>CM071790.1:36173516-36583136 GCA_036559045.1 Platycarya longipes
AGTTGATCTGTAAATTGTAGTGAGTTAAGATGCGAGTGAGTTATGTGGGCCCATTGAGATGTGTTTGAATGTATGAAGTAGGTTGAGATATGTTTAAACTTTTTATGGGAAGTCCAAGAAGTAGTGGGTCCCATCAATAATTGGTTTGAAATATGCTAAGATGAGCTCAACACCCAAACATACCCAAGACGAGGTTTTACAGATTGCAGTTCAAGATTCATTTTATTTGAATTGCTAAGTAATTATTATTGACTGTTGAAACACACAAACACACGCAAGCCTGAAATTCAAACTTTAGATAGTTCGTTTGTGCGTCCATTTTATGTACAATTTTCAGTTTTGCATCTGTTTTTTCTTTTTTAGGCATGCATTTTGGTTTAGTTCAAATGCATTATTTATTGTGTGGTTTGTTTACTAAAATGGTCACTTTTACTTATGCTTTATGATTTTTTTTCCTTCCTTAATTCCTAAACTTAATGAACATTTCTTGTGCAGTTTGTCCTTTAAGTTTTAAGCAGCCTTCTGAAGTAATTCAAGCATGTCGTAATGTAGCTGCTCCCAGTCCTTCCTGCTGTAGCTCATTAAATACTTACATAGCTGGGGTACAAAAGCAAATGCTAATAACAAATCGACAAGCCATAATATGTGCAACAGTGTTTGGGTCCATGTTACGGAAAGGGGGAATTATGGCAAATATTTATGAGCTCTGCGACATTGACTTGAAAGATTTTAGTATTCAAGGTACATTTCATGCCATCTTGTTATAGCTTTCTGCCCATTGCCATACCATATTTTATCTGACCCGGAACTTTCTTTCTGTTTTATGGATCTGGGTTCTGCACTGGAGCAGTATTTGGACAACAAGGTTTGCAACTGTTTCTGCTTACTTCATTCAATCATCATTGTCTTTATTGTTATTCTTGTTAGAAGCATGGTCTTAATGTTCTAGTTACATTTGAACAGTTGTTTCTTAAAGCATAGAGTTTGGAATTGGATTGTGTAATATGTGTTACAATAGTCAGGGGTTTTCATTAAAGGACTTCTATGTGATTGCTTTATTAAAATTCTTGTTACAATGTGAAAATGGTAACCAAGTAGGTTGGACAACGTTGACCATCCAAGAGATTTTAGGGAAATTTCTTAGTGCACTCTAGATTTTAGGGTGTGTTTGTGTTCCCTTTTGTGTATAAATGATTGGTGATAAGAAAATAGTTATAAATAAATATCATAAATGAATTAAAAAAATATATGTATACCATAGTAATTATTGGTTATTTTGTATTTTATTTCAAATGCAGGGTGTCTACTACGAAGCTTGCCCACAGATATGATATTTGACAATACTACCGGCTTCAGCTTTATATGTGACCTGAGTGACAACATTGCAGCCCCATGGCCTACATCATCCTCAATGTCATCCGTGTCTCTTTGTGCACCTGGTAACTTACCCAGAAGATCATTTTTATCTGGTTTCTCTCCTCATAGTTCTAAGAGATCAATATAATGAATGTTAAGATTCTGTGATTAGCATATTTGGAGTTTGTTGAGGTGTCCATGTCCTTACTCCTGTTATTAAATTTTACAGAGATGTCATTGCCTGCACTACCAACTTCAGAGACTTTGAAAAATCCTGGTGCGTTCTATTGTGTGCAATTTCTAGCTCTCTTGACTTTCCTATTTCTTGGTTTTTATGTGTTTGAATCTTAAATATGACTGCATATAAAATTATCATAAATTGTTGTACTTGTGTGTATATATTTTCCTCTAAAAATATGGAATTCTGCATGTGTGGTAAGCAGATGGAAGATATGTAATCAAATAATTTAATCTAAAGGTACAGAACATCAGAGCATGAAGCTAGTTACACAAAACCAAATCATCTCATCTTATCTCATCTCATCTAATCATTACAACTTTCTTAAACTCTCACACAAGATATAATAGACAATTCAAAATTTTCAAATCCCAAGAAAATAATAATATTTAATAATTATATTCTAATAATATTTTATTCAACTTTTAATTTCTATCTCATCTGTGTAACCAAACGAGGAGAGTTATTCCAGATGCAACTTGAACTTACATATGCATAAATAGCATCATAATAGGATGTGTTTAAACCAACGTGTTTAGTATGGTCAGGATTCTTTTCTTATATAAAAAAAAAGAAAAAAAAAAGTATGGTCAGGATTCTGTGGTATTGGTGAGAGAACATAATTAGAAAGTGACTTGACAGCCTGAGTGCTAGTGAAGCAATATAGAAATTGAATAGCTTTTTGCTTTTACTTTGTTTGTTCCAAAGAGGAAACGACATTTGATCACAAGTGCAATAATGCAGGTTGTCGTGGCAGTGAGCTAGAACTGCTGGTACCCATTTTTTCATTTTTTGTTTTCGGTGCATTATTATTGTATTGATGAGATTTAGCTGGGGGTTGAGCCTGTTTGAGTTTAGGGGTTTTGGGAAATTGGTTTTGTGTTGTTTTTGCATGTATATCTTGAATTAGCCTCATGTATAGCAGCTGCTTTTTTGTTTTTCTTTCCTTCTTTCTTCCTTCACCCATCTGGTCTTTCCCTTCCGTTGTCTACGACTGTGGGTTTATCGCTTTCACCAACATACAGATCAAAGCATGAGCATGCAGGGTTAAGGGACTGACGAAATTATGGTCTAAATAAATTGTAAATCATGTCAGATGTCACGCACACAAACCACCTTGTATGGATATTAGAGAAGTACTTCATGGGAATCTTGTCTTCAGCTTATAAACACCGCTAAAGGACAACAACTGAAAACAAGTCTTTAATACTTTCTTAGGAGATTATGGAAAGTTTCGGGGGACGGATTCACGTGACTCCGTCAATGACTTGTTTCGAGTTTAGACTTTTGGACACGTGAAAAAAGAAAAAACTTGGAAACTTCTTGTGGGTGTGAGGGAGGGAATGCACGTTTTCGATAAGTTAACCAGATGAATGATAAAGAGGACGACATAATGCTAATCTCAACGGTTAGATTAAGATAAATGGTAAATGGGATATATTAACAGTTGGATTTTGACCGATGCTGGAATTTACCAAAATACAACTAGATCAATGGTGAAAAAAGTAATTTCACCTACATAAATTTATAGCTAATAGCTCCCGGTGCTTCTCTGGAAGGCTTAAAGGTGAACTTTCGATTTAGAGATTATTTATTTATTTTTATAACAAAAGCGTTTCATTAATAAATAAAAAAAAATCATTACAAATTCATTCCACCACATTTGAATAGACTCCACGGATCAAACATGTCTAATTAGTCCATGAGTTGTCTCGTTTTCTAGTCTATTTAGATGTTGAATTTGAAATTCCTCAAAAAAGCAAGAAGCTTGTGCGTCTCTTACAATATAATCCCCAAAGGGGAATAAGATCCTGTCCCAGCTTGCAGATCCTTAACCAAAATCAAACAATCAGTCTCTATAATGGGAATAAGTTACTAGTTTTTAATTCCCATATGAGCCAGCGCATAGCTGCAGGCCACTGAAAACAGCAAGAAGTTCAATGTCCTCCTCCTCTAGTCCAGCAACTTCACTTGCACTTTTGCTAGCTGCCATCAGAGATCTCCCTTTGCATCTCTAACCCCTATACCTGGCTTTGTGTAAATTAGTAAACATGGCTTCATCCAAATTAAGAAGATCGAGGTGGTTTCCAACCACAAATTTTTTCCAGTTCTGAAACAAACTTCAATCTTCTTTAAACAAACTTTGCATAGAGAGGGCTTATTCAATCGCCTGCTTTGCTTTGGTCCAAGTATCATATAAAAAACGACTTGTTTCGATTTAGAGAAATTCTAAGTTGAAACTTTACACCATTTGTCTTTATTTAATTAACGTGATTTTATCATATTGTCCTTATATTTTAATGTTTAAGTATACGTATATAGGACAAAAATGACAAATCAGAGGTTGATTAAAAATATAAGTATGTGGTGTAAGATCTTCTTGTGGAATAACCCATTCGGTAGCCGTTGATTCTTTATTGCATAAATTGAATGCGCCGTAATTATGAAATTATCCATTGCACTTGATCGGCAGTTCACGAATCAGTTTAAAAGCACTTCGGTCAATTGAAATACCAAATTGGAAGTCTGAGCATTTTGACAAGCTTGAGGCGAATTTTCTTTTTAATGCCAAAACTGGGCCCAGGGACTAGAGGTCCTGGAAATTAAATAAGAGAAAATATGGGGAGGCGAAGAAACTAAAGATCACCATTTCCCTGTAAAAATTGTCGCTTTTAGTTGACTGATTCAGAATATACCACTATGAAGGTTTTTAAATCCGAGATAGACCTCAAGAATACAGTAAAAGGGCATTTCAAAACAACTTATGGCCAATATTTCTCTCTCAATGAAAGATGCACAGCTGAGCTGACCTCTTGCCTCATTACTATAAACAGCCTGTCTATCCAATGAATCACAAACCCAAACATACCAAGGAGATAAAATGACACCAGGAATCTTTAACACTGTATATAATCTCTTTTAACACTGTATATCATCTTCTCCAGTTCACATCGGTGAACGGAGAGTCGTCTCTTCATCTCAAACTCTTTTAGCAGGGTTCACTTGGTGCCCCTGCAGAAGAATAACATTGCATCAGTTGCCAGCTTCATTTCCCCACACATTGTCCCAAGAACCACTTGGAACAGCCTTTGCTTCCTCAAGGTAGTAGTTCTGATTTGCATGGGGATTGTGAGGTCCAGGAAGTGGAAGGCCATTGGGGGGGCCTGGCGGGTGAATCTTCTTTGGCTTCATTCTAATGCCAAGAATCCTCAACACAAATCTAGCTAACTCTCCGTATAATACACCAGAGCGATCAAAAAGCTGCAACAAAAGTCATGTTACATAAAACTAAACAGATAACACACTAGGTGTTAAATTATAAGTTCCCAAGATGCATAGTGAAACAAAAGATGACATCAATCACTTTGACTTCAGAAGGACATTTCATTTTTGAAATTTTCTATTTCCTTTTGTGCAAAAAGTATTGTATGCAGAAATCCGATAATTGAGAACATAAAGTGAAGCAAGGTAGCCAAAAAGGTCTTCTAAAAATGCATTGGACTTTCCAATCAACAATAGATCAGAACTTGTTCTACATATCAGTCAAGAGGCTGCAGTAGCTGAAATAAATTATCATCTGTACCAGTCATTAAGACCCAAACTGCAATTGATGAAATGGATCACGATTATATTACCATTGAGAAGATGGCATGATTTTAAAGATTCCTAAAAACAAAAAGAATGCTATCAAGAAAAAATATATAGATGGCGACTCTAACTGTATCATACCGATTCTTTTTTCCTTTTTTATGTGTTCAAACATGATATAAAGATGCAAGGAAACTATATGCAGAAAGCACCTGAAGCATTGCAGTCATGAACATGTGAAAGGCTTGTGTATTCTGGTCTATGAGAATCGATATCCTACCAAAAAAGTTTACCACACCCTGCATCTGCAATATCAGAAAAATGCAAGAATAAGAAAATCATAGAGGAAATATTCTTTCAAAAAAGAAAAAAGAAAAGAGAGAAAAACCAGAATGAAACTATTTTGGGCCAAAACAACTCATCAGTTACAATTTTCACCACAAAAAGGTTCTTCGTATTCATCAAAAGCACACAAAGAAAGAAAAAGGAAATCAATTAACAAAGAAGCAAGAGACAATATGAGGCAACCTGTTCCCAACATGGTCAGAACCTAAAAGCCCTTTTTAAGTTTTAAGTTAAAGCAGCACTAGAAAAAAAGTGAGCATATGGATGGTTTATGTTTTTTGGATAACGAAGATACAATGAACATATGGATGGCAAGTTGGCCTATTTGGATACAAAACTCATCTCAACTCATCATTACAACTTTTTCAAATTCCCATACATAATATAATAAACAATTCAATTTTTTCAAATTCCAAAACAATAATAATATTAAAAAGTATTATCTTAATAATATTTTATTCAACTTTCAAAACTTATCTCATCTCACTCACTATCCAAACCATACCTAAAGCAGCAGACACAATTTGAGAAATTTCTATTCACAATAGTAATCTGGAAATATCAGTTTTCTTGTCCTTTCCTTTTTGGTAGGACTGGAGATGGTAAGAATTGAACTCAAGATCTATTCTAGCCCCATCCAAAGACTTTCTTTTTCTTGATTGTCATTGAGTGTCCAGAAACAACATCCCGACTAACTCCGGGGGTGCACAGAGCCCCATCCAAAGACTTACCAACAGGGTCAATCCCAAGGGCAAGAAATGACAGACTTAATAAACAAAGAAAACAAATAAGCACCTTTATGCACTATGTGCATAATGTGTTTGTAATTCAATATAGGAAAAATTAAACTAGACAAAGCATCATATGCCTTACCACCCGAAGAACCGAAATCCAAAACCCCGGAGGAGAAGGAGGAGCACCATACGGATTATTTGGATCTTCAGCTCCATAAGGCCCACCCATACCCATTCCATAACCACCCATGGATCCCCCAAGACCACTATTATACATTCCACCTCCATACATGCTAGAAGATCCATAAAGCCCACCATAACCTCCCCTATACATGTTGTTACCATACATCCCCCCACCATACATCCCCCCTGCACTACCATATGAACCATACATTCCAGAACCATAGTTAGAGTTGTAGCCGCCCATTGTAGAGCCATAACCTGTAAATCAGGGGGTATTTTTCAAAAGATTCAGAAATAACCATAAGAAAAAGAAAGGGGGAGAAAAGGGGAAAGTTTTCCATTAAAGATCAGTAATTACCTCCATAATTGTTATTCCCATAACTCTGCTCCCAAGGCCTCATAGGAACAGGCCTGCCAAGGGCATTCCTGTTAATAGCTGCATTTTGACCAGTACTAGGAACAATCTCTCCAGGTTTTGCAGTTCCTGAAGCCTCAACTACATCACTAGTACTGCCAGCTGATGGGGGTTTAAAAGGTGCAGGGCCGGATGAGGGCCCTGCCTGCTCCCAGGGTTTTGGTGGAGGGCTATTAGCTGCAAAATATTATATCACACTTCAACTTCCAAGAGTACTAAAAAGTTGGAAGATGACTTCATCTTGACTAAGCCAACTGATAAGTATATAAATGACCTATATATAATTTTTGAGTACCTTTTGATAGTAAAAAATTTACCATCATTCAACAACAACCTCAATATCAGGGCATTAAAAAGAATTCCTGTTATATTTTAAATGACATTGACATGATATCTCCAACATTCCAAATCAAAATCGATGTGACTGCACACCATCTGGAAAGTGCAGCATGTACTCAGATTATGGAATAAAGTTCTTGGCAATCATGTGACTCCACTGATTCTTAAAATTTTAAAACTTTAAATGTCAAGCTCTCCAGTTTTAAAACATTTGATTGACCATAGGTATGGATAATGGGCTGCAGATATATTTTTCCTGTGTGCAATAATATTTCAAGTCCAAAACCCTCATCTCAAATGACTGATAATGACACGAGGCTACAAGCAAAGAGCCCAGCAGCAAAGCCTACTATGGACAGCATGTCAAAAGAATATTATAGGCAATATAGCAGTCACGCCGAAAATATAAATAAATGAAGGACAATAAGTTCATCACTGGCATAGGTTCCAGAAATTTTTTTTTAAAAAAAAAAGCAGAGAAAACTAAACCTACTCAGATTCCACATCAAGAATCCATCCAACTGTTTTACATCTTACTTCACATTCCATGATGCAGTGTCCTTATTTCCATCGAGCTATGATCAACCATAATAATGGTAATAAAGATCAAGATCCGGTTAGAGAACACTTGTTAAGTATAATTTTTTATGATTATTATTTATTTTTGGGGAGGGGAGAATTGGGTACCCTTGTTTTGGAAGTACCATTTATAATGCCATTGACAAGTAAAGGTTCTTTCAGTTACCTTAATTTATTTATTTTTATAAGCAAATAGAGATCATAAGAGGTTTAGGGATACAGAAGTTACGGAGGTGGATCTTTTCCACAGATGATCTATTCTTATAGGGAGAGGAGATGCCTAGTTGAGCTAGCGCTCAAGTACGAAGGATGAGAGAGAGGTGCAAGAATGTGAATAGACATCACAGGGAAAGACAATCGATAAGAAGTTCTAGCAAACAATTTGGCTCTTTTCACATTCACGTGGGTTAGCAAACAATCGAAATAAGACACGAATTGAAAGAGAAGCCAACCCAAAAATATATATATATATATTTCCTGCATAGAGAATTTTATTTTCCTCATTGAAAAGGTTTTCTATAAAGAAAATTTACCATGGAAACGAGCGGCGTTATAGAACTACCCGCAGCACTTAGGAGGAACAAACATCAAATATCGAATGAACCGAGGTGCATCAAATCTTATCTCTACACCTAATCCGACCGGAATTATCTGGGACTTGACTGGCTAAACTTATTGTCCCAGGAAGAAAGCTAATCAAAGCAAAGGTCAAAAGCAAGCTGAAAAAAGTCTCTTCTAGTTTTTATTCAAATAAGGGTAATAAAAGTCAATATCGTCAAATGCCCCCCTTTATCCGGGAAAATATAAAGGGAAGAAAACGGAAACCAAAATACGTAATTTCCTATGTAATATAAGATGAAAAAGCCGAAAACTGATCGTTCAAAACTCAAAAATCTTCTTTCGTTTTCCGATATCGGCAACCAAAAACAACCACCTGACCTCAAGCTGAAAATTTGGGCCACAAGGACTCAAGAAATAAAGCCGATTGAACGTAAATCCCAGGTAACCGATCGGATTTCCCAAAGTAATAAATCGCCAAACCAAAAAAACGTCAACACAAAAATAAATCATTAACTAAGAGAGATAAGAAGTAGAGTCCCGGGAGTAGAGAGCAATACGAACCGGACGCTGGGCGATTGGAATCCATTGGGAATTGCAAAGAAACGGCATACAGAGATAACGCGCGGAGGATTTTGCTCTATATCTCTCCCTCTCCTTTCTCTCCGTCTCCCCTTCTCTTATTCACCGAAAACAGCTAAATGGAATTTTGTCAGTACTATTATTTATATGCTGTTTTTTCTTTTTCAATTTTTTTTGAGGATCAAGCTGTATTTATATCCATCTTATGAGGGCCCCGCATTTGGCGACGTGGACGGTCAGTATTGAGCCAATCCACGTAATGATTGACTATTACCTGGAGTCAATTACTCCATTCTGAAAAAGCAAAGAGGGGAACGTCAAAGGAAGATTATGAGAAGGGAGGAAGAAAGGCTTGCCTATAATTTGATTTATTTAATGCACGTGTTAAACATGTCCCATTCAATGCATTCATCGAGTATTTTGAGAATTTAAGATTTTTATAAATGCTGAACTCGTTAGAAAATTTTTCAACTAATCTCATGTTATTTTATTTTATTTTATTATCATAATTTTTTTAAATTTTTAAATAAATAATATAAATAATTCAATTTTATTAAATTTTAAAATGAAAAATAATATTAAAAATATATTCTAATAATATTTATTTATTTATTATTTTATTTTATCTCATCTCATTTCATTAACAAAATCAAATAAAATCTTAATTAAAATAAAATGATGAAAATAATATGATTTTATGCCATATATTATAAAATTATTTTTATTATAAAATAAATCTAATGCATCATATAAAATCATGTTAATTTATAAATTTATTATTATAGAATTTATTTATAACATAAAATAATCCTATGATCATAAACCGATCTTATTTGAGATCACAAATCTCAAGTTTATCTATGAGAATTTGTATGCGGATCTTTTGTTAAAATAACCATAGATTTTTTAGTTCATTACATTTATGCATTTATAATTTCATGTAATGGCCGTCTTGATAAGCTTCGAAAAGAAGTTGTATTTTTCTTGTAGCTCGTGTTTGATTTTAGATAAAAACAAATCTTAATTTTTGTTTTTCTTGTGATGGACTTGGAAAAGAGGGGCTATGCCAAATATCTACTTGAGATCATGTCATTTTAAAATTATTCTAAATGTATAATGCAATTTTGATAGTTATTTTCTATTTAGAAATTTTAATCGAATGTTAGGAGTAATATAAGTGATTAAGAAGTAGAAACTTATATTATATGATGGTAACACTTAAAATTCTTTATATTTCCGAATGAAACTCGAGATGGCCTAAAGTGTTTATTTTATATATCTTACATGTTATACATTTTAGGCCTAAAGATTATTGAATCAGGCATTTTTTTTTTTTTTTTGTCTCCTTTTAGAGGTTAGTTTCCTTGGTATTGTGAAATGAAAACTGGTTTGAAAGCATTATTAGGAGTACAACGAGAGACGCGTGGAAAGGGTCCGCAGAATTGGTGGGCTTTTCAATATTTGGATACCACCGATCTCCAATGGCAAACTCCTGCCGGCCATGCCTAGGTGAAACTTTGGTAACAATACCAACGGCAAGTTTTTATTATAATTTTTTAAAAAACTTTTATATAAGATATAATAAATAATTTAATTTTTTTTTTCAAAATATTAAAATAATAATAATATTATTAAAAAATATTTATTTAATTTTTAACTTTTATTTAATTTCAATTCAATATCCAAACTCACCTAAAGATATGGTAGAGCCAAAAAAAATTTTTAGAGGCTCAAGTAAAATTAAAATAAAATATATAAAATATACAAAATATTCTTTTTATTTTTTTATTTTTATATAATTTTTTATGCAGTATAAAACGATAGTAAGATCTACAATAAAAATAAAATATATTTTATACACCTTATGCATTAAAAAAATATATAATATATCAAGAACATATCATCATAAGAAAAATATATTAAAAATATGTTAAAAATCATCTAATTTCTTTTTTATTTTTATTTTTATCTATAATAAAAATATGTTATCACGTTATTATATTATTTTATTTTATATGAGATGTATTTTATTTGATTAAATTTTATAAAAGGGGTCTAAAATAATTTTTAAAAAAGAGATCAACACAAAATAAAATTAACATTATTTTATTAAATTATAAAAAATTAATATTAAAAAAAACATATATATATATATATATTTTTTTTTTTTTAAGAAAAGAGGTGGAGCCGGGGGGACCCAACGCCTAAAGAAATCCAACACGGTACGTTATTGACAACGAGTTGACTAATCCTATGTATACTTTAGTGGTAGATTTTTTATTACAGATCGGTCATCAGAGCGCGATGGAAGAAGTGAAGCTTCTGGGATTTTGGCCAAGTCCCTATAGCCACAGAGTAATATGGGCTCTGAAGCTGAAGGGTGTGAAGTATGAGTACATAGAAGAAGACATCAGCAACAAGAGCCATATGCTGCTTCAGTACAACCCTGTTCACAAGAGCACTCCTGTGCTTGTTCATGGCGGCAGACCTATAGCCGAGTCCTTCGTCATCCTTCAATACATCGAAGACACTTGGCCTCATGCTTACCCTTTGCTGCCCAAGGATGCCCACGACAGGGCTGTAGCTCGGTTCTGGATTCAATTCGGAGATGACAAGGTACCTAGTTTAGACTTCCACAACTCTCATCATCTCTTTCAACTTATTATAACTGTTTATATATATAAATTTGCTTTTGTTCATGAATTCCATCCATCCATCCATCAAGTTTGATTTGCTTGTAATTTGAGTAAGATGATTTAAAGCACTCCCAATAATTAGTCTATTTTTATCTTTAAATTATATCATTAAAATCTATTTATTTTATTTATTCACTTTTACAACACAACATATCATTCATCAGTTAATATATTTTTTCCATATATCATCTTAATATTCTTATTTTATTTTTTTATAAATATTTTCTTAATCTTTTCATTTTTTTAATGTTTCCAATATTTTTTCATCTTCACTATCTTTATCAGCCGAAAACAATAAAATTCCAACCCTGCAAGTGTTTTCCCGAGAAACAAACAAGACCTACGTTGCTCTGAAATGACGAGAAAAGAACACTTATCATTTTCTTGGGTAAATTCTCGAGAAACAAACAGAAAAAAAAACTCATATACTCTGCGATTTGCAATCAACCACGAATGCATGAAAATAAACAAATATCTCATCTAACAAGAAGAACGAACCCAGTCAAAGAAAAAAAAACAAGAAGAACGAACAGAAAAAACAAAAACAAAAAAGCCAATATAATACGAGAAAAATAGAAATGACCTCTTCGACGGCCTTTTCTCTAAGTCGTTCAGATAACCTCAAGGGCTTGATCTCCGCCTGGGCCTCTCCCAACTCCCAGTCCTTGTCTGTAAGTGCGACGGCAAGAGAAACGAGTGGGAAGAAATTTTTTGGGACTGAAGCCTGAAATGCAATAACAAAAATCTGAACGAGTTAGCTAGAGGAAAAAGGAGAAGGGTGATGCTAGTGGTACATACGGCTGCAGCGTACCGCTAGTTTAATTTTTTTTTTATCATTTTAAAATATTTTTAAAAAATATAAAAAAATATTAATATATTAACAATCACTTCTTTAATTATTAAATAAATTAAAAAAATAAAATAAAATATATAAAATATTAAAAAGAGATGTCAAATTTAGCAAGGATATTAACATTTTTAAAAAAAGTAAATAAATAAAATAACTTTACCTTCTGCTACAATATCTCGTTATATGTAATGGAATTACTGTAGTCTGTAGCAAAAGGCATTACAAGGTTATTTTAGCTGCTTCATTGGAGCTCTATTTTAACAAATTCATCTTATATTATACAAGAATTTCTATTTTACATATTCCATTATGAGTGTTATTAGGATTTGCTTTGGTAGTTTTAACATTAATTTAAGTTGGCTAGTTATTTAGTTAGTTTTTAGTTGTTTTAGTATCTGAATTTGGGCAGTTACTTTTAGGAAAATACTGGAGTTATAAAATAATTATATAAAAGTAATTTATAAATTAATACGAATTAATATGATATGTCTAATTATAAAATTATTTTTTTTATAAAATAAATCTAATAAATTATTTTATAAAACACATCAGTTTATAAATCTATTATTTTTATATAATTTCTTTATATGTAGCAGTTCTCTTATTTTTTTACTCTATTTTAAGACTTTATGTTTTTTATGTTGTTATTGAAAGTGTCAATTGAATTTGTGGTCTTTCTCCCATCCCGATTGGGGTTTAGCTGCATGCGTTTAATTTCTTATATATATAAGAAATTTCTACCAGCTTGTTTCTGTCAATAATATTTCTCATGGTTAATATGGAATCGACTATATATAATGGGTTAACGTATTAAACATGTTTGGAATATAATTTTTCTTTAAACATTCATATTATAAATTATCAATCACCACCACAAAAATCTTCATAAATTAGCTAGCCATGATCATGATATATATATAAATATATATATTATTGACTAATAACATACCTCTCTGATCATCATATTCTAGCGTCCCATTTTCTCAATATTTTTTCAAGATTCAGAAGAAAAAGAAGAGGTAAATGGTGGGGATGGAATGAAAGAAGTGTTAGAGTTTCTGAAAATCTTGGAAGAGCAAGCTCTCGGGGACAAAAAGTTCTTCGGTGGAGACAAGATCGGAATGGTAGACATAGCGTACGGATGGCTTAGTTACTTCTTCAAATGTATGGAAGAAATTATAGGGGTGAAGCTGTTAGAACCCAGCACCTTCCCTCGCTTGCATGCATGGGCTCAGAATTTCAAACAAGTTCCTATAATCAAAGACAACCTTCCTGACAACACCAAATTATTGCTCTATATAAAATCTGTGAGGGAGAAATTTACTGCCCATAACCCTGCCAGCTCCAAATAATATTGTTCAATGACTGGCTACTTGCTTCATTGGGAATAACACAAACATGAATTAAAGAATGGTAAGGATTTTGTGGCATCAACTTTTTGCCTATTTTAGTTTGTTGGATGATTGGTACTTGATAATGAAGTGACTTCATAATTATGAGATGTTTGTGTTAGAGAATTGATGGATTTTCTTTGGCCAAAAACACTATACATCCATGTCAACAAGAATAGAAAACTGCTAGAGTCATGTAAATATCTCATAGAAGTAAATTCGTAAACTGAGGTGACTTTATATAATATGTTAGATCTACTTTATAATATAGTTTTACTATTTAATGTACTATATTAAATCATGTTAATTTATAAATTTATTTTTCTTATATTTTTGTCAACTAAAATGATTTTCATAAATTAGTACCCTAATTCTAAATAGTGACCAGATTTTTTTTCTTTCTTTCTTTAATTCTTAGGTATTTTTTTACTTTTTATTTTAGCTTTGTTTAAGGATCTTCAGGGTCTTTCAATAAGTTCACTTCTTTCTAGACTTGTACTTGTAACGTATGTATTTATGTTACACCTTTCTTTGCAATTAATGTTCAAGCTAGCCTAGCTGGCTAAGTTTTTATTGATCGAGTAATGTTACTGTTGGAAATAAATCGATAAAACAAACAACAAAGATATGAAATCAAATGTAGTGGTAGCAACTAAGAGAAGTAAAATAATAAAAACAACACAGAACACCAAATTTAAGTAATTCAGCTCAACTGAGTTTATATACAATGTAGAGTTGGTTTCAAAGTTTCACTATAATCAAATGGAGTACACAAAGAGAGAATCAATAGATTCTTACAATATAAATTACTCACCTCATGTGTATACACTCAATCCTCACTTGTTTGCACTCAAACACTCAAGAAATAATGAAGAAATGAAGATTTGAAGATGCTCTGTTTGTCGGGGGCGAAAACAGGGGCGAGAGCTTCGTCTGGACTTCGCACGAAATGAAGCTCGCGATATTTATATTTATGCGATCTCACTCAAACGAGAGTTAATCTCACTCGAGCGAACACTTCTAGGTCAGACTCGCTCAAGCTGGACGTCGAGCGAGGATCTCGCGAAATCTCTGCCTGAATCTCGCTCGAGCTGGATGTCGAGCGAGGGTCGAGCGAACTCTCAGGTTGGACTCTCGCTGGAGCAAGAGTCAAGCGAGAATACTGGGCAGACCAAAATTCAAGCCATCTTTCAACAAATCTCCACCTTGGCTTGAATTCTCAAAAGCCTCACAAAAATAAACCATCTGATAACAAAAGAAACCAACCCCATCAAAATCCCCTAAGGGACCTGGAAACCCAATCAAGTCCAAACAGAGTTTGAACTTGTATACTGCAATTGACTTTATCATCATGTCTGCCGGATTCTCTGTAGTAGCAATCTTCTGAATGCTCATAGTACCATCTGCAACTACTTCTCTGAGAAAATGATATCTGACATCAATGTGTTTCATTCTCTCATGATACATTTGATTTTTGGTCAAATGTATTGCATTTTGACTGTCACAAAATACTGTCATCCCCTCCTGCTAAAGACCCAAGTCACTGATCAGCCCCTTCACCCAAATGACTTCCTTAACAGTCTTAGCTGCTGCCATGTATTCTGCCTCCGTAGTTAATGAAACAACAGTTGATTGAAGTGTTGCTTTCCAACTAATGGCAGAATCACATAATGTGAAAAACATAGCCTGTTAATGATCTTCTATTGTCTAAATCTCCAGCATAGTCAGAATCAACAAATCTAACAGCATTAGAACTAAGATCAACATCTCTATCAAATAACAAGCCAACATGCGAGGTTCCCCTCAAATACCTTAGAATCCATTTCACTGCCTGCCAGTGAACTTTACAGGTTTAGACATGTACCTGCTGATCATGCTCATTGCCTGTGAAATGTCTGGATGGGTACAAACTATGGCGTACATAATGCTACCAACAGCACTAGAGTAAGGAACTCTTATTATGGATTGTTCCTCTTTATCTATCTGGGGAGATAGGAATCTGAAAGTCTAAAATGCAACGCCAACAACGTGCTTATAGGTTTGGAGTTAGACATTCCAAACTTGTCAAGAACTTTCTCAATGTACTTTCTCTGGGACAAGTACAATTTCTCAGCTTTCCTATCACTGTAAATTTCTATTGCCAAAATTTTCCTAGCAACACCTAAGTCTTTCATCTCAAACTCATTTCTAAGTTGAGTTTTCATCAAATCAACATCAACCATACTTTTAGCAACTATAAGCATGTCATTAACATAAAGCAATAAGTGAATGAAAGACTTATCAGGCAATTATTTATGATACACACAATAATTATAGCTACTTCTCAAATAACCATGATCAGTCATATACAAATCAAAACGTTTATACCATTGCCTAGGCGACTATTTCAAAACATACAAAGACTTCTTTAGTCTGCATACTCGGTCCTCTTTGCCTTCAACAATAAATCCCTCTGGCTGACACATATAGATAGTTTCTTCAAGCTCGCCATGTAGAAACGTTGTCTTCACATCAAGCTGCTGAAGCTCTAGATCATACAAAGTCGTGATGGCTAGTAAAACCCTTATTGAACTGTATTTTATAACTGGAGAGAACACTTCATTGAAGTTGATCCCCTCTCTCTGACTGTAGCCTTTAGCAACTAGTCGTGCTTTGTATCTTGCATCTGTATCAGACTGGATTCTTTCTTTTCTCTTGAAGACCCATTTGCAGCCCACAACTTTAGTTTTCGTTGATAATTTAACCAAATCCTCCTGTTTGGTTTTTGTGAAGAGATTCAATCTCTTTAGTCATAACTAAGTACCACTGAGCAGACTCGATACTCTTTCACAACCTCTGAGTAACTGAATGGCTCCTGTCCAACAATTTCTTCTGTTATAGCGAGTGCATACATGACCATGTCTGCTTAAGCATATCTCTGAGGTGGTCTGATCTGCCTCCTCTGTCTACCAGTAACTATACTATACTACTCCTCAACCGGTGCTTCAGTTTCTGATTTGGAATCATGCTTTTCAGCTATAGCATGATCCTGAGAATCAGGTGGTGTACTTTGTAGAGCCTGTTGTAGCTCCACCTTCTTCCCTGTAGACACAAAAATCTCATTTATCGGATTAAGTATAGATTTTTCATCAAAAATAAGATCTCTATTAATCACGAATTTGGGTGACTTGGGATCAGTACACCACAACCTATATCCCTTTACCCTAGTAGCATATTCCATAAATATGCATTTTTTTGCCCTAGGTTCTAACTTACCATTATTAACATGAAAGTAAGCAGGACAACTAAAAATTTTCAAATTTGAATAATCACTAGGTGCATCAGACCATACCTGATTAGGTGTTTTCAAACCAATAGCTATAGCTGGAGAGCGGTTCACCAGAAAGCAAGTTATGTTGACTGTTTCCGTCCAAAAGTCCTTACATAGGCCGGCATTTGAAAGCATACTACATGCTCGTTTTAACAGGGTTCAGTTCATTCGTTCAGTCACCCCATTTTGTTATGGAGTGTGCCTAACTGTACGGTGTCTGACAATCCCTTCATTCTTGCAAAACTCATCAAAGTCACTGCTACAAAATTCTATTCCATTGTCAGTCCAAAACCTTTTGATCTTCTTGCCGGTCTGATTCTCAATCAGAACTTTCTACTGCTTGAAATTCTTGAAGACATCACTTTTCTGCTTCAGAAAGTAAACTCACACATTCCGTGAGTAATCATCAATCAAAGTAAGCAAGTAGTTTGCTCCACCTTTCGATAAAACTAAGAATGGACCCCAAAGGTTCGAATGAATGTAATCCACTGTACCTTTAGTTATGTGGACGCCTGTAGTAAACTGGACCCTGCTCTGTTTGCCAAACACATAGTACTCGCACAAGTCAAGTTTGCCAATATTCTTGCCTCCTAACAACCCTGCTTACTGGGATAGATATCCCCTTCTCACTCATATGGCCCAGTCTCATATGCCATAAACGAGTGATATTTGACTCTGCCTCATCAAATACTGATATTGCACCTTCACCACTGACAGTACTGCTTTGGAGGAAATAGAAATCATCTTTCTGATCTCCTTTCATAACAACCATAGAGCCTTTGCTGACTTTCAGTACTCCACCTTGACCTGTGTACTTAAAACCCAAAGAATCAAGAGTCCTCATGGAGATAAGATTCTTCTTCAAGTCTAGAATGTGCCGAACATTAGATAATATCCTAACTATCCCATCAAATATCTTTATCTTCACTGAGCCAATTCCTGCGATCTTGCAAGCCATGTCGTTCCCTAACAAAACGGAACCACTGTTGACTGATTCATAAGTCATGTACCAGTCCCTCTTGGGACACATGTGAAAAATGCAAGCTGAGTCCATGACCCACTTGTAACTAAATCGATTGGTTGAATCACTAATTGCAAGGAAAACATCTGAGCCATCATATTCATCAATGACACTGACAGCATTAGAGGAACTCGTGGATTCCTTCTTCTTTTTCAGTTTAGTACACTCACTCTTGTAATGTCCAAATTTCTGGCAGTAATAACACTTGATGTTTTTCTTGTTGAATTTGGACTTTGATTTCCTTCGAGACTTTCCTCTACCCTTCTCTGAACCCTTATCACTGGATTTTCCTCTGTTGGAGGAATTTTTGACAATCAACCCACTAGCTTGAGTTTCACCACCCTTATCACTGTACCTACTCCTTAACTGCTTCAAGTTCAAACCTGATTTCACATCTGCTAAGAAGATGATATATCGGCCATATAGCATAGAATTTACAAAATTCTCAAATGATGCAGGTAATGAACACAAAATAATTAAAACTTGATCTTCATCATCAAGCTTGATGTCAACATTTTTAAGATCCATAACAATCTTGTTAAACTTAGTGTTCAGTAACAGACGAACCATCATTCATCTTGAGTGTATATAACCGTTGTTTTAAATACAACCGGTTAGTAAGATATTTATTAATGTACAAGCTCTTAAGCT
The DNA here is from genome assembly GCA_036559045.1 of Platycarya longipes. Taxonomy (NCBI): domain Eukaryota; kingdom Viridiplantae; phylum Streptophyta; class Magnoliopsida; order Fagales; family Juglandaceae; genus Platycarya; species Platycarya longipes. The sequence continues at coordinate 36,192,353 of CM071790.1, forward strand.
TGTTTAAGAGACTTTCAACAATCTCTTCCTCAGCTACCTCTCTTAATACTCCATCAGACAATAACAATAAGATAGTATTATATACCTTCTCTTCATCGTACTTAGAAGGTATAGGAGAATCTGTAGTCATTTCTTCTAGAACTTTGAATAACTCCTGCTGGCGCAATAAAGCTTTCATCTTCAGGCGCCACAGACTGAAATTGTTTAGTTCATCAAACTTCTCAATTTCAAATTTTGCTGTAGCCATCCCTTCAGTCATTCACAGAGCTAAATAATTCTGATACCAGTTTGTTGGGAATAAACCGATAAAATAAACAACAAAGATATGAAATTAAATGCAGCGGTAGCAACTAAGAGAAGTATAACAATAAAAGACAACACAGAACACTAGATTTAAGTGGTTCAGCTAAACTGAGCTTACATTCACTATAGGGTTGATTTCAAAACTTCACTATAATCAAATGAAGTACACAGAGAGAGAATCAATAAATTTTTACAACAGAAATCACTCACCTTATATGTATACACTCAATCCTCATTTGTTTGCACTTAAACACTCAAGAAATGATGAAGAAATGAAGATTTGATGATGCTTTGTTCGTTGGGGGCGAAAACAGGGGCGGAAGCTTCTCTGGACTTCGCACGAAATGAAACTTGCGATATTTATATTTATGCGATCTCGCTCGAGCCTTTCGCTTAAGCGAACATTTCTAGGTTAAACTTACTCAAGCTGGACGTCGAGCGAGGGTCTCGCGAAGTCTCTGCCTGAATCTCGCTCGAGCTGGATGTTGAGATAGGGTTGAGTGAACTCTCGGGTTGGACTTTCGCTTAAGCGGGAAGTCGAATTAGAGTCGAGCGAGAATACTGGGCAGACCAGAATTCAAGTCATCTATCAACAAATAACCGAAATCATGTTTGCATTTTAAATTAGGAATAAAGCACATTATAATTGAATAATAATATATAAAGTTATAAAGTGTACAAACATTGCATAATTATTTTAAAAAATAAAATTGATTATTAAAAAATAATTTTTTTTTTATATAGATCTCATATTTATTTATATTTAAAAAAAAAATTATGTGGCATTTACACGTTTTAAGCCTACAAATATCATTTATCGGATCATTGTAAATGTGGAGACATGATAAGAAGAAAACCAAAGGAAATTCACAGAATTTATTTTTGTAAGAGTGTTGATGAAAAGAATATTAACGACTTTTAAGATTGTGTTTAAATAATGAGATGATCTCAAATATTCTATAAATAGTAGTGAAAAAATAATGAAAAATTAATAATAAAGTGTTGAATAGTAATAAAAAGTGGGTAAAAAATAATAATAAATTAATAACTAATAATTAAGTATTCTTAAAATACTTTAGTACTCAAACCTACACTAAAATGAATGGATAATTTTACTAATGAAAATACTAGTTCCTACCTATAAAATCCACAAATAAAATTTGTCGATTGTATTATTTATTATTTACTTAATAATTAAAGAAATATTTTTGTAATAAATTTGTATCTTTTTTTTATTTCTTAAAAATATTTAAAGTGTTAAAAAAAATGCTTAAAAAATAAACATTAAATTATGCCCTTCCGATAAGGATTCTCTGTAAGAATCCTATGCGAGTGTAGCACTTTCCTTTTACTAATTGCATGATGAGTTAAATACAGTAACAATTATGTATCACAATTCTATGGCTGCTGCCTTTGGTAGAATTAATTAATTAGATTCCACATCTTACTTTCTATTTTCTAAAGATTAGCTTTTAACGAAAATAACAGATTAATTCATGTAAAATTAGTGTCCGTTTTTCTCATGTTTATAAATTATTGATACGGCCTAAGTTTTCAACATTCGTAAAACTGATATTTGAATTTCAAAAAATTAAAATTAGGTATCTTAGTCAATTTCCAATTAGAAAGTGTAATAAAAAAAATTATCATATTAATTGGGTGAAATGGCTTGACATTAGTACATCGTGTCAATTCTGCGTTATTTTATAATTAGATTTTGTACAAAATTATTTATTGAAGAAAAGCTAAAGACATTCAATTTTATGTAATTTATAGAGTGGTGCACTGGTGCTGCTGGAGATGTAGTCCGAATATCGCTCCTAAGGACAATTTTTTTTTTAATGATTTTTTTGATAGTTTTAAATAATTTTCAAAAATAAAAAAAATCATATTATTATTAGAAAATATTTTTTTAATTATTTAATAAATAAAAAAAAAAACAATTCGGAAGAAATGCTATTTCACCCAAATTCGGGTAAAATAGCATTTCTCTAATTTTTATGCACAAATCCCACTAGTTTATGCATATGGAAAATAAAATGGAGTGGGGTGTCAAATCGTATTAATGGATTGTGTTCGTATTGTGTTAATGTATGTATATTATATGATATAGATCAATCATAATCCGACCTATTAAACTCATTATGTCAAAATCTTAAATCCTCACACGACTTATTTCAATTTGTTTATGTAAATAGGTTGAATAAGTCCGAAATTAACTCGTTTGATATGATTAAATTTAACACAATTTAGTATAAATTTTAAAATCATAATATCTATAAAAATTACAAAATTAACTACAAGTCTAAAATTATAATCTAAATAATAAAAATATCGAAATTAAAATACTAACAATTTTACTTTTAGATATAAGAGTATTATTATAATTTTAATTTTTTTAACGTGTCATAATAGGTTATAATGTGTCAAAATGAGTTGACCCTTTATCAATCCGTTAAGTAATTGTGTCTTAACTAGTCAACATATTTTAACCTGAACCCGTTAAAACTAAATATTAACTCATTATTATCGTATCGTGTTTATGTTAGATTAACGGATCGGGTAACATATTGCCACCCGTAATTTAAATGTGCATATCTTCCCAACACTCATCTAGGACAGTTCGCATGGCCCGATTCGACAGTGCTTCATTTGACCAACAACTCGATTGCCCAATTATCCGACCCAATATTCTTTTTGGATAATCGGATATTCCGACCCGTTTACTACTATCTTCTTAGCACTCACTTTAAATGGGTGTGTACTAACATATATATATATATATATATGTATATGTATATATCTATCTCCCTTTTCTCATACTTCTGATACTATCAACCTAAAGCTCTACTACCATTAGAACATTGTTTCTTCCTCTTTTCTTTCAACTCAACCAACTAATGATTTTTTGTGAAGGGTTTGGTGAGGAGTGTGGATTCAACACCAACACGAATGATTTTGTTTGCCACTATAAAACTGAGTCTTTTACATCAACATGTGGATCAGATGTTAAGTATATATCTAATTTTGGAGATGCTGAGCAAGAAGGGCTGCTCGGAATTGTGTAAAAATACAAGAAAAAATAAAATCGAATTGCGCATGAATTGTTTTTTATACATATCACTAACATCACAATACAAGATGTTAAATCTCCTGGCATACACTTGGACAAAGTCAGGAAATAAGAATCTGAAATTGAGCAACACCTAGAAGAAGAAGAACTCAAATGGAAGCAATGCACAAAATAACATTGGTTAAAGCATGGGGACCGGAACACCACTCTCTTCCACCTACAGGCCTCACAGAGAAGGAAAACAAACACCATAAAAGAGCTGACTGATCATGATGGGAATTCTATCTCAGAGCAGCAGCAGATAGGAGCAATGTTCACTGATTTCTTCTCTAACTTATTTTCTACCTCAAACCCGACAGCTATAGACAGCTGTATTTCGAGTATAAGTCCTAGAATCACCACTGAAATGAATCAAAGTCTAACTCAGTTTTTTACAAAGGAGGAGGTAAAGAAGGCAATGTTTCAAATGACTTGGTTAAGCTCACCTGGGCCAGACGACTTCCTTGCCCACTTCTTTCAACACCATTGGAAAACAGTTGGACATGATGTGTGTCACTTTACTTTGAATGTCTTGAATCATGGTGGTTCTCTAGAGGGAGTAAATGACACTTTTCTGATCTTAATTCCAAAGATTAAGGAAGCAAAAAGAGTTGTTGATTTTCTGTTCATAATTCTTTGTAATGTAATCTATAAAATTGTAGCAAAAATGATAGCTAATAGGCTCAAATGCTTGTTGCCCCATATTATTTCTCCTAATCCAAGTGCATTTGTCCCTAGCAGGTTAATCTCTGATAATGTTTTAATAGCTTATGAAACTTTACGTGTGATGAAATCAACCATGAAAGGGAAAGAAGGCTACATGACACTCAAGTTGGATATGAGCAAAGCATACAACCGAGTGGAATGAAATTTCATTGAAGCCGTGATGGGTAAAATGAGATTTGACTTGAGGTGGATTTCTTTGGTTATGGGTTATCTCAACACGGTTACTTACTCCATCCTTGTAAATGGAGAGCCTCAACCTCATTTTCAGCCAACATGTGGTCTAAGGCAGGGAGATCCAATCTTCCCTTACCTCTTTATCATGTGTGCCGAAGCTCTCTCAAGTATGTTGCATGATGCCAAAGCCATAGGATGTATCTCTAGTTTGCCAATAGTGAGGGCAATGGTTCGTGTTAACTACATATTCTTTCCAGACAATAGCTAACTTTTATGTCTTTCCTTAGAATGGTCTTAGATTACTCGGATTCTCAACATTTATGAACAAAGGTCAGGGCAAATGCTAAACAAGGAGAAAACCTCCATTCTTTTTAGTAGAACGCCTCCCAGAAAACCAACAAATAATTTTGTGTAGTGTAGGTTTGAGAGCACATAACTCTCTTGAGATCTACCTAGGGCTACCAACATTTGTAGGGAGGCAGAAGACAAGAGCCTTTCACCCTCTCATTGATAGGAACTGGAAACGCATCACAAATTGGAAAGCAAAGTTTCTATCCATAGCAGGGAAAGAAGTCCTTGTTAAATCCATGCTACAAACCATCCTCATGTACATGATGGGTGCTTTTATGCTACCTCAAACAATCATCTACAAGCTGAACCAATTGTTGAGGAATTTCTGGTGAGGCTTTAATGAAGATAAGACCAAAATCCAATGGGTTAAATGGAGCAGCTTGGGTCAAGGCAAAGACCAAGATGGTTTGGGGTTTAGAGAATTTAAATCCTTTAATATTGTCATGCTCTCTAAACAATGTTGGCAGATTCTTCAACATCTTGAGTCTATGCTTGCAAAGGTCTTCAAGGGCAAATACTTCCCCCACACCGAGTTCCTCAATGCTAAACTTGAGTCCCGACCATCCAATGCTTGGAGGAGTGCCATGGAAGGTCACAAGTTGCTAAAAGATGGACTCATTTGAAGAGTTGGAGATGGGAAACAGATTAATATTTGGACTAACAAATGGGTGCCTAATACCACTCAACTTATTCCTCTCAATCAGAACCCTCAAACTCTTAAGTGTAAGAAAGTTTAGGATTTAATCCACCCCATCCTAAAGATATGGGATGAAGAGGCTTTAACCGCTTTGTTCTCAGCTAGTGATATCACCAAAATCCATACTATTCCAATTAGCATCACAGGGAGAGAAGATGCTCAGATTTGGGGTTATACTAAAAATGGTATACACACTGTTCGAAGTACTTATATGTTGTAACAAGACCTCACCCAACAACAAGAGGTGAAACCTCGAACGGAAGGGACAAAGGGGTATCTTGGAAAGCTATATGGAAAATGCACACACCAAACTCGGTTAAAATGTTCATTTGGCGAGCTTCTAAGAATGCCCTCCCAACCATGAAGAATTTAGCAAGAAGGAGAGCACTCCCACATATGTATGCCCTATATGTACTCTCTTCGTAGAAACAATCTCCTATGCTATGTGGGAATGTGACTCAACCCGTGATGTTTGGTGCAATGCTAGCAAGAAAATCCAGAAGATGACAGTGTAGAGCCTTTACATTATAAATATATGGGACACTTTGGTTCAAGTTATGCAACAAGAAGAGATCAGTGAATTCGCGACAACAGCAAGACTTATTTGGTCTAGACAGAACAATTTTATACATGGGAATTGTTTCAGCCATCCAAACTCAATTAGACTAAAAGCTTCAGAAGATATTCTACTATTCATACAGAGCCAGGAACACCATTAACCTACAAAGGCAGTAGCTTGAGACACTCCTTGCAAATGGACCAAACCCCCTAGGGGATCTTACAAGCTAAATTGGGATGCGATAATCAGAAAAGAATCAGGCTACATTGGAATAAGGGCAATTGTCAGGGATTCCCAAGGCCAAGTGATCGGTACCATGCAAGCTAGAAGGAAACTACAAGTGGAATCCTTTTTAGCTGAGGCCTATGCTCTCATGTTATCAACAATCTTCTGCCGTGATATTGACCTACAAGAGATGATATTAGAAGAGGACTCATTGCAGGTGATTAACATCCTCAACAAGGGCTCACAAGAGTATAGTCAAGCAAGTGCCATGATCATGGATGTCAAGAAGATGCTTAATTCCTGTCGATTTTGGTTAGCTTCTCATGTGAGGCAGACATGCATTCAGGCTGCCCATTTATTAGCTAGAAATGTCCTTTCCTTTGAGGAAGACTTATATGTACAAGAAGATTACCCAGTGTTTTTATATTCCACTATTACCCAATATTAGTATTGGTCTCACCAAAATAAATCATCAAACTTGTACTTTTTGCACACTTCTCAAAAAAATCTGGTTATATTTGATCAAAAGTGAGGAGAATAATTGTGGAAAAATGTCAAAAAGTACTTTTTGTCTTTAAAATTGAGTAGACTCATCAAAAATTCTTTCAATTTTTTTTTGGAAGTGTGCAAAAAGTATAAATTTGATGATTTATTTTGATGAGACCAATGCTAATGCTCTAAATAAAATATTATAAGTTTGTTTTAATGTACAATAAAACCAGCCAAGTTTCTAAAAAAAAAAAAACAAGATGTTAAATCTCTAAAACATAAAAATATGTGAAGGGTATAAGATAAAGTATCTCCTAAGTTATTCATATTTTCAAAAATAATATGCATTACTTATGCTTTACCAGGAGGTTTGAATACTAAAATTATTTTAACTCAACTCATCTCATTTCATTTCATATTATTTACGTTTAGATATCGAGTTGAATTCAATTGAATTTAATTAAATAAAATATTATTTTTAATATAATGAATGTTTTGAGATTTGAAAAAATTGAATTATTTATTATATTTTACATGAAAATTTGAAATTTTTTTTAAAAATTTAGAAAAGTTGTAATGATGAGATGAAATAAGTTGATATAAATTTGAATAGTAAAAGTATTTTCTTTTATCTATTCATTATAATTTTTTAAAATTCTCATATAAAATATAATAAATAATTTTAATTTTTAATTAAAATAATAATAATATTAAAAAATATTTTAATAATATTTTATTCAACTTTATCTTAAACTATTTTATCTCACCTTAATTATTAATTATAATTTTTTCAAATTTTTAAATAAAAATAATAAATAATTCAGATTTTTTAAATTTTAAAATAAAAATAATTTTATAAAATAATATTTAATAATATTTATTTAATTTTTAATTCTCATTTCGTATCAGTTAACTATCAAAATATTTTCTAAAACTGCAAATATTGTTTCTCAAAACTCCTGACATGGTCGATGCTATTAAAAACAAAATTCGCCGACACGTCAGTTGCATGTATCGCAGTTACTTTTATCAGCCACCAAAAAAATACAAAGGAAAGAAAAAAAAGAATGGATCAAGACAAAGAAAAGAAAATACAAAAGCCTAAAATTAAAAAGGAACGGAAGAGGAAATAATGGAAAGGAGATCTGTGAGAACTTGAAAACCAAAATATTTTCATAGACAGCTCTCCTCATCTCCGGTCAGATCGGGACCCCCCCACCCTCCACCCTCCACCCTCCACCGTCCGCATATTAGGGTTTTAAACCTTACGAGATCTTCTCTCTCTTTTTTTCCTTCTTTGAAAATTTAAAAATTATCCGACCGTTGATCACTTCGAATTTTGTGTCATTCCCAAATTTCTTGATCCCAATTGAATAGATTTCTCTTGGGTTTGTTTGGTGGGGTTTGGTGGGGGTTTCTTTTTTCTTTTTTAAAATTCTCTGATCTGCGTAACTTGATTAGAATTGTGGATTAATTGTCGAGAACTTTGGAGTTTGCGGGTTTTGGATCAGAATGGCTTCGGCTCAGGTGCTGCGGAAACAAGAGCATTTGCAAGCTGGAAAGCGCCGTGTACGTTTTCTAACTTCTAATCATTTTACTTAATTTTAGTTGGTTGGAAATATTTACATAGATTCACATATGGATTTATTGTTTGGTTTTGAAATTTCATCATTGTGTCCATTGCCGTTGTTTTCTTATGTATGCATGCGTTTAGTAGGTGATGCTATGCCCGCTTTTTATATTATTCAAGAATTTATTTTATTTAAATTCGTAGAAATATTTTGTTGCGGGTTGGGTTATAATGTTTACGACCGAGCTGCCTGTTATTTTGCCTGCTGTCTAGTTGAAAAAAATGTGTTCTTTTATATCTTGTTGAGATCAATATGACTTCAACGACTGAGTGAGCTTTGGGGACATTTTTTCATGAGTGCATTGTGCTTAGAAGCAACACTTAAGATTTTACTTTTAGACTCGATCAACGATGTCTGTCTCGCTCCAGTGCTGCTGCTTTTTAGACACTTTATCAGCTGAATTGGAACATGCAACTTCACCATTGCATGTGTTGTGGTTTTGTTAGATTTTTTCCCGACCTTCTTGTCTATGTTTACCGATAAGAAATGTCATCTCATTGACTTTTACCTTGTAATTCCATTTTAATCTCATGAAAAGTATGTGTTTGCTGAACAAGAATCGTTTTTTGTTGCCTTTTACTTTTTTAAAAATAAAATCTTTGAGACGGACGATGAAGTAGACTGAAAAGCCAACTATGTCACAACTGATCTGTTGGAAGCACACATTGGAGGTGGAAGCTTTCTTGTAATTTAAAAAAAAAAAAAAAATTTATTGTACATACATTTGCAAATCCATTTTGATAATTTCCTTTCAATTTGAGCTACAATCCCAAATATCTTAGGTGTGCTTTTTTTGGGTCAAAATTCACACATTTTCTTCAATCATATTGCAGCTTGAGGAGTTCCGTAGGAAAAAAGCAGCAGAGCAAGCGAAGAAGGCTGCATCTACTAGCCAAAATCATACTTCTGATGTCAGGCCTCATGAGAAACAGCCTTTGGAAACTGTCCCTGCACTTATTACAGATTCAGAGGAAGCTGGCACATCTGACATACCGGGCCAAGCTTTTATGGGACTCTCTCCTGCTGTAACTGTCCATGAGAACAAAGAAATTAGTTTTCCCATTAAAAATGAAAAGGACTCTTTAGATGATGCACTTACTACTCCTCAATTGTCAGTGAAAAATTATGATGCATATTCTGCAGATAGCGTGCATGCAGATGACAGAAAATTTAAGACATATGATACTTCAGGATTTACTGGATCAATGGATGTTAATCATATCCATGGGAAAGAAGGGCATAATATTGATTTCAGAATATATGCTGGAGTGCATGGTGGACTTCCCTATGACACTACAGCTGATTGGTCTATTCTTTCTCGCACACAAGCAAGTCAGGACTTTGATGGTACAAGTAGTAAATCGAGTTTTCATGGGACAGATGAAATCCAATCAACAGAAAGTGGCAGCTCTTTGATGCAGTCCAGTGTTAAAAATCCTGGTTATTCTAATGTTTCTACTACAAAAGTCTCACCTCCGGATTCTGGTGGCATTCGACTGCAAGATTATTCCAGTAATGCCAGCATGCTGAGTGGTGCTCATACATCCTCCACATTTTATGATGGTAATTTGCATATTTGAATACCTTGTGCCAGTGTTTTTTATCTACTAAGACGTGCTTGTATTACATAGAATATTTATGTATATATAGTTTTTGGGCGATGGAACTGACCTGTCTTGGGGTTTTATCGTAGACTCCATCCAGCCTGCAACTAATGTAAGAGGGTCTGTTCATGAAGCTGGGAAATATATGAATGGTGTTGCCCACATCAATGATTCTATGGTTTCCAATTTTGGGGAAAGAAATGTTATTGGCTCTGCTAGTGTCTACAATGCAGCTCCACAAGCATTTGAAGCCATGGATTTTAGTGCTGATGTCAGGAGTTCCCCCAGTCAAGTACCACTATTTCTAGCTAAAACTGAAACAAATTCTAGGAGATCTCGTCCATCTTTTCTTGATTCTCTTAATGTTCCTAGAGCTTCTTCAGCTACTCACTTTCAACATACCGAACCCGAGGAGTCATTTATGTCCAATAGTTCAAATACTAACAGCTTGGATGTTTTAGGATCATCTCCTTTTCAGAAGCCATCAGAACAGAGTGAAAGTGAGGGGGCTTCTTCAAGGCTGAAAACTCTTAATGGCCCTAGCACATTCGATCGATCCACTTATTCTTCCGAATATTCCAGCAATGGGGGATTTGTGAGACCGAGTATTTATGGCAACAGCATGGCTGGGAAACAGGAGTTTTTTTCAGCTAAAAACAATGAAGATTTTGCTGCTCTGGAACAGGTACCCATTTTTTATGTTTCTGCATTTTGATAACCTTGTGCTCTTAGTGTGTTGTCATTAGATTGAAGTTTTTGAAGCTAATTAGGCTTGCTTCGACTGATAAGTGCCTTAATTCACGAAGTATCTATTTATTGAGAACCTAAAACCATCTAGGTTGTCAACAACCACTCTGTGCTGGATAGGGATTTTGATTTTGTTTCAAAGGGTGATGAAGTCATGTAGATCATCACTTCACATATAGCCGAGGAAATGTTTTTGGGTTCTGAGAGTATTCTTTTTGTTTATTTTTTGACGTAACTAATTATCATATTGAGTTGCATGCTTCGGAGCTAATTTGGAGGAAGAAGACTCCGAGTTTCAATGGCCCTATGATTAGTGGGCCTCCGGCGACGGCGAACGATCAGATGACCTCGTCGGAGGTGGTCGACACTCCGGTGGTCGCACCGCTGTCGGAAACAGAGGTCTTGGAGCCGCGATTTGAGATCCGCTCATCTTCTGCCACTGTCGAAGCCCATGCTGTCATGGTACCAGAACAGAAAAGGTTGCCGGTGGTTATGGGGGAGGATTCGGTGACGACGAACGTTCAGACGACCTCGTTGGAGGTGGTCGACACTCCAGCCATTGTACCGCTGCTGGAAACAGAGGTTTTGGAGCCGCGTATTGAGATCCGCTCATCCTCTGCCACTGTTGAAGCCCATGCTACCATGGTACCAGAATAGAAAGGGTTGCTGGTGGTTATGGCCAGTAAAAGAGACGTCATAGAGCCGAAAGCTACATCAATTCACAGTGGAGAAGGCACAATGTCAGAATTGAGGAAATTTTCAATAAGGGGTCAGAAGAACAACAGTTAGTGGTATGTGAAGGGGAGAGTGATGTTAGGATGGATGCTGAGCCGCTTGCTATGATTCATCCTAGCCTTAATTCCGAATGTTACTTCTCGGAATGGATCTTTAAAAAGGTGGAAGAAATGCAAGATTGTGTTGGGATGTCTTTTAAAGGCTATGAGGAGCAATATAAGGCACTTCTTGTGGCTATCGAAAATACCCATTCGAAATTCGCTTCAAAGAGAGATGGGGAACTCAAAAGGCTGCAATGCTTTATTAATTACGATGTAAAGGAGGGGAGTAGTGGGAAGGATAGAATGAAAGGGAGGGGGGCCATGGTTGTTAATGAATCTTAAAATCCTCTCTTGGAATATGCGGGAGTTTAATGATTGCAATAAGCGCCTCCGTATCAAAGCTTTATTACGGATGTGGAAAGTGGATGTGATATGTTTGCAGGAAACAAAATTAAAAGTAGTTGATAGAAGCATTATTTGAAGTCTGTGGGGATGTCCGTATGTGGGCTGGTCATATTTGGCGTCGAAAGGAGCATCGGGAGGTGTTATCTTATTATGTGATAAAAGAGTCGTGCAAAAAATGTAGTAGATGGCTGGGAGTGGGCCTTTGCAGGTATTTATGAGCACAATATAGATATTGTGAGGAGAAGACTTTGGGAGGAATTGACCCTTTATTGTTTATGGGAAGTGTCATGGTGTATGGGTAGAGACTTTAACATTACTCGCTTCCCTAGTGAGCGTTCGAGGAACCATCGCACCTCATTGGCCATGGAAGAGTTTTCCGAGTTTTTGTTCGATTTGGACCTCATGGATCCCCCCCCCCCCCTGTTGGGGGAGAATTCACATGGTCCAATAGCAGGGGGTGGTCGAGACTTGACAGGTTCCTTGTTTCTCCTTGTTGGGAAGCCTACTTTCTGGAGTTAAGACAGAAACGGTTGCCTCGTGTCTGTTCGGATCATTTCCCTATTGTAATGGATGGTGGTGATATTCAACGGGGTCGTCGGTACTTTAAATTTGAAAACATGTGGCTAGCAACGGAAGGCTTTGTTGAGAATGTCTGCTCTTGGTGGTCCTCCTATCATTTAACAGGTACTTCTAGTTTTATCCTTGAAGGCAAGCTCAAGGCTTTGAAGCAAGATTTAAAGAAATGGAATTTGAAAGTTTTTGGCAACATTGATAAGCAGAAGATTTCTTTAATGGAGGAACTCTAGGAGTTGGAGGGGCAAGCACATACAAGAGATACCCCGGAGGAGGTTGTGGTAAAAAGGGTATGGTGGAGAGTGAACTGGAAAGGGTGTTGATGATTGAGGAGACTTCGTGGCGACAAAAATCCACGGCCCTTTGGTTTAAAGAAAGAGACAGATGCACGAAGTTCTTTCATAAAGTGGCTAATTCAAATAGGCGCTACAACACCATTGAGTCTCTCAATTCAGGTAACCAAGTCATCAACTCCCTGTCTGAATTGGAGGACCACATAGTGCATTATTATGAGACCTTGCTAAAGGAAACGATCGCATGGCAGCCAAAGCTTGACAACCTGCCGTTTGAGTCTATTAATATGCAGAGTACCGCTTGGTTGGAAAGACCTTTTGAAGATGATGAGGTTTATAAGGTCATAAGCAGTATGGCAAAAGACAAAGCATCAGCGCCGGATGGATTTTCAATGGAGTTTTTCCAAACTTGTTGGGAGGTAGTGAAAAATGACATTATGCAGGTTTTCTCTGGATTTTATTCTTTTGAAAAGTTTGAGAAAAGCCTTAATGTGACATTCATTGTACTCATACCAAAGAAACTTGGAGCTACGGAAGTTGAAGAATTTCGCCCAATAAATCTGGTGAGTGGGGTTTATAAGATCATTTCAAAGGTGCTAGCTAATCGGCTAAGTTTGGTTATGGGACACATTGTATCCAAACCTCAGAATGCTTTTGTTCGGGGGAGACAGATTCTAGATGTTGTCCTCATTGCCAATGAGTGTTTGGACCATCGGTTGAAGGAGGGCGTACCAGGTATTCTATGCAAGATCGATATAGAAAAAGCTTATGATCACGTTAGTTGGGAGTTTCTCTTGTACTTATTAAAAAGATGTGGTTTTGGTGACAAGTGGATTGCATGGATTCGACACTTTATCACTACGGTTCGGTTTTCAGTGTTAGTGAATGGAACTCCTACTGGTTTCTTTAATAGTTCTCGAGGGCTGTTGCAAGGGGATCCATTGTCTCATTTTCTCTTTTTCATTGTTATGGAGGCTTTGGGCAGGATGGTAAGGCAGCCGTGGAAGGAGATTTTCTTACAGGTTTTCCAGTGGGTAATGTTATGATCTCACATATTTTATTTGCAGATGATACCCTTCTTTTTTGTGAGGCAAACCAAGGTCAAATTCAAGCTATACGAACCCTCTTGTTGTGTTAGGGCTCAAGATAAATCTTGACAAGTCTGAGCTTGTGGCGGTAGGTGCGAAACCTAGAATCAATGACCTGGCTAGTTTGATGGGTTGCAAAGTGTCCTCTTTGCCTATGACATATTTGGGTCTTCCTTTGGGGGCAACTTTTAAAGCGAGAGCCATCTGGGATGGGATCATCGAGAAAGTGGAAAAAAGGTTGGCGGGGTGGAAAATGATGTACCTGTCAAAGGGGGGGCAGCTCACACTAATTAAGAGTACTCTATCTAATCTCCCGACATACTAATTAAGAGTACTCTATCTAATCTCCTGACACACTAATTAAGAGTACTCTATCTAATTTCCTGTGCCTACAGGGGTGGCAAATAAGATTGAGAGATTATTTCGAACCTTCTTGTGGGGAGGATTAGGGGATGAAACAAAATTTTATCTCGTTAATTGGAAGCAAGTGTGTTCTCCAATATCGAGTGGAGGGTTGGGAGTGCGCAATATGAGGATCTTCAATAAAGCTTTATTGGGGAAGTGGCTATGGAGGTATTATTTAGAGGGGGAGTCATTGTGGAAAGAAGTTATTGACGCAAGACATGGTAGCGAATGGGGAGGGTGGTGTACCAAAGAAGTGACGGGGGGTTATGGGGTGGGGTTGTGGAAATATATCAGGGGGGGTTGGCCATGTTTTGAAAGCACTATCTGTTATGTGGTTGGAGGACGCACTAGAATTCGATTCTGGCATGATGTGTGGTGTGGAGAGCAACCATTGGCAAGGACCTTCCTAGTTCTTTATGGCATTGCAGTTAATAGGGAGGCATCAATGGCAGATCAGCTTACCTTATTTCATGGTCAGCCTCAGTGGATAAGAGCTTTATGGTGGATAAGAGCTTTACAGTCACAAAGTTTTTTAGCTTGATATATTCCTCAGAAGTTAGAAGAGCACAAGGGGATAAGATATAGTGGAGGATAACAAGCAGTAAAAAAATCACAGTTAAGGCGTACTATCAAATTTTGGCTCCACAAGGCATCGTTTCTTTCCCGTGGAAAAGTATTTGGAAGACTTGTGCACCTACAAAAGTAGCCTTCTTCATGTGGATGGCAGCTCTTGGAACTATTTTGACCACAGACAACTTGAAGAAGCGGGGACTCATAGTGATGGACTGGTGTTATTTGTGTAGAAAATAGGGAGAATCCGTGGACTATCTTTTGTTGCATTGTGATGTGACAAGAGCTTCATGGGATGAAATTTTTCGAAGAATGGATGTTGCTTGGGTCATGCCGTTGAAGGTGGTGGATTTACTCGCTTGTTGGAAATGAATTTATGGTTGTCTTCAGGTGAAAGTAGTATGGAAGTTGATCCCTTTATGCATCATGTGATGTATCTGGTCAGAAAGGAATGTGCGTTGCTTCGAGGATAGGGAGCGCACTATGACTGAGTTGCATAATTTTTTTGTTCAAACTCTTTTGTTATGGTATTTAGCCATTGTGCTGGAGGGAAACAGTGTCCATGAGTTTCTTTCTTTAAGTTAGTCCTCCTAGAATGTAATTAGGCATACTTTTGTATACTTCCTGTGTACATAGGCTTTGCCTATTTCATTCACATCAATAAAATTACTTCTTACTTATAAAAAAAAATATTTAGTTACAAAGGTTAGGGATAACCCCTGCTTGTATTGAAAGAAATGCTAGAGTGATCTTTGAGTGCTACCACAATTTATTTTTTGCTCAAACTGATGTTTTGTGGTTGTAGAGTAATGCTTCTTGGAAGTTCCAAGATGGTATGACTGCTTACAGGATTTTTGTTTTTGTTTTATTTGTTCTGATTCTTGTGATAATTAAATTTCAGGCTCAAAACTCAAAATAGTAGACCTCCCATATTTGTGGGTTACTTCTATTTACTTTTTAGCTCATTTTCCCAAAAGGGAGTGATGAAAATCTGGTGGAGGGTTGCAAATTTCATGAGCTGAATTTTATTAAAAAAAGGTAGGAGAATTAGGAAGCTTCACAAGCCAATAATAATCATGTAATGCTGGTCTCTAATTATTTTGTCTGGCACTCCACTCATTCTAGAAGCTGGATTCCCTTGAACAGAGAGGATGAGACACTCAGCTCACTTGTCTTTGGACCAAAAATGGCATCTTCTACCCCTAAAACAAGATGTGAAGAGTGAGATCACTCAGGTTTAATCCCATAGGGTTCCACAAATTATAGTTGGCAGAGAGAGAGAGGGCCTTAACAAGTTTTAATTATCTGGAGAGATTTTATATGGGAATAAAAAACATTTGAAAATTTGTTTAAATGGCAGTATATCACATATTTGAATAACTTAATTAAAAAAACTACTTGACCACTTTGGATAAAAGTATGTTACTGACACTTTAATATTTGAAAAAAAGGCTTTGAGACGAGTATTAATATAATTTTTCTTTGAAGCATTGTCATATACTTAGTGTGAACATTACCCTATGAGCACTTACGGGAAACTCCTTGTTGAGGGCCTGTGTACCCTTGGGATTAGTTGGGATGGTTCCCGGATGCCTGTTGCCAATATTCAAAAAATACTTAATGTGAACGATTGACCCCTTTGTGTTTTTTATGGGTATTAGAAAATTGATTATTAGAAAACGCAAAAGCAATATAGATGATCCCCTTATATCTTCACTTGTAATTAATTGTTCGTATAAATCAATTGATGCATTGATGTCAATTTTTTTTTTTTTGGCCTTAGAATAATTACTTTAGTGGTATCCCTCTTTTGTGCTATTCAGCATATTGAAGATTTGACTCAAGAAAAATTTTCTTTGCAACGAGCTCTTGAGGCCTCACGTGCTTTAGCAGAGTCCCTAGCTGCTGAAAACTCATCCGCAACAGATAGTTACAACCAACAGGTTGGCTCTGAATTTATTATACTTGTGGCATCACAACTTATTCTTGAGAGCTTGTTAAATTATTATGTTTCAACATGATCTCTTCCATGATTCTTGTCTCTATTTTTTATTTCTGTTTTACTTCCTCTTTCTCATTCATAATAAAAGATGTGCGTGGTGCACGTACTATCTTAATGGGACAGTGGTACTCCACAAAGGAAAATGAAGCTAATGACACTTATTTTTCTTTCCCTTTCCCTATATTTTATTTTATTTGATTTGATTTCACGTTCTTAAATGATATGGATATTTGCATCAGGTTTTAGATTTGAGGAGCTTCTGTGGGTTAAGCATTGAGTTAAAAAATTTTATTCTGCCCATTTCTAGGTAGATAACAAGGTTGTTTGCTCAGAAAATACATTTGACCAACTCAGTCACAAAAGTAAAAAATATCATTGTGAATGCATGGTTGGTAGTACATTTTCATAGTTTGGTGTTTATTTCAGGTGGAAATTAAATAAGAAAAAAAAAAAGTCTCAAAACAAGATTTTTAGTTGTATCAGTCTTGGAATATAAAGGTTAGGTTGGGTAACAAGTGGTGTTGAGAATGCTGCGAATGACATGGCAGTTGGTGTTGACAGAAATCTTTTTAGTTTGCTGATTACCAGTCAGTTAATGTGGAAACTGACCTCAGGGTCTGAACGCCAAAGGCTTTTCCCAAGTGCATATGTATTTATAATGCAATCTTCCATGTGATCCTGGCTGTTCCAGTTTTTGATGAAATTATTATGGTTTGTTCTCTGAAATTTCTGACAGGTCTAGCATTTCAGAGATGGTAACACATTTTAGTTCTAATCCATATGTTTTATATATTTTCTTCAGAGAAGTGTCATCAATCAGCTCAAATTTGACATGGAAAACTTACAGGAGGAAATCAAGGCCCATCTGGTTAGCATCTTTTTGTTTTTTCTTTAATATAATTTGCTGCCTGTTACTTCTATTTGTTCTTCCCCTAATGGTTGGCTCTAGTGTTAAAGGCCTTGGTCTTAGAGGTATGCCCTCTCGAAGTCCATGGTTCAAATCCCATTGGGTGCAAACATTCTCGAGGGGCCATCAGACTGTGGGATTTTTCCCTTGAATTACTTGAGGTGCACTTGTTGGAAACTTCTTACCGAGAGCCGGTGCATCCCTAGAATTAGTCGGGATGTTGTTTCCGGAGACCCGATGCCAATAAAAAAAAAACTTCTATTTGTTCTTCCCTTTTCAGTTTTTTTATTTGTGTGAAAAAAGCCGATTAGCAGAGCAGAGTGTTGACAAAAGATGTCCCAAATTTCTTTGAAGGCTGGTGATATGAAATAAAATCCAAATGATTCTCTGTGCCTATCAAATATCTCTCTTTCATTTTGATAATGGCCTCAAACAAGTTGCTACATTCAATTAGAATAGATAATACATATATAAAAATTCTGGTTGTTCATCAACTAACTTAATGCCACATAGAAAACTCATTCGATTTCATGTTGGATAGAAGTCATGTTATTTCCTGCTTTGGCGTTTGTGTGGCATGTATGGTTTCAAATTGTTTTAAAGTTATTTAATTGTCCTTTGCTTTTGTTGCTATATGGGTACCCTTTGATGTCACCAGGTGGAACTTGAGTCTGTCAGGATTGAATATGCAAATGCACAGCTAGAATGCAATGCCGCTGATGAGCGTGCCAAGTTGCTGGCTTCTGAAGTTATCGGTTTGGAGGAGAAGGTAGTTAGATTTTTTGGTATGTTTAAGTTTTGGTTTGCCTTTCATGAAGAAAATGCTATTCCACATGATGCCTACAAAGTTAAAGATATAAAAAGGTAAAAGAAAACAGAAATTGATATACCCTTGAAAGGTGTATTCCATAGATATAGAAATAACCTATTGGAATCATGCCTATCTACCCATATGTGTGTAGTGGACACACATGCATGTAAAATCACATTTACATATTACTTCTAGACTTGTAAATATGAGTCCTTGACCAGTTAAACTTGTGGTTCAAAAGTTTTTTGTACCATGGTCAGGTTTGGCAGTATAGTTAATGTAATCGTTAGGTTACGCAATAAAGTTAATCTTTTTTTGTTTATTTTTTTAACGCAAAGTAGTTAATAAAATTTCCTTTGATCAGAAAAAATGTCATGATAGTAATAGGTTTACAATATGGAAGTTTTGATTTAGACGAGTTGTGTTTTTGGGTCTTTCCATATTCATTTTCCTTTGTATTTGGTTAGTGTTATTGTTTGTCGCATGATAATAAGTTTGAGACATTAGTGGCTAAGGATGCTTGGCCATTCTATTGGTTACATTTAGATTCACCCTTCTTTCTTTAAAACTCGGTCAGTGATGATAAAAGGATAATGGATAAAGTGATTTTTAGAATTTTCAAGTATACACTTCTGTGAATCTAGTGAGTGATGATAGATTAGGCTAAACATCCCATTCTTGATTTTATTAATCTGACCGAGAAAATAGGTTGTGCTAAAATTACTGCATCTCAGATACTTAATTAATTCTATTCAAAAGTAAATATATTGTACACTATACTGGATTTCTCACATTATCTGCTTTGTTTCTTGAAATCATTCTATGATTAATTTGTGTAGGCACTCAGACTAAGATCTAGTGAGCTAAAGCTGGAGAGGCAACTTGAGAACTCACAAGCTGAAATCTCATCATACAGGTATGATTTACATTTTAAGTTTCCTGTAGACAAATAACTGTGATATACATTTCAGCATCACTTACTCCAAATACTACCACAGGATTTCTGTTTGTATTGGTTTTCTCTTTTGTTGATGTAGTGTTATCTAAAGCCATGCAAATTTTTTTTTTGCAATTTCTATAAATTTTATACTGAGGGAATAATGAATTGTAAACTAATTCTGAAATCTGTTATGGTCATGAATAATAGAAAAAATTACCGAATTAGAAGCTAAACTGTCATTATTGATTAAAGACTAATTTGAATTTTTTAGTATAGTTATTAAAAATGTAAGAGATTTGCTACTGAAATCCGATACTATAGTTTCTTTTATAAGCCACCAAATTTTATTAAAGAGTGATAGAGGCACAACCCAAGAACATTGTGAGTATTACATCGAAGAACACCGAGTTAAGGAGTGGAATGAGAACAAGGATCGAAGAAGTTTGATTGTTTTATCAACTTCTACATCCTGCTGTGGAACACCCGTTTCCATAGAGATGTATATGTGGAAGTCTCCCTCAAGAGTGGCTTTTTCTGTATGGACAGCGGCTTTAGGGAAAATCTGACTCTGGATAATTTAAGGAAGAGGTGCATAATGGTGATGGACTAGTGCTCTATGAGTGGAGAAACTATGTGGGCTACTTTTATTTGCTGGTATGGGAGAGTTTTCTTGTATAGTGTATCTGGAAGCTCATAATCTTGGTGACTCATTTTAGGGAGAGGGCTCTTCTGCTTATGGTGTGCCTACTTTCACTTGCATTTAGTGCTGTAGCACTTGTTCCAAGTTCTATTTGGGACTTCAAAATGATGCAAGTTATATGGCCCAAGTTACCGCTGTTCATATCACATGATCTTACTTATTAATTGGGAGTAAATCATTGCATGAGCATTGAGTGAAAAGTTGAAGTGGAACTCTCTTTCTTATAATAGTGCTTTGGGAACTTGTTTGTCTTGTCACGTGGGTAGAAATTTGATCAATCCTGCATAATGTTTTCAATTGCTAGCTTTTAGTTATGGGATGTCACGAAATGATGATCATAGTGAATTATTTGCAGAAAGAAAATGTCTAGCTTAGAGAAAGATCGTCAGGATTTGCAGTCAACTATTGATGCTCTTCAAGAAGGTAAGCATGCTTTTATGCTTTACTGCGGAAGGTTTAATTTCTGTTAATAATTTATCTTCTAGCTTCAATCACAGTTTTATCAGAATGGTAGGGTTTTAGGGGCCTTCATTCATATAATATTTGTTATTATTGTGCCATTTTTTTGAGGGATGGGGAGGACTTTGGGGAGCTAGGTTGGGGATCATAAGGAAGTAATTTTATCAATCTCTAGTCCGCAACATCTGTATCTGAAATTCCATTTAAACTCGGTTGAAAATTTGTTCTCTACCTTGAGAGTAATTTATTAAAATGTATTTCTTCAATTATTCTCTCATTGCATAGATTTGCTATAAATTCGTAGAATAGAAATCCAACATACTGAATTGTTGAAAATTTCCACTGTTTCTTCTCCTATAACTGCTGATGTAATAAAGTGACTTTATCGCATTGACATGTCAGCGTATAGCGTTTATGCTTGCAATGTCTGCCCTAATTTTTTCCTATCCTATTTTGTTTGCCTGACACAGAGAAGAAGCTGTTGCAGTCTAAGCTGCGGAAAGCTTCCACAAGTGCAAAGTCTATTGATTTTAGTAATAATGCTCTTAATAAGAGAGATACGTCTACCTCTACTGAAGATTTAGGTAAGATTGCATTTTGTCGTGGCTCAGTTGCTGCTCACATAAATTTTGATAGTTCTACTTACAAAAATCATTGTTAGACAGCTAAATCAGGTCTATTTGCCATGTAATTCTGGTCCCTGATAGAGTTCTGGTTCAAATAAAAAAAAAATTATTAAATGATTACATAAATAATTTGTTTATATTTCTGTGTTTTAGATGCCAAATGATTCCTTTGTTTCCTCACCAAAAACAATGTTTAACATCTGAAAATCATCATTATGCTGATATTGTGTATTCATACAACTGATTTGTTTTAGACTCGGTTGAAAATTTGTTCTCTACCTTGAGAGTAATTTATTAAAATGTATTTCTTCAATTATTCTCTCATTGCATAGATTTGCTATAAATTCGTAGAATAGAAATCCAACATACTGAATTGTTGAAAATTTCCACTGTTTCTTCTCCTATAACTGCTGATGTAATAAAGTGACTTTATCGCATTGACATGTCAGCGTATAGCGTTTATGCTTGCAATGTCTGCCCTAATTTTTTCCTATCCTATTTTGTTTGCCTGACACAGAGAAGAAGCTGTTGCAGTCTAAGCTGCGGAAAGCTTCCACAAGTGCAAAGTCTATTGATTTTAGTAATAATGCTCTTAATAAGAGAGATACGTCTACCTCTACTGAAGATTTAGGTAAGATTGCATTTTGTCGTGGCTCAGTTGCTGCTCACATAAATTTTGATAGTTCTACTTACAAAAATCATTGTTAGACAGCTAAATCAGGTCTATTTGCCATGTAATTCTGGTCCCTGATAGAGTTCTGGTTCAAATAAAAAAAAAATTATTAAATGATTACATAAATAATTTGTTTATATTTCTGTGTTTTAGATGCCAAATGATTCCTTTGTTTCCTCACCAAAAACAATGTTTAACATCTGAAAATCATCATTATGCTGATATTGTGTATTCATACAACTGATTTGTTTTAGATATATACATACCACCGATTTAGGGGTACAGGATTGGTTCTTAAAAAATTGTCTTTATTCACATTTTTTTTGGGCAAGTAAAAGATCTTTATTAAAAAGGGTAAAAGGAAAAAGCATCAATCTTTTTTTCTTATTCTTGATGATATTCAATTTTCTCTTTGCGGGTATCTGTTCATCAATTCAATTCAATGCTATTCCAGATGCTTCTGTCCATGAAATAGATCAAAATGCATCTTCACTTGGAAGTGATGCCTCCAGTGTTACCTTGCTGCCTGAAAATGGACAGTCAACTCTTGAAGTTTCATCAGCGAATATTCCTCCTGATCAGATGAGAATGATTAACAATATCAGTGCTCTAATCTCTGAGGTATAAGTCTGGCTTAGTGTTTTTTTTATAAATTTCCTGTTTGTTGCTAGTTTATATGGAAATGTCTTGAGATTCAATTCTCTCATCGGACTTGTCATTCTTCTTTTAATTATTTGATCTTGTTGAAGTAGATCGCAGTTTAGACCTAACAAGAGCACTGGTCTTTTCATGCTGCAGTTAGCTTTGGAGAAAGAAGAGTTGATGCAAGCTTTGGCATCTGAATTATCTCATTGTTCCAAGCTGAAGGTAATTTTTAACTTGAAGTAGGCTTTACATGCTGCTTTTAGAAATTACATCACAAGTATATATATTTAGTCTTGTTTTAATCTCTGCAGAAAGTCACTTTTGAATTGTTCTGTATTGTGGTATTATTTGATATGTTGCAAGACCGTTATAATTTCTTTGTATTGCAGTATTATAATACCTTTATTCATTCCTTTGTTTCAATCAGGGCTTCATTCATTCCTTAGTTTAAATTTTGTTGTCCTATTCTTGTCTGGTAGACAAAGTGGTTTAAAAATTGTGTTTGTTTAGTAGGTCATACTTACATCTAAATTCGAGGCCTTGTTCAGGTATGAATTTGAATGTTCTTTACTCATCTGTCCTGTTTTTCATGAATGAAGGAAATGAACAAGGAGTTGTCCCATAAACTCGAAGCTCAAACTCAAAGGCTAGAGCTTTTGACTGCTCAAAGTATGGCCAATGAGATTATTCCAGCTAGGCAACCTGATTCTCGTACTATGCAGGAGAATACCCCATATGCAGATGAGGGTGATGAGGTATCATCTATCTTTTCGTGTTTTAATTTATTTTATTTTGGCTGGGTCTTTGTATGTGTAGGCGTGTGTGGACATGTGCAATCGATTTTTTTCATCTTTAAAACCAGCATGAAGAGTTTTTCTACTCTCTCTCTTAATATTATAAGAGACTTGCATAGAAACCAGTTCTTTGCAGAGAATTTACCTTGCAATAGCTTTTTATTGGTTGTTGTACAGTTCATAGATCTATGAATTGGAAGCTAAAATATTTCACGTTTCTACTTTGGTTTTTAATATTATTCCTTGCTTAATTAGGTGGTAGAGAGGGTCTTAGGATGGATCATGAAGCTCTTTCCTGGAGGGCCATCAAGACGGAGAATCAGCAAGCTTCTGTAATACGCAAGCCAGAATATCTGTCGGCAACTCGGATCTGATTTGGTCATCTCTCACGCACCCACCATCCTCCCATGTATTTGGTGATACAACAAAGGTAGTCTGTATATTTTGAGTCAACTATACAGCCATTCTTTGTGGAAGGAAATGAGTTTTGTTTTGAGAGGCCTTCCCATCGATTGGAAAATTCAATTGTCATTTATTGGACAGAAGACAATAAAAGAAAATGTCCCTTAATGGAACCGTTTCTCTGTGTTTGGATATCGAAGTGTAATGGGACATTTGTTGGAAATGATGTTTCAGAGAGAGAGAGAGAGAGATGATATTGATATATACAAATACTACAGGTTGTAACATTCATTGGCCGTTTTGGTGTTACTACCTGTATCTGTTTGTTGTATTTGAGATCAAAGAGTGGCTTAAGCCTAGGAAATGAATCGAAGTTTTGGTTTTTCTCGGGTTCTCTTCCTGCTTTATCTTGGACTTCATGTTGGGCGTGGTTGGTCATACAAGAATGAAGTAAGATTCTTGGGCCAGTGCTATCTTCTTTCTTCGTTGTTTTTCCCCATTTGTTTAAAACAACACTGGCATCTAGCTCGAGATTTTAGAAGGAAAAAAAAATTAATTTAATTTAAAAAGAACAAATTCAAAAAAAAATATTAAAAAAATTAAAAAAATTAAAGAAAAAATAAAAAATGATGGTGTGTGGAGGTTGGGAGGTTGTGTAGAAGTGCTCTTACAAAAATTCTACACTGTTGAATATTGGTTCTAGATGACAGGACTAAATAGGTGCACCCACTAAGGGAATTTTGAGAATATGCAGAAAAAAGAGGAGAAATCCTGGTGCAAAACCTCAAGAAATTAAGATGGTGGGAGAAACTCTCATATCACAATCATTATATTAAACTCTTTCTATCATTGAGGGTGGTGGCTCCATGGTCCATGAATTTGATAGTGGGCACTCTTGGGATTGAATCGTAAAGGAGGAAAGTGTGCTTGGATTATTGGTGACCCATTAGCTCATGGACTATTAATGCCTTCGTGAGGCTGGGGTTAGGTTATAGCTCAAGTCCAACTTGTATGGAGCACTTGCAAATCTCGCCGTCTAGGCCTCTCTTGTCTGGCTTTCCAGTAGGTTGGGTGTTACTATGGTCAATCCATTTGGTCGCTCCTCCAACCCTTTTTGGGCCGAGAAAAAAAGAATAAAAAAGTAAACACTTTCTAGAATTGTAACTTTTTTCTTTCTTTTTTTTTTTATAATTGTTTTGCTGTCTCAATTAAGAGGAAAAACTCTGTGCTTAAGTATTTTTTGTTTAATGTTATCTTCCTAATTATTCTATTCTCGAATTGTATATAGAACACATAATTCACATAATTTAAATGATAAAATTTGATTTATAAGATTTAAGTTTTAAAATATTTTCTTTCAAATCAAATATGTGATGTAAGCATGTTACTTGTTAGTAGTTGTGTTATCTTGTAAATTAAATTTTTGTTATATTGTATTAATAAATATCACAAATTTAGAGATATTACGTTATAAAAATGATTGGGATGTAAGCATGTTATTATTTTTTTATTAGTTGGTGGCAATATCTAATCGGAAAAATGATATACACATAATATAATTATATAATATATTTTATAATAATATGTTAAATAAAAAATAATTTTATAAAGTATTGCGTGCATAAAATATTTTATAAAATTATTCTTTATTTAAAATTTGTTAAGAAATATATGATGTAATTGTGGTTTGTGTATGACTGTAGGAGAGAAGTGACCAGAAGGACGCATTATGGTCCCACCTAATCCTACGGACAATGTATATATGTGGTGCAGAGCCATCGTCTAGTTGCTCGTCGCCGGTTGCAGGTTGCTGCCATCTCTCTGCCGCTGCTATGTCGTCCTTCATTGGCAGGCTCTCGTCGCTTCCGCTCTCATTCTCAATCGTTTCTTCGACGTCTTCATCCTCTAAAGGTGCACAAAAAACCTTATCCCTCTATGCTCTACGGCGCGTGTTTCCAAGTGTGACTGCAAGCAAGATGTGTTGTTTAGCATAACTACAGACATGCTTCTTTTTGTGGAACAGATGGGTGCTCCAAGTCTTCAAATTCGGTGAAGCTCAGAGACGACTGGAGGAACCGCTCCAGACCCATTCCTCCGGGAGGCACCTACCCGGCCAAAGACCACTGCAGGTAAATAGTGTTGTCATTTTGAAGACTTTTTGGTTGGCATATTTTTATCTTGAAATTATATTTGATGAAATTCTGTGCAGTCATTGCGGGTTGTGTGATACGTATTACATTGCGCATGTGAAGAACGCGTGTGCTTTTCTGGGAGATGGAATGTCTAGAATTGAAGTGAGTTTCTTCTTAAATACGACATTATTCTGTAGTTGAACAAATTCGACAAAAACTTAATTATTTACGTTCCCGCGACAAACAACTAATCACTTATCTAAACATCTCGTTCAGTTTCTCTAGCTGAGTTTTTTTTTTTTTTTAAGTTTCGTTCTTACACTTCTTGATTTGTAGATTTCTATTCTTGTTCTTCTTGTGAGCGGGTCTATAGCTCATCATGGCTGCGAATTTATAATGGTTTGATAGCGTGAAATCTTTAAAATGATTTTAGACGTTAATGGATATAAATTAATCTAAACATGCGCAATTTACTGTAAGGACTCATTTGGAATGCTAAAATGGAACAGCGGAAGGCTAAACTCCTTTGGCAGAACCAAAGTTGAACTCATCAACATCAACGTCCCTGCACGCCATGATCTAGGATGATCAATGGTGAATTTCATGTAACTAGTCATTTCATTAAAAGAATCCATTGTTTGGGCTCATGCTCTGCCTAATATAAAACAGTGATAAGGGTGTGATTTATTGCCTCTTGGACCATCAAATTCGGAAAACTCTGACATGCCTGAGTCACCCTCTTGACTTTCTGTGACAGACATAACTCTTTTGAGTTGTTGTGCTTTTTATTCTGTCGAATTCAACTTATTTTTTTCTATGCTTGTATAATTTTTCTAATCGAATAATCATATGTATGTGTATTGTATTTTTATTGTCACATAATCCCCATATTAATTTGTTTTCCCCCATTCAGGGCTTGGAACCCATAGTTCATGGTAGAGGGAGGAAATCAAGTTCCTTAGATGAGATATATATGGGGGTCCATGAGGAACTGCTATATGCTCGTAAAGTAGAGCCAGTAGAAGGTACTATTTTTCTGATTCCCCACTGTTCTTTGTCTGTCTTATCTCATGGTTTCTCTTACTGGCTTACAGCTTTCTTGAGACTTCAAGTGTAATGATTTTGACAGCTAGTCTACAGTTTGTTTGTGGTTTGAAATGGTTTAATTTGTTAAAAAGATACAATATTATACCATGACAAGTATCTTTTACACTAGGAAAATTCTTGCTCTCCTATTGTAATTTGAATAGCGACATTTCTTATTGCCACCCTTTTTGTTGATGGTGTGTAGTGACAAATAACTTATGAAAATTCAAATAGTTCATAAAGGATACGTAGTGATCTGAGACTAGTGCGCAGAAACGAAATTGTAAACTCTAGTTTTCATGGGAACAATGGAACCATATCTAGATTGAGCCTTAATTTTGTACTGGTTTTTGTGAAAACCATTTTACTGACAAAATCTTTTCAGTCAATTCTGTCTAAAATTATACTATTTTTTTTTTTGATAAGTAAGAAGTAACTTTATTGATGTGAATATAAAAAGGCATAGTCCAAGTACATGGGGGGTATACAAACGAAAATGTCTAATACATTCTAAAAAATTATATTATTACTTCTTTTTACATTTTGTTTTTTAATGAGTTCAATGGTCATGTAGTTTTATTATAGTGTTAAACTTCTTATTATTCCGAAATTTCCAAACGATGCATCATGTTCTCTCTCTCTCTCTGTGTCTCTCTCTAACCTAAAGCTTTCCAACTAATATCTAAATTATTAACTAGCTTTTATTTTATATGTTTTGAGGTGTTGAACCATCTTGCTTATTTCTATGACTTTGCTTATTAAAAAAACATATTTCTATGACTTAAAAGGGAGGCATGTTAGGTGCACTCATGGAAAATTCTTTGCCGAGGGCCTGTGTACCCCAAGGATTAGTCAGGACGCTATTCCTGGACATCCAGTGCCAATAAAAATAAAATAAAATAAAGGGAGGCCTGTTAGTAAAAATTTAAAAAAGTCAACTAATTGCAATATACTGTTTGATTTCTCTCTCTTTCTCTCTGTCTCTTAGCAATCTGTTATGCATAAATTTGTCTGTTTACTTATATAAAAAAAATAATGCTGTCCAAAAATGTTAGATTTCATATTACTCATCAAAACAATGTTAGATTTCATATCAAAGTCTTTATTATACGCTTTAATAGTGCCAAAGGATGAACTAGGGCTTTGCATTCATTTTTGGTCAAAGTTATGTAGACGCCTTCCATACTTTCATATAAAATGGTTATTTATCAGTTTCATAATGTTGCTGGTGAATTTCATTTAAAGTTTGGGAAAAAATGGTATATACTGATTAGTGATTACCTTATTTTTTTTGACTTTTATAATTGTAGGAGCTCAATGGACAGGGATAGTAACAACAATTGCCATTGAAATGCTTAAATCAGGCATGGTAGAGGCTGTTGTCTGTGTACAGAGGTAGTGGCACCAATTTTATTTAGTAGATGGTAGATGTCAAATAGCAGCTCATTCATTGTCAATGCCAATTTTAATGCGCATTGTCTGTGAACTTCTGTGGTCTTGTTATTTTGATACACAGTGATCCGGAGGACAGATTTGGACCAAGGCCTGTCCTAGCAAGGTTTGCATCTGGTTCTTTTTACTTACACTTTGATCTAAGATACTCTTGATCTCTTAATTTGTTTAGCGAGAGTCAATTTTTCTTTTTGCATATATATTTTTTTCATCTATAATGTGATATCTATAGTTTATCTTGTTTTGAATAGGACACCAGATGAAGTTCTAGCTGCTAAAGGTGTTAAGCCGACATTATCTCCTAATCTGAATACTCTTGCCCTAGTTGAGGTACCTGCTATTCTAGTGACCTTTTTTTTAAAGAATTTCATTAGTGACCTAGAAATGCCGTTTTACCATTTCCTTCTTCTTGTGACACCCATGCTCGATTTTTTATACATCTTCAACAAGAGATTTGCATGAAAATTTTGTGTGGATGAAAGGTTTTAAAGTCTAAACAAGTAAAGCTTGAGTGCACATGGATTACCAGTTGTCGAAATGCTTAGGTGTGATGTGTATTCATGCGAGATATTCTGGTTTCCTTTTCCTTTTCCTTCTCCGTGCAATTCAGTTTATCAAGACTCCTGGTCCTGCTACCATTTATTCTTCTTCTTCTTTTTTTTTTAAATGAAATTCTTTGTTTCTATAAAAGAAATCTTAATGTGAAATCTGATTTTAAATCTGAAACTTCTGATTTTTTAAGTAATAACAAAAGAAGCCACGCTTGTCCCTCTATGATACTATGATATTCACATTTTTGTTTCTGGATCCAAATAATATCACAGTGCCTTCCATTTCTATCTCTATAAATTTGACTAACTTTCTCTAGATACATTTCCGGGTTCCCTTTTGGGTTTTGCTGACTTGCTAGCTTTTTATTTAAATGGCATGACGTGTGTGCATGTATCACTGGTTTACGATCAGTTTATTCTCTCGGTTTCAGCTCTTGTTGGCCTAAATTTGTAAGTTGCTTTAAAAAGCTAGTGAAAGAAATCTATTCATTTTCTTATCGCAATAGGCAGCAGGGGTAAAGCGTCTTCTTTTCTGCGGTGTGGGTTGCCAAGTGCAAGGTATGGCTTATACTATGATCTGAAATTTCTATTTGTAGTGATTTTCTCAGTTGTGACTTGTACCATTGTAATGCAGAGTAATTTCTTAAACTGCAGCATTAAGATCTGTGGAGCACCACTTGAATTTGGACAAGCTCTATGTACTTGGCACTAATTGTGGTAATCAAAAGCTTTATATTTAGTTTGCCATATTTATTTATTGACTTTAGTCTTCTGGCCATGAAATTGAAAGACCACATAAAAATATGGCAACACCACATAAAAATATGTTAATATTGTGCTTGATGGGTGGGATATCAAGTTAGATATGGTTCAGATAGTTGCAAGAGTTGTTACATGAATACACATATAAGGGTTTATTTTTGGGTCAAATCTTATTCCCCTTTACCTTGAAACTGAGTGGTGAAGCAAGTTTAACACTTTTTTTCTTTGGTAAATAGTTTCTGACCTGGAGCCTATCATTCCAAATAGTTTCTCATGAATCCTTACCCAATGCCATACATGGGTGATTGTATGTAATTTTTAAAGCATGTGCGGTAGTCTATAATGTTATATCATGAAAGTAAATGACTTGAATATAATTTATTAAGTTATAAAAAAAATTTATCATAATTACTAATTAAAAAATATAACTTGGATCAATACTAAAACTTTTGTCAAACAGTTGATAATGGAACCCGAGAAGGACTGGATAAGTTTCTAAAGGCTGCAAGTAGCGAACCAGAAACAGTTCTCCATTATGAGTTTATGCAAGACTACAAGGTTTGTGCTGAGAATCCTTTCTTTCTTTTGGGGTTTAACATTAGTGCCTATTGAGCAGTCTGAATTGGAAATTTAATTATTTTACCATAGAGGCATGGAATTCATTCACTGTAGTCAAACCTCAAGGTGTAAGCATCAATAGCTCATAAAATAAATTCTTGCAATTCATTTTGTGCTCTACATGGGACTTATTACTATGAGATGGGCTTGGATTTGTAATTCTTCTAATAGTGTACTTTAGTGACAATATTGCTATTTGAAGAATACATTGTAAGCTTATGCTTATGCCAGATATTTTAGTATTTAATAGTTATGCTGAATATATTGTATATAATAGTTATGCTGAATATATTGTATATAATAGTTATGCTGAATATATTGTATATCTCAACATCACTATTTCAGCTGTTTGAATATTTATAATGAGCTACTTATATATACATATGCACATATATATATGTATATATAAAAATATTTATTTGTTAGTTATTGTGAGCAACAGTATTCCTTGAAGTTTTCTTGTTCTTCAACAGGTTCATTTGAAGCATTTGGACGGTCGCATTGAGGAGGTAAAGCAGTCCTGTATTTCCAATTTGGCTTACATATCATAATCAAGGTGCGTCATCCAGTTTCAAATTTTACTAAAGCAGGTTCCTTATTTCTGTCTACCAGCAAATGATTTGGTTGATGTTATTGCCCCTTCATGCTACAGGTAAATTACTTCTATTTTTTTTTTCTTTTCTATATTTCTTAGAACTCCTTGAGAGTACTTGTTAGGGGTAAATGGACAAAAAAGAGTAATTTCTGGAGAACCATGAGAACAATTTGTTTGGAAATGTATATAAACCAGTCTCAGACTTACATGGTGCTTGGCACATGTAAAAATAATTTTTATAATTAATTTAACATGCCATGGACCACTATGTAATATATATTACATTTAAGAGAGTCCCGGTGTTAGCACATTGATTTCCAAAATTTGGTTGAGCACCGAGATCTTCTCTCACCTTACTCATTTTACATTTGTATTTTAGTGATGAAAAATCCTGTATATAACCCATGTACCTAAGTTACACCTATACTCAATTATCGTTAAATACTTTTATTACCTATATAAAAAATCTCAGAACACTTGGGCTAAAGGACTGGATAGAGTTCCTTTAGCACATTACATGGACTCTTGGTACTTCACTCGAACTTAGGTAATAAAAGTATTTAACGATAATTGTAAATATGAATTTATTGATTCAAAAACTATAAAGGCATATGTTAAGAAAACTAAAAGACAATTGTTGTATATTGTAATAGATTTTGTGTAAATACATGTTAATTCAACCATTAAAAACCGTCCTAACCAGTCAAATTTTGTTCTGTTTACAGCTGTTTTGACTACACCAATGCCTTAGCGGTAAGCTCTTCTATTCCTCTTACAAGTCATTCATCTCAAGATGCATAATCTCATATGATTTTAGATGGCCTGTTGATTCAGTTGAATCATTTGTATATTTTGAAGAACCTTAGTGGTTGACATAATTTATAATGCGGAAAGTCTTCCCTGGTGGGTGCATTTATTAATTTGTGTCTCACAGTTTGACATCATTATACGCCTTCCCTCTGTTTGTTAAGAATGTGTTAATGTGAACTGTTACTTCTTCTTTCTCTACACGCACGAGTGATTTTCAGATGCCTTTAACCTTCCAATAATCAGTTAAATTTTGCCTGGCTCATGAATCATGTTTACATTTATGTCCACTTCAGATCTGAACTTTTATTTTGCAAAGAAACAACAAAGCACTGTTATCATTTTGGTAGGATAACAGTCTCTTGAACTGCAGGATCTGGTGGTTGGATACATGGGTGTGCCAAAATATTCTGGAATCAGCATGACACAACATCCACAGTATGTTACTGTCAGGTAATACCGTTGCTGACGTTCTCTGCCCCTTGTCCCTGTTTCTGCCTGTCTCCCACTCTCTCTAGTTACCATCATTCTCTTCTACCAAATACTGTAATTCATGATGCCATACTTTATATGACAGAAATGAACGTGGAAAAGAAATGCTCAGTCTTGTGGAAAACCTCCTAGAAATTACTCCTACAATCAGCAGTGTAAAACCCTTTGCCTTGTCATATTTGGTTGGCTCTGAAATTACATTAAATTAATAATTTTACTAAAACAAATACACTGCTTCAGGGTGACCGCCGACCATATGTTATTGAGACTGTCAAGGCAGATGATAATGCTAAGTTAGGTAAGTTTGCCGACATCTTTGTTATTATTTCATTTGAATATGTGGCGCTTCCCTCAGAGGTATAGACTCCTTAACTGGACATGCTGCACATTTTTGGAGATGCAGGACTCCTATATGTACTTTATGTATAATAACGATGTTCAAAAAGGAAATCAAATGCATATATTGTTCTATACGCTCTTAACTAGAATTTTCCTTTACTCTCTGCATATAAGAAAAGTTTCTGAGTGAACTATGCCACTTGGTAATTTTTCATTCAGCTGATTTCTCTCTTTTTCTCAGGGAGAGGTCCTTCTCAGCCTGCCCCAAAGTTTATTGGGAATTTGATAGCTTTTATTCTAAACTTGGTGAAGTTTTCTCTTCATTGTTCATTCAGTGACAAAAGTATCTATACACAAATTTCAATTCTTACTTGGTTCTTGTGGTTCAGATTGGTCCAAAGGGTCTGGAATTTGCTCGTTACTCTCTTGACTACCATACCATTCGGAACTATTTGCATATAAACCGCACCTGGGGAAAAGAAAGGTAACTTTTAATAACATCTGACGAGCTTATATAGGGTGCATTATATCCTTTTTATATGTGAAATTATTGATTACATGCAGAGCTGATAGACACATGCCTTCTTACGCAAAGAAAATCGTGGATATGTACAATCAGAATGGTGAAATTGAAGGGATGTTGTCTGACAAGTGATGGCATTAGAAGGTGAAGATAACATCTGGGTGCCTCATGAGTGGGAAATCACCCCCTTCCAATCTGTAAAAGAGACCAGTACCATGTATGATCAAGAATTATAGCACATGTTCCCTTTGAAGGTTGGTGTAGATTGATGATCAATGTTTCTGAGATTTTGCTTCCAACTTTAGCTTAAGCGACATGTTCCCAGTCTTAGAGGAGGCAAAATTAATGAAGATATAGTCATTCTTATTTCACTTGATGAAGTTGAACAATCAAAAGAAGAGTTGCTCTGATAGGAAACAAATACAGATTATGAAACCATATCCGTTTCTATTTTCATTTCTATGAGAAATTGAGAGGACTTGTATTTGTTTTCACCTGCCCTGTTATCAGTTCTAGGCTACTTTCTGGGATGGGGGCTCACACAATGGAATTTTTCTTGTTTGGAGGCACAAGAAAAAGTCTCCGAATTTGCAGTCAAGCTTGTGTGTAATAGCATGAAAGAAGACCAAGACTAATCGGGGAGTTTGAAGTTTTTTTCATCAGAACGTAATCGGATAGACATCATACAGTGTTAACCAAAGCATTTGTTAGTTGAGACTAAATACAACTAAAAGCAAAGGACTTTCTTAATAGAAAAATATTCATTTATAATCTCATTTATTGACAAACTCAACATATCACTGATGTGAAAAAACAAAAAAAATTAGCAGCAGAATTAATTGAAAATGCTCATTTGTGCATTGAATGAAAATGGACGGTCCATTATGGACCCACCTGCATACACCCAAAATTAATTCCGAAGGCATTAACTGCGAGTCGTTATCGGTCAGAGAATCCAAAGATCTGCTAACAACTATAGTATGGCTAGATTTGTAGACATGGGTAAGCTCTGGACATATCCCATTTGGTAACCTAATTACACAACATTACCTCCAAAGTCCAAACAATAGGAAAATTTGCAAAACGAACATGCTTCTCCTATGTGAATGTCTCGTATTCTCATACCAGATGGTGGACCAGGAAGTGTTTCCAGTACCGATAGCTAAGACAAAAAGACAGACTAGTCTGTACTCTCTGGTTTATGCTAACCTTGTCGTGCATGAATACATGTCAGGCTATTACTGTGAGAAGGGATGGTAGTTGATCACGGTAACAATTAACATGGTAAGGCTAGCACGACAGTGGATTGGTTAATTATTATTTCACAATTTGGCAAATTTAAGCAGCAAGCATTTGAAACTATTATTGTTATTTAACTATTTTTATGATTATTTAATGCAAGACTGGATGACATAGTTCAATAAGTACGAAGCTTTTTCTTTATAAGTTATAAATGTTGAACATGATTTGCATCCCTTCGTCTTTGCTCATTTCAGATGAGTAGTTGTCACATTAAAGACTGTAGACCGTGGAAAAGGATGCTTCAAGTACCAATCGACTATACATAACTTAATTGCATAGGCCCAACATTTGGAAAATGAGATGAGATAATTTTAGATGAAAGTTAAAAGTTAATTAAAATGTTATTAGAATATTACTTTTTAATATTATTATTATTTTAGAATTAAAAAAAAATTGAATTATTATTATATTTTATATAAGAATTTGAAAAAATTATAATGATGAAATGAGATGAGATGAAATGAAACTATTTCTGTATCCAACGGGATAAATTTATTATTTAGTTGGAAGCTGGTCATTGATTGCCTTGTAACTGGATGTGATTTTCTACCCCTCACTCAGAGACAAATATCACAATGTGACCCCGCGTATCTCTGTTTATATTTTGCTTACAGGTCATGTGTGTCCAATCTGTGTATGTAAAATCATAAGAAGACAGGCTTCTTCACGAGCCTGTTTGATACTTCCATAAATGATTAGGCACAAGTGAGGCCAAAGGGTTGATAAATAAGGCCAAGCTCTAAGCGCAGGTCTATTAATGGAGAAGCCAGCGGGGAGAATATGTGAAACCCACACCATTCTCCTCCTTTCTGAAAGAACAAAAGAACAAGTCCCACCACAGGGTTCAAGCAACAACAACATGGGCATAAATGCTAGCAAGAACAAGAGCAATCTTTGTGACAGTGATTTTACAGGGTTGAAGGAGAATACAAGGTTTCTTCAGAAGGCAATGAAAGAGATGGCGAGTGAGAGGGAGAAACAGAGTAAGGCTTATGAGAGAGATATGATGGTTTTTGAATTTAAGGAGGCTGAGTGGAAGCAAGAGAGGAAGAGGTTAAGAGAGGAGGTGAAGAGTCTGAGGAAGATGGTGGAAGAGAAAGAAGATAGGATTAAAGAAATGGGGGAGAAGAGTGAGAAAAAAGGGTGGGAATTGTTGATGGAAAGTGGTTTCTTGGTGAAGCAAATGAGGGAGGAAAGAGCAAGGAGAGATGAGGCTGTGGAGAAGTGGAAGCAGCTTTATCTTGCTATTAAGATGGAGCTTGATGATCTCATTCAGAGGACACATCATGGTAACTCTCTCTTTCTGTTAGGACTTATTTGTTTTTGCAGATTAGATGAGTTGAGATAAAAGTTGAAAGATGAATAAAATATTATTGGAATATATTATTTTAATACTATTTTTGTTTTAAAATTTAAAAAAATTGAATTGTTTATTTTATTTTATATGAGAATTTGAGAAAGTTGTATCATTAAATGAAATGAGATGAAATGCGTTGAGAAGTTTTCTGAAAGTGAACAAGAGGTTCACACACACATTATGCAGAAATTCATGCACTCTGCAATTCTTTGTAAGTATGTTTCAATTTGTCTTTAATTTCAAAACATTCTTTCTTTTATTCTGAGCTCATGTCGTGTCTCTTTATAGTTGCATTCTTTACAAAAAATGTGGATGAAATTGTCATCTTAATGCAGTGGCCTTGATTCTAATCTATAGCCAGTCTAGATGTAATCTTCATACTGTTCATACCCCAAGTCTAATTGGTGGAGATCGTCTACTACATAACCATGATTACAGTGAAAACTGGAGTGCAGGAAACACAAAAATCATCGACTACAAATGCTTTTTTTAACCCCACTTAGTTTAAGAGCCGTATCAGTTACCAAAAGAAGCACTTTTCATCAAAATTACAACATGCACATAGAGATCCTTTACCCTCGACAAAGAAGTGGGACATAGTGAAATTGGCAATGTTATAGTCCATTTTGTACTTGAAATAATTTTTACAAACCTGGGTCCCACTCTTTTGTAATGACATGAATTATGAATAACTTGACACTTTGTTCTGCAGGGGAGGTACAGTATAATTGGAAAGCAGAGGAAGAAGAGATGATACAAGAGTTGCAGAGGGAACTTCATGCAAAGGAAGAGACCATCAGAGGTTTGAAAGCTCGAATGTCTTCTATGGAGTATGAAGAATACAAGAAGGAAAGGCAGATTGACATAATGAGACAAAGCTTACGAATCATGAGCAGTAAAAAGTCGGCATAGCACGTCGACAACAAGGATCACCAATGAAATCATAATATTCTATTTTGTCGGTGCTCTGTAAATTACTTCTATGGTACAATACATTTTAATGCAAAAATTGGCATAGTTTAAGAATTTTTTTTAAGTAGTGAAAATTACTTGCGTACATGAGAACGTTGTTTATAATTTTGTTTGGTTTTTTTTCATGTTTTAAATATAATTTTTGAGTAATGCCGTGCCGTGATATTATTGCCACATCAGTCGAAATATTAAAAAAATATATTAAAAAGAAGATAAAAACATGAGAGAAAAAAAAAAAAAAATTAAATTAAAGAATGCATAAAAATTATATTTATATATGACATATATGTAAAAAAAATACACAAATCATATACAAATAACATTTTTGATAATTTTTTTAATAGAGAGGATAAAATTTACAGAGCTCCATTTGTAAAGATTTGGGTGTACAGATTCCTTAATTCATGGACACACGTTGGACGCATATCTGGCCATGATCGTATCGTCCAATTATTGGACACATGTTTCCTATGTTGAAAAGATAATCACATTAAAAAAATGCATTGAATTAGATATCTAATATATGTCAAAGATCCAAGCCATAAATAAAATGCTCTACAGATGACAGATGCACTGTTCTTGTCGAAACGCAATACCCACAAGTCACGAGAAAAGCCTGTAGCTATCTCTATTTTGGAAAGATAGAAAGTAAGTGTCAGTGTAATATGAGATTCTTTTTTAGTCTTCCTCAGGCGCTTCATCAAATACACTATATTTTGAATGATTTGAATGTTGAATTTTACATGATCGTGTTGTAAACATGAGTTGTATGGCAATATCATATCATCTTTGCTATAGTCCCTACTCCATCCTGAATGGATTCCACAAGCACTGAATGGCCAATTCGATACATTGTCTCAGGGTCTCAGCAATCCATTAATGAAACAATACTTCTTGCCCCTGTTCATTGAATGATAACGTGTGCTTGGTCGTTGAAATATGAGAGAGAGAGAGAGAGAGAGAGAGAGATCAGCAAAGTACAGAAAACAACATGATAGGAGGAGGTAGGCCGGAATCAAATCAATAACACTAGTTTTTTCTGATATCAACGACTTTAGCAGTGTTGCTGTTACAATCATTTGAAACTAGACAATCAAATACAACAACTATACGACAAGGCAAGGCGCCAACCTGCTCACTTTCATGTTAGACTGAATGAATCCAGATGCTATAGAACATTCTCAGTAAGAAGGCAAAGAAAATAAAATCTTAGGCACGAAAGTAGCCTTTGGCAAGCATTCTGATGGTGAAAAAAAAATAGTGTGGTTTAAGAGTTTACTATTATGGCCCGATGGGTAAAGAAAGGCCGATGACCTCGAACAAGCACCTGTATAAATTACATGGGGTATGTTGTCTCACCTGGAAGCATAGTAACAGAGTCAAATAATTACTTGTATGATGGCAAGGACATAGACCAGGATCTATACCGACAAGAAAAAGTACGATGCATATGTTAAGATTGTAAGGCTAAATTCAAATACCAAAACATAAGTAGTGGGGAGCCATGCATGCAAATGTAATGAAGTGCTTCCAAATAAATCAGTAGTGGATCTTCCAAACTCAGCTGAATCCATGTCCATAAAATTTTTCCTATTGATTCTCACTGGACGAGTCTCCAAGCAACAAACTTAATACAAAATAGGGTTTTCACTAACCATATCTGAATATTTAAAACTTTCCAGAGGAAGTCTGTTTATGTGTATAGTATGGCACCTAAGGTTGCATTACAATGCACTATACTGGGGTAGACAACTGAACTAAGTCAATTTGGCCCTAATCCCATGACTTTGTTGGTTACAAAAAATCCCATTGTGCCATTCAGCTCCTGTGAGCTAGATCTTCCAGGCCTCGCTCTTCTTGATTTTCCTTTTAGGTTTTTCATATATATAGTCTAAATCATGGGAAAGTGATCAATATCTTTTTTCCTTTTTTCAGTAAGTTTTTTTTTTTTTGATAGGTAATCAAAAGGATTTCATTAATAGAAAAAGGCTAAGCCCAAGTATACCGGAAGTATAAAATATGCGATGATAATTTTTTTCATTAAGTTTTAAAAATAGAGATCCACCGAAGTGTGTAGCCTTAACCAGATGTGCCGGTAACAGGTAAGCCCGAAGGCTGTTCCCCTGTTAGGGAGATGCCAACCATCTCTCATTTCTCCCAACACTTTCTCCAACATTGGTAACAAGTAATACGTGTGTTTTTTTGGGATCAACTGACATTGAAAGGAACCATTGATCAGAAATAGCCACAAACATTAGATGTAGCATCTGAGCCATTATACCAAGAGTTTCTTTTTTAAAACAAATTTTTATCAATCAAAAGAATAGGCATTAGCCCAAGCAAACGGGGCTTGGGCGAGCCATTATACCAAGAGTGATCAATATCTCCTCGAGTTTTATTATTTTCAGTTGGATTCTGGATAATTTAATTCTCTTTTATATCTGCAGAATACACTGATATTCCAGATATTAGATGCTTGTAAGTTCAATTGTGATTAGTTTGTCTGAAAAATTCTGCCTGATTTACATGTGAAATTTGATAGTTTAATTTTCTGAATTTTTGTCATAAGGAAAAGATGAGGAAACAATGTGAAGGAAGTTTTGAATTGACAATAGTTAAGAAGTTTAAAAGGGATAGGAATTCTCTTTTGGCTAGAAAATCAGATCTTGTAGGAGAGATTTCAGGAGCCCTATAAAGCCTAGACCACTATCTGGAGGCTTAAAGGAGACCCTAGAGCTGCCGCCAGCCTAAGGTATCCGGCACCCAAAGATTATCACCAATTTTATCTTTAAATCAAACCCTAGTCAATTTAAAGGAATTGAATTTGCTGCCCCACAATTGAGTTAAGAAACACGATGATCTGAATGCTTTTCAAGGAATCCTTCATTACAGGGAAGCGTCAGTGGAAGATATGTGGACAAGTTCCAATGGGTCTATTCAGTGGAACATTCTTTTTAATAGGAATTTCCATGATTGGGAATTACCTATTGTATTTGATTTCTTCAGTTTACTTTTTTCTATTGGAACTACTGTGGCTCAGTGTGACAGATTAAAATGGAGATCCAACAATCATAAGAACTGTACAGTGAAGGCATACTACAAAATTTTGACATCCCAAGAACACTTCCCTTTCCCTTGGAAGAGTATTTGGAGGTCTCGTGTACCCTCAAAAGCAGCCTTTTGAGTATGGTGCGCCGCCCTTGGGAAGATCTTGACTACGGATAATTTGAGAAGGAGGGGTTGTGTTGTGATAGATTGGTGCTTTTTGTGCACAAATAGTGGAGAATCTGTGAACCATCTTCTTTTACATTGCGAGGTAACAAGGGTGTTGTGGAATGAGATCTTTCAAAGGGTTGACATTGCTTGGGTTATGCCTTCGAGGGTGGTGGATTTGTTGGCTAGTTGGAGGAAGTTGCAAGGCTGTCTACAAGTGGCAGCAGCATGGAAAATGATCCCGTTATGCCTTAGGTGGCGCATTTGGTCGGAAAGGAACAATACTTATGATTTTCTTTCTTTAATTCCCTGCTCTTAGCATGTATCTAGGTGTTCTTCTGTATTCTTCCTGTATACACGGGCAATGCCTATTTCATTCCTATTAATAATAATCATCTCTTACTTAAAAAAAAAAAAGGAATCCTTCATTGCAAACTCTGGATTAAAATTACCCAGGTAATGATGAGATGAGTCTTCAGGCCAGAGTTAGTAAAGTAGACACTGACCTAGCGAAAAACTTAGTGTTTATCACATAGACTATTAGGGATTACATTTAGGCTTCTTTTATGGCATTACGATTTTCCTTAATTTTGATATGCAGGATTTGTTACCTTTATTATTTTGAGATTTAAAAATTAAATCATTCATATTTGGAACTTTAGAAGTATATAGAACTTTTAATGCATGCTGCTGTAGAATGTAATGACTTATTAGATGGAGCAAATTATAAACCGGCAATCAGTCAAGGGCGGCAAAAGACAGATGGGAGGCAATAAGAATGAAAACGATGCCTTTGTTCTCTTTCTACCTAACATGCTTCTCAATATTTTTAATGATAATGAAATTTCCTTGCACAATATGGACGATCAGTAGTCTCATGAAAGCAACAGGGATTGCTTTATCATGTATAATCGTGGCTGAAATAAAATAAAGAAACATGGACGCAATAACGTCAAAGTCTTGGGTCAATAAGATTTTAAAGAAAAGAAAATGCCTGATTTTTTTATGACTCGGTCCCAATAGAGTAATCATATCCCAAATGGTAAGAAGAATAGCAAGGATCTTAGAGAGAAGTGCTGGAGTAGCTGCTGTAAATTAATAAACAAAGTACAAGTAGTTCAAACTCATGTGAATGTGAAGAGAAACATACCATTCCAATGGAGTTGTACACATCAATGTGGGTAATGATCAGTAGCTATTAGCATTCTAAAGCATATGTTGGGACCTACAATAAAAAGATGAAAAATGAAAAGTAAACCAAATTACTAACAAAAAACTCCATATTGCAGATTAGTTTAATCCATCATCACTGAACCAACTTCATTGCAAAAAAGTTTATAAATTCAAAACACAAGCAACGACCTTGGCATGCATATGCTACTAGGAACAGTATCATTTCATTCACATCCTCATCATTAACATTATTTTATCAGAATTTTATTGATGAGAAATAGGCTCATCGTTAACATTTTATCGCCATCATCTTTCCCATCCTAAACAAGTTCGGCCTCTATATTGCAAATAATGAAAGCATACGCTTGAAAGTTTAAGAATGTCTTTATTACTTAAAGAGCTTATTGATGAAATTTGGTCAAGAGGGAGGCTGCAACCCGCCACTCAGACTGAATGGAGTAAGGGATGCCCTTTTTCCTTTCCTTTACCTTTTTCACTTGGATGCTACCAGAAAATACGGAACAGTTTTTATACGAAGCTACCATTTTTTATCCATTTATCAACAGCTAAAAAACAAAATAAAGAGAACAGGATAAAACAAAACTCCCAATAAATGAGTAAAAATGCCTATCATTTTAGGCATTTTTTTCAAATATTGCTTTAGGAAAGGAAAGATTTTAGCATGTGACTGGAAAACAAGTAGCATCATTCAGGCTGCAAACCCCAAATTTGAATAAAATATATTAATCTACCAAGTACATCATCGTACTTAAACCTACCTCGAGCATGTTTTCACCAAGCAAATGAGATGGTGCACAAGTCGTGGCATGAGAACTATCATAATGGAGGATCCTAAGTTTCCCTTCCTGGATTTTACAGAAAACAATGAAAAATACAAAAAGGATTATATTAGGCTATAGACAAACAAGTAAAAAGATGCAAATAGCAAATCTCGTTTACCTTAGTCCCATAGACAAGGCCACCTCCAACTGATGGATGAAAGCAGGCTACATTGACCTCATCCTCAGCACTAGGAAGAACTCTCACAAGTTCCATATCAGAAACTCTGTAAACCTGATTGGTGAAAAATGATTTTTAATGAAGAGAACTTCATAAACCTGACTGAGTACATGGCCTGAAAATTATATTCTTGGGTAACAAAATTCTGTATTAGGGTTTTCTTTTGATACTGTAAACATACATTGGAAAGAGTACCCAAAAGAAAATGTTGAACCCATTCAACTCTTACCTCTAGAATTGTGTAAATAGGCACGGTTGTCTCCCCATCAATGACGACACTCTTAAGAAGTGAACTATGGCGTCGACCATAAGCAAGTAACAAGTGCTCTGATGTAGGAGAGAACTAGGGACATGAAACAATATCCATGTTCAATACAAGAGTACAAAGAAAAGTGTCTTGTTAATGTATATAACTGATAAATCTTTAACATATGCATCAATAGGTCACTATCGTGTCCCAACATGAGTTCACATTATAATTTTGCCATTAGATACAAAAATAAGATAATCAAATATAAAATCTGTAGGCTTATACACTTCACTTTTGACTCAGAAAACTAAATCTTCACCATGCAGGGGAAAAAAAAAAAAATCAGGGACAATATAATCTTCACACACTTACCCTTCGATGTTGATGAATAAACTGCTCAAAATATGCATTTTCAAAATTAAGAGGAAGAAAAAAATCAAGGTTAATATAACTGAGAGTACGGTTTCTTACACACATCATAAAATATAAGTACTTCTCAGAATTCGAAAGAATACTTTCTGCTGTAGACATCACCAAACTTAGAGAAATGCAAAATGCTCTTTAGCAAATGAGTTCTTTTTGTGCAAAGTCTATTTGAACAAAAAAATTGAAGAGAAGCCCATTACAATGGCATTAATGTAAACAATGATAAGAAATGCATCCATTTTTCAGAGAAAGAGGACTATATGCATCATGTGAGACAAAAATGAAACTATACCCAGTCAACAAAAAGAGGGGGGAGGGGGGGAATAAAGGCACCAGAAAGCAACTGACCTGAATTGAGGTTAAACAGTGAGCAGCCCGTATTGCCCGTGATGCAAGGACCGAGCCAAATCTAGATTTATATATATATATATATATAGAGAGAGAGAGAGAGAGAGAGAGAGAGAGGACATTAGGAAGAAATGCAACAAAGGAAAACATAAATGACCATCATAAAAAAAAATGACCGCATAAATAGGTTTGAGCTTTACGTTGCCTCCTCAAGGGAATATATCCGAAGCTCATACAGAACTTGGTGAGCTGAAATTGGGTGCCGTGTCGGGGAGGTTGCAGCCCCTGGGATGTCATGGTGAACCCCTTGCAATCCTGGATCAGCATCCAGATGAGGCAGCATGCATGCCACACAAGCTGCTAAAAATCTCCCGCAAGGTGAAAAATGAGCCCCCATTTCACTACAAACATTTGCGTACATGTAAACATGTGTCAAAATCTAGTGCATAATATTATGTAGCCTACATGTTAACGTTACAAAAAGAAGATTATTATCAATATCTCCAATCTTCAAGCCAAACATTACTCCAGTGAAGAGCTATGTTTAGATAAATACAAGTACCAAGAAGTACTACTTCCCACTATAAATCTTTGAATGTTTACCCTACACGGTAACAAGTTACCTCAAAATTGCAAGAAATTGCTATTATTTAATATTAGACAAAGGTCATACCTACAAAGTACAGCATGGGGTATAATTAAGCGGCACTTTTCTGCATCAAGAACAGCACATGGATCTTTTATGTCATGTGCCCATAATCTTAGCTTCACGGTGCACGGTAACTCCCCAGCAGCTGCCGCAGCCAATGAGGTTGCAAGTTCAGATTGGATTCTACTTGCAGCAACTCGAGGATCACCTTCATCACGTGGAACATGATTGAAAGCAGCACCGTCACCAGATACGGTCCTGGGCCTCATGCGAAAACGCGAAGAACGCTGTCGTGAGCTGGATCTTCCGGTAGCCCTATATTGGCTAACAACAGTTGGCATAACTGAAGAAGCCGCAAGATTTTCCATTTCATTAAATGCTGATGAATTCTCGTGGGCTGAACCATTGACAGAATTCATGGTGCGTTGCGCAGCTTGGCTCTGGCCAATTAACCACCCTTGCAAGAAGGGTAGCTCCCAATACATTGGGTCACCAAAAGGGGAAAAGCGAGTATTTCTCTCTTCGGGATTCACTTCCATAGTCTCCGTGGTATCCACAGCAGATTGATAAATCGTGTTACCCATTTCACTCGTTAGAAAATCATTTCCCATATCCTCTGGCACAGGAGATGAACTATGAGGATCAATTGGAGACAATAGAAGTTCATACTGCCCTGAAGAAGTGGAATATGTCAGAAGCCGCATTGAAGCAGAGGGATCCACTCTCGGTTGCACGG
The DNA here is from genome assembly GCA_036559045.1 of Platycarya longipes. Classification (NCBI taxonomy): domain Eukaryota; kingdom Viridiplantae; phylum Streptophyta; class Magnoliopsida; order Fagales; family Juglandaceae; genus Platycarya; species Platycarya longipes. Next base: position 36,236,843 of record CM071790.1, read on the forward strand.
CACTCAAACCTGCATCCCCATAAGTAGGCTGCAAATAAGTTCTCCCGTCATCTCTAGCAAATGAAGGCCACATCAGAAAGGGTAAAGACATGAGAGGAAGTTCATCTGCCAAACAAGGAAGACCACTGGAATGAGCGTCGGCCAAGAACACAGTGGGTGGAGGATAGTGCAAGTAACCTGGAGAAGTTGCAAGTGTCATTGAGGAATCTGATGAGTCAAGGTCATTGACCTGCAAATCAGCACAATATTAGAACCAACAGGCTATAATATGTATAGAAAAATGGCATATAAGTAAAATGATACCACCAAAGGAGGTTACCTCAGCAGTTAAAAGAAAAGGGGCTGCGTGGGGGTGAAAATGCACAGCACGAAGAGACCGGCGTGTTCTCAGTACAATGGCTGGCGAGGATGTCTCCTCTCTCCTGTTGTAATGCCACATGTATAGCTAACAAAGAAATCATAATCCAACATCATTAAAGAACAAGTCAACATAAGATACTAATTAAAATTCAGAGATAAGAAGTCCTCACTTTGTGACCTGAAGCCACAGCAAGAAGCTCCCCCTGTGCATGGAAGGCAATAGAAGCAATAGGACGACCTGCGCAGGGGAAAGGACATATCCACCATAAAAAATTACATAATTTCAGCAAGACATTTTTTGATAGGTATAGTAGGTAATAATTTCAGCATGACATTATTCTCCAAATGCTAGATATAGAAATCCATAGGGAGTAATTACAAAAATCGCGTGATCCTATACACTGTGCAGTATATGCATCCCATATACGAACTTCATGATCCAAACTTCCACTTGCAAGTATTTCAGGATATAATGGATGAAACCTAACCTGCAAAAGTTCCGTAAGAACGTGAGAAGGAAGTTCCATAGTAGGCATAGCATATTCATAGAAGTGTATGTTATGTGAAGCACTATACAACAGCATGCGTGCATTCTTGTGAGGCGCATGAAAAGGAACTCATTTGGTGAAGATTTGCTTTCTACAGGTAACGAGGCAATCACCACAAGATACATTCCCATATGGTAAACATCCCCGAGACGACCATTATAGCACTAGCTTAAGATATAATTTTCTTCTTCAAAAGCCAAATACAAGATCATGACAGCAGAACTTGAAGCAAGTTTCATTGAACAAATAATATTTAAAACATACTCTATAAGCCTTAAGAAATTAACAAATATGAATAACATATAAGATAAACTTACCACCCAAGGGGTCCTTCGGTGACCACTCAAAACTTTTAAGCAACTCCCAGTTTGGCAGTCAATAATCTTTACGGTATGGTCTCCACTGCAGGACCAAAAACCCAATGCTATTTGAAGAAGCACTCTAAAAAAATCTTTGTCTAACCTTTGGCATAAGCTAAAAGATAAGACAAGAAATGGTAACTCACTGTGTAGAGGCAACTGTTCTTCCATCAGGGCTGAAGGCTGCTGCAATAGTCGACCTCGGAGGAGGCAATAGTGGACAATATTTGGCTGAAAAATGCCGCAATGTTTCTGCCTCCACCCTGAAAGAATAACCAAAGCTTGCAACATTAAACAAAAATACTAATAGGAACAAACACCAAGACCAATAAAAGATTGAGAGTGAATACAACAGATACAGACACACGAACATATAATATATTTGTTATCTTTGGCTTACCAAAAACTAATTTGATCAACAAAAAGTGTGCACGAGCATTTATATCACAGAAGAACAATTATAGAACGCAGAACATACCACGATACAAGACCTCGTCTTGCATCTTGCACTGCACTCATTGACCCAAAGGAATCAAGTCGTGGTTTAGCAGCTTCTCCCCATAACCGTTTTGATGAGTGCTTCGTTCTAGGTGAAACCTCTCTCCGTGCCAAGAGTCTAAACACATTGCCACCGCAGGAAAAACTGCTAAACAGTATCAACATAGAAAAAGAAGCACCAATCATAATAGGATTCATTTTTATTAATACCAGCTCAATTTGACTTCATCAGAATAAGAAATGACATACTACGTTGTTGAATAATCAGTGATTTGTAAGCAGAAATTTGGGCTGGGGTTTTTCCATTGGGTAGGAAGCCACAGATTGAAAATTATCGGGTTGGGGTTTTTCGCAAATTCAGCCAACTGAACTAAGATAGTAAATAAATCTAGCATCGGTAAATGATATAAGGAAATTCAGGTTGATTTGGAAGAAATTTCACGAAAACAGATATACTAATCACAATATAACACTAATCCAATACATAATTGTAGTGATGCTATAAGGTTGATTTCAATGATTCATCTAAATTTGACAAAAGTCAGCCAGAGCAAGTCGAAATGAAAACGACATATTCGAATTCGATCAAAATTTCAGATCTTGGCCAAGAGCGGAGGATTGTGAGAATGCAAATTCGTAGAATATTCAGTAGCTCCAAGAAAAAAAAAAATGAGCGCAAATCGGTGATCATCTCACCTGTGCTTGGAATTCGGGTGGCTTGGCGCAGCCTGAGGAGCGCGCGTCTGTGGACCTGAGGTGGACGGGGCATTCGCGTCATCTACACGTAAAGATCCCCTCATTTTTGTTTCCGACGTACTCATGATCGCAAATTTTCCAGCATTTTCCCGAGGTTTTCCGGGAAAGTCCGAAAGGAATCGATTGAGAGGTAGGAGAGAGCAGTCAGGGCCTAGGCCTTTGGAAGAACGATCCGTTGGCCCCCCGTTGCTTCTCTCTCTCTCTTTTAAATTCTTTTTTTACCCCTTTCGCCATTGGACTGAAACGCCCTCGTATAAACTACCAAATTATAGACACCACGCGTTTGCTCTTGGAACGACTAGCCGCCGTATGACCCACCTCACATTTTCCTTGGCCTTTCCATGTTCTTCTGGAAAGAGTACCATAAAAAGTAGAGACGTAAATTTAAATTAAAAAATCGAAAAATCGGTCCAAAATGAATTGGATCGTACTGAAAATATCGGTTTGGATTATTTCAGTCTGATATCAGTTTCATAAATTAAAAAATTAGATAATTTCGGTCTGATTTCAGTTTCATATATTTTAAAATTGAACCAGACCACTAGATCGATTCTATTTATTGATTCTATTTTTTATTTTTTTAATATTATTATATAATATATTCTATCTTATATATAATAATATACATTATAATTATATATGAGATAATATAAATTTTTTATAAAACAATTTTTTTAAGCAGCTTTTTAATGTAGATTTTTTTTTTTATAATAAATTTTTGTTTGAAACAGATTTTTTTTAAAGAGCAATTTTTTTTTTTATAGAGTAGTTTTTATTTTATAGCAATTTTTTTAATGTAGTTTTTTTCATATAATAGATTTTTTTTACTAAAACAGATTTTTGTAATGGATTACAATCTTTTTAATAAAACAGAATTTTCAAATCAATTTTATTTAAAAAAAATTGGTTTTTATAAATTGATATTTTATTAAAATCGAAAAACTGGACCGGAAGCGGACCGAACCGGTAAAACCGGTACTACTGATTTTGGGAGACAATTAGGGCGTAATCGATTTTAAAAAATGTAAAACTAGTGGTACCAGTTTGATTATTAAATTTGTTCAAAACCGGACCAAACCGAACCGATTACACCCATAATAAAAAAGGTGGGATTTATACCCACCAAAATTCTTGTCTCAATTTTAAGCTTAGACATTAAGATCTCGTTCAGATTGAGAAATGATATTATTATATTTTTTCAAATTTTTTATATAAAATATAATAAATAATTTATTTTTTTAAATCACAATTCAATACTAATATATTAAAATATAATATTTTAATTATATTTTATTCAACTTTATCTCATCTCATCTCTTCTCTGAAAATAAACAAGGTCTTAATTCACTATCCAAATCATACTTAAGTTTTATAATATTTATTAAATATTTAATACTACATTAAAAAAAAAATCATATCTATATGTATATATATTATATAATATAATTTATGTGTATGTCTCTATAAAAAATTAAAGAGTTAGGATTATATCTTCTAAAAAATTCACTGCAATATATTTTGTTAAGAAAATAAATTCGTTTTTTTTAATCTATTATTGTAGATATGATCAATTGATCTCCTTAAAAAAACTACATCCTTTAAAATTATTAGTTAAATGTCTTAATCAACATTCTTTAATAAATTATTATTCAAAAATTATTATTTATAAAAAAAAAAAAAGATATTTGCAATCAGAATGTACAAAATTACAAATCTCGTTCATTCCTTCAAAATTTGTATTAGCAATATCATTCTAGAATTGTGCCATACTATTTGTTTTCCGCTCATCCTAACAATCACATTTTAATGAGGAGATATGTTACCATTTATATTTCAAATTAAGAGAAAAATTATAGCCATGTTTTTTAAAGGACTCTTTCTTACTCATAGCAATGCTTACAACATCTCACTGATATTCTGAATTCAATCGGAATTTCCTCTAAATCGTACAGATCTTCAACAAGATTAAGAGCATCTTTGGCTAGTACACGAGCACTTATATTAGCATCTCTCTTAATGTGGACATTAATATTCCAATCATCAAAGGAGTTCAAAATTTGTCTAGCATCTTCAAGTAGCAATCCACCTTAACTCCGATCTGCACTTGGTTTATTCATCTTGCTAACCACCTCCAAGGCATCTTCCTCTAAAATAAACTTGTTAACACCCATTTCTTTGCAAACATCATGGCATAAGCTTCAACAGCGAAAGAGTTAGCTTTTAAAATTCTTTTCGAGCTCTTAAGGTCCCAATCACCATTCCCTAATAGTCCCTTAGGATGGCCCCAACACTAATATGCCAGCTTCTGTCATGAATGGTCGCGTCCCACTTGAGTTTGTATATTCCCTCGGGAGGCTTCTTCCAAGTGTTAATACTCATAGAACTTTCAGCTGAACTTTCATCTCGAGCCCTTTGAGAAGAGAATTTGAATGTCTAAAATCTTTCCCATGAATAGACTTATTCTATACGGTCCAGATGAGACGTGCAATCATGGCTGCCTCTTCAAGCTCCTCTTTTGGTAAGTTCATAACAAGTTGCTCCCATATTTCCAGAAAATACAAGTTGTGGGTTGAAGTCTTTTGTACGTATTTTTTTCCAACCTTGTGCCCATATATAACTAGCTGCACCACATCCCCATAACACATGTCTAGAGGTTTCTAGATCAATCTTACAAATGGGGTAGAGGCTATCTTTGTAGAAATTTATCTTCCCAATTCTTCTCCTCTGTAGATTAGAAAGTGCAGGTAGTGCTTCATTGTAAGCCCTCCACAGAAACATCTTCACTGCATTAGGGACTTGAAGTTCCCATATATTCTTCCATATCTCAGGTTTAGAATTGTCTGAAGATGGGCCACCTCCCTGTCTGGTCATTAAGTTACTGTAAATATGGAAAGCTCTTTTAACAAAATAGACCCCATTATTTGTACCACTCCAAATTAGCTTATCATCTCTACCACCAAGATTAATAGTGAATAGCTTTGATAAGTTCAACCTCTTGTTGGGAAAATAATCTATGAATTAGATTATCCTTCCACATTGTCAAGTTGGGGTCTATAAGATCAGCCACCCTCTCACAAGCTTCAGCAACACATCTTTTGGACTACACTCTAAAAGAATGGGGCCTAGGAGCATTCATAATAGACTCAACAAATCCATTATTTAGTCAAATAATAGCTATGAGGCATTAAAATAAGATTGCAATAGTTTCAACAAGTGGTTAACTAAAGTATACCTCTCTCTTGACTCAACAAATATAGTCAGCGGATAAGTGCTAGCCAAATTATTTTTTGGGACTAAAATATTTATATTTTCTGCTTGTTTACTCTCTCACGCTAGACTCTTGTTTTTTTATTTTCATTTTCATGTTCGACTGAATTTTCACAAAACATCATTCCAGTTCAACATAATTTCAATTCAACTCCAATGATGCTAGCCAAATTATCTTTCCCACTTATTAAAAGTATGACCGTTAAAAAAATATAACCGTTAAAAAATATGACAATAGAAAACTAATATATATTTTATAATAACAAATCAATATTCAAATTAAAATTGGAATTAAAATAAAAGAAAAGCCAAAAATTAATATTTTAATAGAATGATTATAGATTTATTGAGTCCTTTATTTGGTATAGTAAAGAATGACTAGCCAAATTTTATAAAAGTAGAATTTCTAGCCAAAAAAGAAAAATATCTTCACTTTCACAATTTTAAGTTTTTATAATATTAACTAACAACGATATTAAGAGATATCAGACTAATAGGATGTTGCTAGCTCTCTCTCTCAAAAAGTCTGATTTTCTCTTTTTCTCTCTTTTCTCTATCTACCCACTATGTCCATCAAAGTAGTTCTCTTTTCTTTTCTTTTTTATTTTCTTCAAAGTCGAAAAAGACACATCTAAAGTTTTTAGCAACTCCTCAAGATAAATGCGCAACAAAGAAGACTCTCACACCGCAAATCATTCAGGGATAGTGACGGTTTTGTAAAAATTATTGTGTTGCAATCCTCAGGCGCCTCTCAAATTGTGTGTAGTCCTCATGTGCCATCTCTTCCAATAGTTTTTTCTTGCCAACGCGTCAGATCACTAAAATTGCTACCATCAAATCTTTTAAATCTGACTTCTATAATTGAAAAAAGACAAGTGTGTAGTTTTCACACGCCATCACAGATTGTAAAATATATTGAAATTGATCCAAACTGTAATCCGTTCCTTTTTGCATATGTCTTATTGCTTTTCCTATTATTTTTCTTATTGTTTAGTAAAAAAGGTTTGTCCCTTGGAAATTTGTTTATAGAGATTGAGTTATTTCTTTTTATTGAGGGTGAAGTTGAGTCTTTGTTGATACAGTGTTGTCTCTTAGGAATTTGTTTTTAGAAAGTATCAGTAATAATGAAAATCAGACTAGTCACAAAAAGAAAATAATGTACTAATAAAAGCCACGTTTGAATTCGGAATTGAGATGAGATAAGTTGATATGAATTTTAAAAATTAAATAAAATATTATTATTATTATTTTGGGATTTAAAAAAGTTGAATTAAGATTTGAGAAAACTGTATTGAGATTTGAAAAAACTATATTGGGATTTGTATTTTGTTTGAAAATTAAAAAATGTGTAATGATGAATTTGAAATGAGATGAGTTGAAATGAGATAAGTTTGTGATCCAAAATGGGCTAAAGTTGTGAATGTACTAATTTGTTTATGAGGTAATAGATGATATGTGGATATACTTAGGTCATGGATACAAGTTTCTTTAACAAATGAAAAACAAAATAAAGCCTAACATGACGTAAAGGAATCTCATAGAATTTGAATCAATGTATGCGAGTGAGTTTATAACTCTTATATATATTTCCCATGATAGTGATATTTGTTCAAGTAGATTCTATTGTTTAATTTATTTATTGTTTTTCTTTTCATCCATCTGTGAGTGTGAAATATGTCAGTGGGCCCCAAGCCTTATATTTATTTGCACTAGGGGACAAAAGGAACCTAGTGAGATAAAAAAAAATGGATGACCGGAGCAGGTGCATAGGATAGTGTATAGCCAAGAAGGAACGAATGAGAAGCAAACAATGGAAGGCATAAAGAATGTAGACAAACACACGCAACCCAAAAATATCTATAAAAAGACAGCAATTAGATGATCAAGGAGCGGGCTCCGGAATCTTGCTCTCTGGAACAATCTCTCTCCAGCTAGTTCTTACTTTCATTCTCTCGCTTTCTGGCTGACTTCCTCCCCAGTATCATCTCCTTTAACCTTCTTAGAGGGACTCAAGCTTCATATGATTTATGTATATTTTTCCTATACAGTGTGAGCCATGAGAGACTGTAAAAATATCTATTATAGTGGATCTCCTTCCCTAAACTCTCGTGGACGTAGGCTTTACGCCGAACCACGTAAATACTGTCTCTCTCCATTTATTTATCTACTATCCACGTATGTATAGCTGCACCCGTGATCTCGTCGGGGGCCTCAAACGACACTCAACGAAGCCTAACTTGTTCCAGTAGATTGAGAATGACTCTTTTTCCTGCCCTGGCCTGTTGGCCAATTTTCGTGATATCAACAGTTGGCGCCGTCTGTGAGATACTTAGACCAAAGGTAGGAAAATAATGATTTTCTGGTACACTGGGCAACTTACTTGACAAGTAAAGAACGTCTCTCAGATAAGTACTCATTTGATTACTTTTCCTTTATTCGGTAGAGACTCGCCAAACGTCTCATCCTTCGGCCATGACACAATCATGACTCTTATCCAGTGAAATGTACACGTAAAGCATTCTTATAAACTCATATACATGGACACCTACACTCGCTAGTTATTATTTTTATATTCCAAAAATAACACATGTACATAAGCCCGCCAGATAAAAGCCAGGCGCATACACTTACAACACAGTCAGTAGAGCACAGTGCTTGTAGACAAGTGCACAGCGCAGGGTGCACGCCATGCATGCACTCGCCCACACAATGTGCACCCAGTGCACATTTTCACCATACACTAGCCCAAAAATATAGGGTACCCAATCCTTAAAATCAAGGAATTCGATCAACTCTTGGATTCTTCTTATTGCACTGGCCTTGGGCACCCAACTTCTCTCTGCCCGAACCATGCATGCACCCCAAGGCACTCCTCCTAGCCTTCGCAATGCCTAGCTCACCTAGTGGCATTGCGAATGTCTCTCCTTGCATCTCCATCACCATGAAGGGGGGAACGCCGTGGCTCACAGTGCCCCACTGTGAGCCCCGTTATCCTACCGGCAGTCCCCATTTGGACCACCGACAGTTTATGTTTCTGGTAGGTGAATGACTGGCCGGTCATTCTGCCAGAAACGACCTTGCCAGTACCTCGCTGGCTTTGGATCGAACTGGGCGCCCGCCTCTTCATGGAGGACTCTGCCGGTGACCACCAGATGGATCGCCGATGGTCTCTGTCTGGGACTACGGTTTCCCATCCGACAGGCCTCTCGTCGGCGACCATCAAGTGCCTAGTGTATGGGCACGGCACTTGCCGAACCCAGTGAAACGCAGGCGAGCGCTCACGAACTCGTGGCGCTCTGCCGCATGACCTGCCACCATGCCGAAGGTCCCATTGGGACCTCTGGCACTTTCTGGCCCCACCACCGTGGTGGGAAAACTTCTGGTGGCGTGGTCTTGCTCCGGAGCCAGTTCCAAAAGCACACTAGGCGTGCTTCCTCAGGGAGCTCAGGAAAACTTTCACGTGATTCCCAGCGACGGGAATGGCTAAAACCCAGCTTACCCAAGCTGCTCTAGCTCGCCCAGAACTATCTCAGGCGTTTGCCATCACACACTCGCCCAGAGCCACCACGGCTTGCTGGACCTCTAGTGGCTACCGTTGTGATCATCGACATCCTCTGTCCTCGACGGGACCGCCCTTTGTCTGCCAAGGGGTCTGGTGGCCGGGTCCACTAACGGCCCATTGGCGAGCTCCCACTCGCCTCGCCAACCTCAAGGTGTTCTCTCGCCATTTCTCAGACGCTCGCTTGCTCGCCTAAAGCACATGAGAGTTGTGTATGCACGTACTGTGTAGTATGTGCATGCACACCTGGGCTCGCCAGATTGCCATGCATACTTGGGCTCGCTAGATCGCCATGTATACTTGGGCTAGCCAGCTCGCCACCTCTCACGATGCTCACCCATATATTGCCTCACCTTTCACCCACGAGCACCATGCTCGCCCAAAGATGCAGCCCGATCACCCATTTCACAACACTTGGAATCACCATGCTCGCCACAGCTTATCACACGTATTCGGCCCCCGCCTCACACATCTCGCCAACTTGCTTAGGCTTGCCAGATCTCAATGCATACCATTCACTCGATGGAATCACACGGCTCGCCCAGTTCCTAGCGCTCGCCCAGAACACCTCGGACGTTAATCACCTCACCCACAATTCACCTGGACCATCATGTTTGCCCATAACATTCGCCTATCGCCACTTCTCGAGTGCTCGCCATCTCGCTTAACACATGGGAGCTATTCGCAGCTCGCCATAAATCACTCTGGAATAGTCCTCATGCTTGAGAATGAGTACCTTTCTCGCCTAATACATGTCCGAGAAGCACACTCCCATCATCAAAACACTTGCAATCTATCGCCAGACCACTTATTGGGCGCTCGCCAACTTGCCCACAGCAGCCTTGGCTCGCCAACCCAGCTCGCCAATTTAGGAACCTAAATCAAGACAGCTCACCCATAAGCATCATACATGTCCTTCTCATGGATTCGTTCGCCTCACTTCTTGGACAGGACATTTATCAAGCATTCGCCAGCTCGCCACACATGAGCTCGCCTCACCCAGCTCGCCAGAGTTGCCTAGCTTGCTCAACTCGCCTACGATCTTGCCAAGTTCCTGGCGCTTGCCTAGTACAAATCACAGGTTTACCATTTACCACCTCGGAACAACCTTTTTGTCACCACATCACTCGGGATTCACAAAGAAACACATTATCACACCACACCATGCATGAAACACACGGGCTCACGCCCTTGCCGCATTACACAGGGTACAGCCAGACCACCCATTTTCGGAGCTCGCCATAATCACTCGGGAAGGTCCCTCGGGACTGCACTCTCAGGTGCTCGCCAGCTCACCCAACACATGGGAGCCGTGTTCCCAGCTCACACGGACTCACATAGCTCGCCTTATCCATTTGAAAATTCATTGATTTACATACAGCAAGTTTCCTGTTTAGGATTCACCTATTTTCTCTTTTATTTTATCTAACAGGTTGCTCGCCACCTTGGATCATGAGACCTCAAAATCGATTGCTCAAACAAGCTTGGCTTCAGCAAATTTACACTCCGACTGTACACATGCTAATTCGAACTCAGCACTCAGACTCAGCGGCATGTGAAGTCATATTTCTATTAACAAAATTATTTGTTTTACAGCACAAAGCCAAAGAACACCTCTCGTCATACAGAGTCAGGTTTAGTTGCGGGGTCGTCCGACCGCCCATGATCAGCCCAACAATTCGCTCGTCAAAGGCTCGAGGCTCGAGGTCCAGTACCAAAGCGCACTCGTCAAGCCCTTACATCCAAGATAGGCTCGAGACTTGCGATCCGCCCGCCAAGTGCACTTGACAAGCCTCATCCTGGATGCTTTTGAATCGCGGGGTTGAGTCTTGGGTCTAGGTCTGCTCATAAACCCTTGCACGCTTCCTCTCCCGCCAGTGACCGCATGTGAATCGCGGGGTCGTAAACCCTCACATGCCAATTCGCCCACCAATGACTACTTGCACTCTACTCCATTGAAAGCTTTGGAATATCAACGTATTGAATCCAAGGTTTTAAATTTCCTATCTACGTGTAGATTTTGATGATAACAAATAAATTCAAATCTCAAACTCAAATTATTTACGCAATGGAGCGAAGCGCACATCAAGCATAAAAGAACAAGTCTACAAATGAAGCTCATAGATTATTTTTGTACATCTCTTGATAAAATTAAAAATTGGATTAAGGCTCCAAATTACTCTTTTTTGTCATAAAACATCAAATTACTTTTTTCACATATGTAAGACATTTTTAAATGTCTTAGTTTTGAAAATTATGTTTTTCACATGTGCATAACATCATCAAACAAAATAATTTCGAAAATTATATTTTTTTAAATAAAAATTTGAATTTATAAGATGATTGATTATCATATTTGACATGTGCATATTTTGTTTGAAAGTCTTGAAGGGAGGTGGTGTGTTTTTTTGACAAATGTAAAAAGTAGATGATTTGTTTGAAAATATTAAAGGGTGGTTGTGTGTTTGTTTTTGACAAATGCAAAAGGCAGATGATTTTGTTTGAAAATCTTACAGGGTGGTTGTGTTTTTTTGACATATGCAAAAAGAATATGATTTGATTTGAAAAATAAATCATACTCATTTTGTCATGTATGAAAAGCAAAAGATTAGATTTGATTTCTTTGAAAAATGAATGGAGTTGTCTTTGACAAATGCAAAAAGGAAATGTTTTTATTTGAATTTCTTAAAAAGTGAATAGTGCTCTTATTTGATATGTGAATTTTTTCAAATTTGAAATTGAAGACTCATTTGCCTATAAATAGCTCACTTGAGTTTTGCAAAAATTACAATAAGAGCTTACACATCTATTGCTAAGTTTTGCATCATTCTTTCAAATCTCTCATTCTCTATTTTCTAAAGTTTTGAGTCTTAATTCTTATTCTTTTTGAGAAAGATATAGGTTGCGCTGTATTGTTTCTCTCACTCATTGAGGAGTGTACTTTGATATTCTACCCACTATCAACTCTTGTATCAGTAAGAGGGTGCGTATAACCATTGTGTGTGTAGAAGGTGTTCTACACAAGGAATAGTTGAATCACCAAGTGTGAGGTGATTGGAAGTGTAGAGGGTGTTCTACATGGATTCTTTGGAGCGGTGCTGCTCAAAGGTGTAATAGGTTTCTATCTCCACCTAAAGGAGATTGACTAGTGAATTTGGGATCCTCAAGGGGTAACTTGAGGCGAGGACGTAGGCAGTGGGGCTGAACCTCGTAAAAATATTGAGTTTGCTTTTTGTTACCTTACTCTTTACATTTCTTATTTCTTTATATTCTGTTTATATTTTATGTTGTGTATTTGATTTATAAGTGTTAATATTTATAATATAACCCAATTCACCCCCCTCTTGTATTAATCATCTGGGCAACACAACGTATTACGACATTTTCTTAAATAATTATGTATTGCATGTTTTTATGTCTTTCTTACCTCAGGCTCGGAAGATAAACCACCACCTTCTCAGTTTTCGGATATTTTATAACCAAAATACATTTGGTAAGAATTCGCGGGGTTTTGTGAGGGTGAAATATGTCAGTGGGCCCCCAAGCCTGATATTTATTTGCACTAGGGGACAAAAGGAACCTGGTGAGATAAAGAAAAGGGATGACAGGAGCAGGTGCATAGGATAGTGTGTAGCCAAAAAGAAACGAATGAGAAGCAAACAATGAAAGGTATAAAGAATGTAAATTGACACATGCAACCCAAAGATATCTATAAAAAGGCAGCAATCATATGATCAAGGGGCGGGCTCTGGAATCTTGCTCTTTGGAACAATCTCTCTCCGGCTGGCTCTTACTTTCTCTCTCTCACTTTCTGACTGACTTCCTCCCCAGCATCGTCTCTTTCAACCTTCTCAGTGGGACTCGAGCTCCATATGATTTATGTATATATTTCCTATACAGTGTGAGCCATGAGAGACTGTAAAAATACATTTTATAGTGGATTCTCTTCTCTAAACCCTATACATTTTATAGTGGACGTAGGCTTTACGCCGAACCACGTAAATACTGTCTCTCTCCATTTATTTATCTGCTATCTACATACGTATAGCTGCACTCGTGATCTCGTTGGCGGCCCCAAACAACACCCAACAAAGCCCAACTCGTCCCAGTGGACTGGGAATGGCTCTTTTTCCTGCCCTGGCCTGTTGGCCGATTTTCGTGGCATCAACACCATCCTTCCTACCATCCACCCCTTATATTCTTGGATTAATTATAGTTTAACATCCTTTTTTTTAAGGTGTAGGATGTTTTAATTACTTAATATATCACGCATCCTTTAGCTTATAACATTAAACAATCAGCCAAGTTATGAAGCAACTAAATTGGAGCATTTTGGCTAAGAAAAAAAGAAGCTACCACATAGGACTTTCTTCCCATTTTAGCTATCCAATAAGTCAAATTACTCTAAAATCAAGGACAGTTGAACTGAAAACCAACGCATCCCTTTCATTGTCGAGGAGGTGATTAATTTGCTTTTATAAAAACATGCACAGTGCAAAGTTTCCCATCCTTGGATGATTTATTTCTTCTGTTGAAGATAATGTGCCAAGCTTTTATATGGAGGATACGTGAATGCAATACTTAAGGAAAATGAAGACTTCAAGCGTGAGTTTGCTTTGTAATAGATATAATGGCATTTTATGTAAATGTATGAGTGGCAGTTTTGTAATTACTTAATAGCATTTCTATAATATTAGAGTAATGGCAAACTTGTAAATAGGTTAATGTATATAAGACCTTTTGCCTTCGTGAATCAGCCCATGCGTGAACTTTCACTTTGCCAATTCTTGAGTGCGATTGCAAGAAACGGAGAAGGGATTTGGAAACCCTAGCTTTGCCGAAATCAAATTGAAGCATTTCAAGTTGATTAATGGAGACATTATGGTGTGGTTTTGCTAGAGGTTAATATGAGGAAACCAATCCATAGTTTTGTGCATGATCAAGGGTTGTAAGTGATTGTAAACTTTGGTTTTAATGCATTCCTCAATAATAATCCCTTCACATGATTGAATAGCCCACATAATCCCTTCCAAGCCTACAAACCTAATCCACACAAAAAAATCAAAACCCAACAACCAACCCCCATGCCACCCTTATAGCCTTACCATCACCATCACCCTCGGCCTTACCCCCACTGAACATAGAACTCACAACATTATTTTCGCCCACATCACAAAGTCTCGTCAACCATACAATTTTGCATTCCCTCCTAACCCCTCCTGACCCAAGCATAGACAACCAACCTTGCAATCCTCCCATCAAAATGGCCAAGCGACTCAACCACCCTAGACTCCATTCAACTAACAAGGAAAAAATTCCAACCTTTAGTGAAGTCATAGATACCAAGTTGTGAAAATGTCACAACCATTGAACCAAAATTAGAAGAGTCAACACTAGCTCTCGCTCTACTAGAAATGCAGTTAGGTTTCATAGGGAAGTAAAAAAACTCAAGGGAGAGCCCGCTTGTCACCATACAATAGACCATCACCACCTCCTTCAAGTTAATCCAAACAAGTTAGAGAGACAAGCTTTTAAAAATGACTCCCTCTCTGAATGAAGACAATGACTTGAAATTATAGGAGTTTAGACAGACAAAAGATAATCAGAAATTTAATGGCTAATATTAAGACTTATAACTTGGAAGTAATCTTTTTGTCGAAAATCTTGGTGTCAGATGAGAGCAATATATCTATTGTAAATGGTATAGGTTTCTATCATTTTGTTAGCTTTCCAGCTTCATGTAAAAAATGGGCCTCTTACTTATTTGGCATCAGGGTGTGGAATTAGAACATCTTCATATTAATATGAATGCTCAAATTCTCCACACCATCCATAGTTAATTACCTATGTCTATGCGCTAGCCTAATGAAACTACAAAGCAAGTTTCTAGAGTTGCCTGGACTTGATCCACCAAGCATTCTCGGGTCCTTAGAAATGCATGTGATATTTGAATGACATCTTAAACCAACCGTAGAAACATGGCAGGCACCTGAGATCCCCTTCAACCAAAATCAAGTTCTCAAAAGTTTAATGGACTCATTGACATTGGATTTGTGGGTCCAAAATCCCTATGGTCATACAACAGATATGGAAAGACACTTATCAGGGAACGACTAGACAGAGCAATAGCAAATAAAAGATGTCGAAAGAAAATCAAAATAGAGTTCAAAATATATAAGACGCAATGCTTAGCTTCATTAGGCTCAGACCATCATCTACTCATGCTACACATAACAGCAAATCATCGATTGAGTCTTTTCTTTTAAATTTGAAGAGTCTTGAATTTATGAACCGCTCAACCATAACATGATCAAAGAGGCATTGAGTAAAAATTACTAGGGCAACTTGGCCTACATACTATGCAAGAAAATCAAATCAACAAAAGATGCCTTCAAGCTATGGAACAAAAATCACTTCGGGCGAATTTAGAACAACATTCAAAAAATGGAAAAAGAGCTACTCGAAGTAAGTTGCCCCATGACTTCTTACAATCAAGAAAAAGAAAAACTCCTGCAAACTTAGATTCAATAAAAAAAGAGAAAATGAATAAATATTCTGACGATAAAAATAAAAAATGACTTGGCTCACATTGTTGAATCTCAACACAAAATTTTACCCTCTCTCAACAACAATCCGGAGAAGAAGAGATGCGATAGACTCCATTAAATTGGGTTCAGTTAACTGATTAATGGACCCAATTGTTATTGAATCTTCATTTATTAATTACTTTAGATCAATATATATATATATATATATATATATTTCATCCAATCCATAAATCCCAGAGCAACTAAAAAACCTTTTTGAGAGGCAAGTTTTAGATCAAGACAATGAATTACTCAATTTGGTGCCAAGTGAAGAAGAAATCTTTGGAGCTTTAAAACAACTTCCAAGTCGCAAAGCGCCAGGTCCATACAGACTAACAGCTTTCTTCTATAGACACTACTAGAGCATGATAAAAAGAGAGGTCATCCAAGAAGTATAGAATTTTTCAGAAGTGAGAAACTCTTGAAACAAGGATGGATAAATCTAATAAAAGAATGTGTCACAACTACAATATTTTCCATCCTCATAAACGGCTCATCAAGAGGTTTCTTTAAAGCCTAAAGAGGACTAAGACAAGAAAATCCAATTTCGCCATTCCTCTTCATACTGTTGATAGAGGAATTATCAAGAATTTTGTTAATAGTTGAAGTGCAAGGTACCCATAAAAAGGAATAAGAATCAGTAGAAAGAGTTCACCCATTTTGCATTTACTCTTTGCGGAAGACACTACCATTTTAATAAAGGCAATGGAAAAAATGCTAAAGTGATATATGGAAGTTTAGCAAAGTATCATCAGTGGTTGGGGAAAAAAATTGGGCGAATCCTCCATCTTCGTCACAAGGAATACATGTCAAGCAACCAAATCAACTATCACTTAATTTTTCCCTTACAAAACATCGTCGGCGAGAATGAAATATTTGGGCTTTCCAACTTTCTTTAGCAGGAACAAAAAAGAGAACTAGAAAGAAATGCTGAGTAAGGTGAAAAAATATTAGAAGGATGGAAATGAAAGTTATTATCACAAGCAGGGAGAATGCTGTTGTTCATAACAGTAGCAAGCACCATTCCATCTTATTATATGACCTCTTTTCAACTCCCAAAATCAGTATGCAAGACTCTCAACACCAGTTTCAAAAACTTTTTGTGGGCATTTATAAAAGATAAAACCCACAACTTGATTCTAAAATCATATAAATCCATCTGCCAAAGGAGGGTTTGGACTCAAACTAATAGAAAATATGAATCAAGCGTTATTAGCAAAGGCGTGATGGGAAATGAGTGAAAGATAGAATGGTTTATGACAAACCATTCCCTCGACAAAATATCTCAAAAATTCAGATTTCTAGAATGCAATACCAAAATCATCAGATTCCTGACTATGGAGAGGCTTTTTCTAGATAAGAGAGACCTTCTCATGAAAGGAAGATGCTACCAAAAAAATAATTGGCTTTTTGTTAATATCTGGTTAGAATCATGGATTCCCTCAATGGAAATTCCAATCCAAAACTAGTCCAATAAATGGATCAAATCTTCCTTACCTTAATGGTTTCAGATATAATCACAGAAAACCCACGGTCTTGGAATATGCCAAAAATGCAAAATTTATTTGAGCAAGAAAGCATCACAGAATTTAAAATAAAAAATCCTCTACCAAAAATCTATCAAAGACAAGATAAGATAATTTGATCTTCGAATCCCAATATAATTTTTTTTTTTAAATAACTTATCACATAGTGGTTAGTATCCAAGACACAACTCAATAAATGCCCACAATGGCCCTCTTCGCCACCAAATCAAGATTGAGTGCAATTGTCCCCCAACTTGGATCTTAAGAATCTCTACTGTGCAATTAGGTTGAAGAAACCTCATTACATATTTTCGTAGTGTCCAATAATTGGACAACAATGCCCCTAGCTATTAAATTTAGCAAATACACTCAATTTCAATTTTGATAAAGATGATGTTATACCCAAAGAAGAAGTTGAGACCAAAGTTTTGAATACCGTTTTGGTGGTTATTTCGATTAAAGTATTGGAATGAAATATTTCAATACTAGTAATGTTTCGAATACTATTTCGAAATAGTTTATATATAGATAAATTATATATATGCACATAAATTATATTCCAAAATAACAACAAAATAAATCATAAACTTAATAAGCTCAGAGGTTACAATCTCATATATTTTATATATTGGAAAAAAAAAAACTCACTTTCTATATATGTACCCTCTGATTAATTGACAAACATTTTAAATTCTGTATCTTAAAGTACTATCAAACTTGATACAATATTGTAGTTAGTTCGTTTTATTTTGTAAGATTATATTCGGTCTATATATATTTGATTATGCTTTCGGTTGATTCTAAAGTTATTCTTGTTATTGAAGATAGATTTGGTGATCACTTATAATTATTGTTTCGATATACAAAAAGAAAAAACGTAATATGTATATGGTAAATCGATTATATTTTATGGCCGTCGTATGTAGTTGAGCTATTAAATGCATGTCTAAGGGAGAGAATAGAAAGGCATGCAATAGCAATACTTGTCTGGAAAAGATGAAGTGAAAATAGCTTTATGTCAAATGATAAAAGTACTCTTCGTGTCAAATATAAAGGCCGTGCTTCGACACACAATACTTGCCTCCAATGGTGAAAGAACAAATAGTGTAATAAAGTGGTAATTTTTGGGGCAGTACGCGTACCGGCCAAAACTCAAATTTCGACTGAAATCCGACAAATTGGCCGTTATTGGCCGAAATGTTTCAGTCATACTAGCCGACACGGAATGAAATTTAAAACATTAGTTGGGACTACTAGACATGAAAAAGTAACATTTCTAGTTTGAGGTTATTATCATGGACAGGGGCGGACCCAGCTTAGGGTGGTAGCCCCAAAATTTTTTAAAAATTAATTTATAATATAAATATATATAATTATATATATATGATTAAAATTCTCTTTCAAATTAAAAATAAATAAAAATTGCCCCCCCAAATATTTTTGACTAAAATTATTCATCTAAATCTTAATATATATCCATTTATATTCTAACTTTTAATTTCACTTAAACTCAAATTTCAACTTACATAATTTCACAGTTACTCAATTAACAGTTTAATTCTAATGAAAAAATTGATTATAAATTTATATAATTGTAAAATTGATTGATTATACTCACTTATTTAGTTTCAGTCTAACTTGTATGATTATGAGATATAGTTTGTTAAAAATTTAACAGCGTTACATCATTACTTATTAGAAAATTCTCAAATTTATTCTTAATCTATAAAATTTTCTTAAATCATAGAAAAATATGAGCAAGTACTTAAAAATAATTGATTTTTTTTTAAAAAGACGTGAACAATTCGAAGATTAATATACATTTAGAGAGCTCGATAATAACAAAATATGACACTTTTATCACTGATGATCATCGTTATAAAATTTATATTTATTACACATTTTATCGATCGCCCCCCCCAAACACAAAGTTCTGGTTCCGCCCCTGGTCATGGACTTCATTTAGACGAAAAAAATGATATATAGTCAATAACCATACCTCCCTATCTCTAGGGACTGCAAAAAACCAACTAAACCAGGTCTATAAAGAATATAAAAATGCATGGGAAGGAAAATTAAAAATCTAAGAAGAAGTCTGGAAGCCTCTGCCAGCAAATTATAAAAGCTTTTCCTTCGATGTTGCAATCAGAGGTGCGTTCTCAATAGCATTATTAGTATGCAGGGACCACAACCGAGACATCCTGAAGATTAGAACAGCAAAAATTCAAAATGCAAATCCCCTATTAGCCGAAGCGTTAGTAGCTCTTCTAACTTCCAAAATGCATCCCAACACAAAACTTGACAGTAATTGAAGGTGATGCCCAATCTGTCATCACAAACATTGAAAGCACATACTCATCTTTATGTTGGCAAATCTCTCTAATGATTGAACATATTCAACAAATCTTTCGTCATCGCTAAGAATGAAAAGTATGGTTCAAATTTATCGATTTCAAAATTGATGTCCGTATTTAGTGGCACAATGAGTAACAACCAATCAAGTTTTTGAATGCATATTTTTAAATAATCTCACTAGATGTTATTGACGGTAAAAAGGATCTACCTTGAACATTTTGTATTCTGAGTTTTTAATGTAATATATACTTGATTAGAAAAAAAAAAAAAACTTATTTATGTAAGTCACTAGAAACACATGCTAAAGAGAAGAATCGACAAAAAGATTATAAAATATAGAAACCATATGCAGAAGTCATATTGAAAACAATATTAAAATCCCACGAATAATATATTAGTGGCCAAATCTTCCTCTCATTCTCCTCACAAAAGTATTAGCTATCAATGGGACAAGCAAATGGACACACAGAGAGAGGAGAGGGGACCTAGCCATATATATAGAAGTCTTATGTGGAGTCCTCTCATTAAAAACTCTAAATCTCAATGGGTCTAAAAAGAATAAGACCTTTGAACTTCTAGACTTACATACAATAAACTACATTTTTAAAATAGGATATAATCCAATTTTACAAAGGTGCAATAAATTCCATAATGATCACTTTAATTTAGTGAGTTTAATCCAAATACCATTATGAGTTATTTATATCTAACCCATTTTTATAAAGCATGCAATCAATAATAGCCCATATTAGAAATTATTCTAACAATTTTATCAAAAAAAAAATAAAAATAAAAATAAAAAAGGAGGAAACTACTTTAACGTGTTGAACCTTCACAGTCAGAGAGGCTCAACCCACCGGCCTGATCCAATAACTGCCGTCACGCCTCAACCAGGTCTGTATTCCATTGCTTTCCCATTATCTACCTTCCGTGGACGTCAAAGCAGGGGTAGAAGACAAAACGACAAAACCCGCATGTCGTAAGCCGAACGGGCCGGACATGTGATCACTCTCTTTCTCACACTGTTGCCAATTCTTAACTCAATAGTCAATATGTTCGCTGGAACCTTCACGCGCAATCACGTATGGCCGTCCAAACTCACGTGCATCGAGCTGCTGTAGCCGTCGACTCCTCGACCGCCCTCGTTCCGCCACGTAGAGATATATACACGTGGCACCACGTAGAGATATATCCGATCCGAGCACCTATAAATAGCAGCGCGCCCATCCTCCATCTTCTCCTTCCGGTTCAAAACTTTTCCCACACTTTTCACTCTCTTTCCATTTTCTGTTCGGTTCAATCTTTTCAGCTACTGTGATACAAATGTCTCTAAGCATGACGCACCAGCTAGGGGCCCTAGCCGGAACATCTATTACGATTGAGAACAGCACCATGCCCAGTGAGTCAACGCCGAAGTTAAGTTCAGCGTCGGTGTGGAAGTCTCCGATGTCGAATCTCAGGGGTAGGGTCCAAAACACTGACATATTCGACACTTTATCTACGCCAGTCAGCCCTTGCCGGTCGCCAATTCTAGGGGCTACCCGGCCGGATCTGTCGGTGGCCTGCCGTGCGTTCGCGACGGAGCTGGAAGCACCAGAGAAGGAGGCTTCGGCGAGGGTGTACAGGGAAGGGGGTGCGCAGGATAAGGGGAAGGGGGTGCCGGTTTACGTGATGATGCCTCTGGATAGCGTGACGATGAACAACACAGTGAACCGGAGGAAGGCGATGAACGCAAGCTTGCAGGCTCTGAAGAGCGCTGGGGTTGAGGGAGTGATGATGGACGTGTGGTGGGGTTTGGTGGAGAGGGACGCGCCCGGTGCATACAACTGGGGTGGCTACACCGAGCTCCTCGAGATGGCCAAGAAGCACGGCCTCAAGGTCCAGGCAGTCATGTCGTTTCACCAATGTGGAGGAAACGTCGGAGACTCCGTCACGTGCGTATAGTTCTTTTCTCCCTTTGCACAAAATTCATTTTGTATATGAGAAATAATACAAATAATATATTACAAAACACTTTATATAAAATATATTATAAAGTAAATATATTTTTATAAAATAATGTTAATTTTATAAAATAATTCATAAAAAATACTTTTATTTTATAATATAAATTATGTAAATTATTATTTTAAATAGCTTGTGTTTATATATATTTTTTATTTATAACCAAATTTATTATTCCTTTTCGTTTATAAAAAGTACAAAGAAAATTTCAAATCTCAAAAAAGCACGTGCGGCACGTGAGTCTCGTTTCATTTTCGTTTCTCATTTTTTTTTTGAGTGTCGTATTCAATTCGATTATTTCCTTTTAATTATTTTAAATATGTTTTGTCTGGGGAGCGTGGGGAAACGCTTTCTTGGTTTTGAGGGGGCGGCTCTAAAGTCATACAGGGTTCATTTCATTTGATGTTTGATATCTTTTATATTTTAATTTATTTTTTTATTTAATAATTAAAAAAATAATTATTAATGTATTGATATTTTTTTTTATATTTTTAAAAATATTTAAATAGATGAAAAGGAAAAAACAAAAAAATTATTATTTTTCTAATTTTTTTATCATTTTAAAATCTTTTAAAAAAATAAAAAAAATATCAATACGTTAATAATTATTTAAATAAAAAATAAATTAAAAAAATCAAAATACATGAAATATAAAAAATAAGAATAAAATGAAATGGACACAGTAGTATTACCTAACTACATATTAGGATGTTTTTTTATATCTTTTTAATACTTTTTAATATTTAATTATTAAATATAAAAAATTGCAAATCTCCATTAGAATTCTCATATGTTACATCAGTATTTTTCTTCTAAATAACTATTAAAAAATATAAAGAAATTATATGAAGAGAAATTTATAAATTGAGATGATATTATATAATCTGTTAAATTCACTTTATATTAAAATTGATTTTATAATTTAATTTACTGTATCAATCAGGTCAATTTCTAAATTTACTTTTAGTATGTGGTTAAAATATTTTTCTATATTTTATATATAGGGAAAGGCATGTTGCTTTTCAACAGTAGCAATGTTCCTACGTTTATGTCGCTTTGTAATTTAAGCTTCATTTGTTTTCGTAGATAATATGAATTTAGATAAGATAGGTTGAGATATAAATTAAAAAATTAAATAAATAATTTTTTAATATTAATCTAAGGGATTGGTCCAAGTGGTAAAAAAGCCTTGGTCTTGAGATGTCACTCTCTTTAAGTTCCAAGGTTCAATACTTCATGAGTGCAAACAATCATTTGGGACTACACCTTCTAATGAAAAATCAGTGATTTAACTAGTTTCGTGTGACAAAACGTTCAAGGATGTAGTGTACGAGACTATGGTGTACTCTGCAGGGGTGAGTCGGAAAGGACTTATCTTGGAGAGGTTTTTCAACATAAAGAAATAAATAATATTATTTTTATTTTAAAATTTGAAAAAATTGAATCATTTATATAATTTTGTGTGAAAATTTAAAAAAATTATAATAATTAAATGATATGCGAAGAGCTGAAAGAAGTTTTCTGAAAATTAACTAAGGCCTTAGTCATCTAATGGGAAAGGATACCCAAATTATAAGGCAAGCTGGTTTTTGTAATTTTCTGTTAATTGGAGGAGTGCATCTTGGATTGAAGATTACTGTTTAAAGGAGTGAATATTTAATTATGTGACACAATCTGCATGAGAAATGAAAGATGTTCTGTAGATAAAATATATATCATGGTCCGAGGTGGAAACTTTGAGAAGTCTAGGAACAAAAAAGCCCTTGAATTTGATCTTCCTCTTTTTCACTCCCATCTTCTTCTGGGATATTGGTTGCATCCTCACCTGTTCACTGCAACTTGGGGATACGTTAATGCATTTGTGAGAAAGTAGTGCTTAAGTTTAACGCTTGTTACTCTTGTGAGCTGTTGTTTTGCTTACTTTAGTTACTCCAGTGGAGTTTCCTAGCATTCACCTTTGGTGCTGGTTTTTAAGAGGCATGTCCCGGATCTTGTTAGGCAGTGCGGATTAGTAAGGTCCATGTTTGACACGCCGGAGTATTACGAGGGTTTTTTTAAGCACGGTACTCGTTTTTAAGTGTTATAAAAAGATTATATAAAAATAAATTATAAATTTATGCGTCAAAATCAATTAGATTTATTTTATAATAAAAATAATTTTATAATATGAGTATTGAATTACATCAGTAAATGAATTTATTTTTATACTAATTTCTTGTATTTCTATCTTTTGTTTGTTTTTTAAACTGTTCTTTAGTCATTTTATTTCGTTGATTGTAAAGTTAACTTGATTGATGTTTTATAATTGTACTTAATAGTTAATGAGTTTTATAGACCCATCTGAAAGATTAGTTTCCTCGCGTACAGAATCCCTCTGCCCAGCTGGGCTGTGGAAGAGATTGACAGAGACCCGGATCTTGCATACACCGATCAATGGGGGAGGAGGAATTATGAGTACGTTTCACTTGGCTGCGACAACCTGCCTGTCCTTAAGGGTCGGACACCTGTACAGTGTTATGGGGACTTCATGCGTGCCTTCAGGGACAATTTCAAGCACTTGCTCGGGGACACCATTGTGGTAATAATTCATCCCTGTAATTGTTTAAACTTTTATGTTATATTTTTTGGTGTGGTTTTGGGTCAACTTTGATCTGTGCAATGAAAAACTTCCATTGACTTTTTCAAAACTTGGTACTCGCTGTCATATGCCATGAAATCAAGGTTTTTGTTTAAAGAGTGATGCTAGAATGAAGTCAACACTCATCATACTCATTCATATAAATAATATAAACATGTATTATTCATGTGAGTGAGTATGATGAGTGTTGGTTTCACTCAACATTTTCTCCTGCCTAAATGGTTTGTAATTTATGTTCCAATTAGGAAATCCAAGTTGGAATGGGTCCTGCAGGGGAGCTCCGATATCCTTCGTATCCAGAGCAGCATGGGACATGGAAGTTCCCAGGAATCGGTGCCTTCCAGTGTTATGACAAGGTATTTGCAATCTCTTTTACTTCTTTATGCCAATAACATTTATGTGCGGTTTGGATGGTAAGATGGGATAATATAGTTCTAAAAAAATTAAAAAATTAAAAAAATATTATTAAGATATTATTATTATTACGATATTTAAAAGAGTTGAATTATTTATTAGATTTTGTGTAGAAATTTAAAAAAATTATAATGATGAGATGTGATAAATTGATATAAGATGAAATACTTCACAATCTACATGGAACCTTAGATTTCTAGTTCTTTGCTAACATTTAAAAAAGAGTATTGCTACATGTACTTAAGGTTTTACTTATATTTTTACTTACAAGACTTATTTTATTAATTTTTTTTTTACATTAAAATTTTGAATTTCAAATTTATCATTTTCAATATATCAATAAATAACATGTAAAGAAGTAGATTTTTTGTTAGTATTTGTTAAGTACATTTAGTATTTTTCTTTAAAAAATGATGTAGTATATGCTGAGCGGCTTGAAGGCTGCTGCTGAAGCTGCTGGTAAGCCAGAATGGGGTAGCACAGGCCCCACCGATGCTGGCCACTACAACAATTGGCCGGAAGATACCACATTTTTCAGAAAAGAAGGTGGAGGTTGGAATGGCCCTTATGGTGAATTCTTCCTGTGCTGGTACTCCCAGATGCTCCTTGACCACGGCGAGACAATACTTACATCAGCCAAGTCTATCTTTGAGAATACAGGTCTAAAGATTTCTGTCAAGGTTGCAGGCATCCATTGGCACTATGGAACTCGGTCCCATGCCCCTGAGCTCACGGCCGGCTACTATAACACCCGATTCCGAGATGGTTACCTTCCCATTGCCCAGATGTTGGCACGCCATGATGCTATATTCAACTTTACTTGCATTGAGATGCGTGATCATGAGCAGCCTCAGGATGCCCTTTGTGCACCTGAGAAACTTGTCAGACAAGTGGGTTTGGCTACACAGAAAGTACAGGTCCCGCTTGCTGGGGAAAATGCATTGGCTCGCTACGATGAAGATGCACATGAGCAGATCATACAAGCATCGTCCTTGAATAGAGACGTTGATTCAGATGATACAGAGATGTGTGCATTCACATACCTGAGAATGAATCCGCAGTTGTTCCAGGCGGAAAACTGGAGGCGGTTTGTGGCATTTGTGAAGAAGATGAAGGAAGGAAAGGATGATCATAGGTGCTGGGAACAGGTGGAGCGGGAAACCGAGCATTTTGTGCATGTTACCCGGCCTTTGGTGCAGGAAGCTGCTGTTGCTCTCATGCACTAAGAATTTTTTGTATGAAAGCCAAGTGGACAGAACAAGTTCATATATATTGGCAAGTAATGGTGTCTTCCTGTAAGTCTTCTATAGCTCTTCTTTTTATATACAATGGCTATGGATACGTATGATGCTGTATTACAAGATGGGGGTTATAGGGTTCATTGTGTGGATTAATGCCCAAAAAAACCAAAAACCCGTAACTTTTTTCTCTTGCCAGGATAATACGTGAATAATATGAATACAAGTTGAACTGCCATTGAAGATGCTTTTAGTGCTGTTCTTAGTTTTCCTATACTTGATAATGACTTTTCCTTTCGCATATTTTTTATGCATTTCATTGATGTGATTAATTATAATAATTATTTTATATTAAAAAAAGTGATGCAATCAATCACATTAGTAAAGTACATAAGAAATACACAAAAATGACTATATATAGAAATTTTAATATAAATATATAAAAGTATATAACCAAGAAATACTATAACACGGATCCTCCATCACATTACTTCGGTGCTTTGCTATAGAATGTTTTAAGAAAAACTAATTTTTTTTTTTTTAGAAAAATCGTTTCAACAAAATTGATGTACTGCACTTTTTGATTAAGGGAGATGCTAAGGAGTCTAATGTAAGGTCTATTTCTTGTGTTCACTTAGTGCATCTTTTTTTTTTTTACATCATTTTTTAAACACTTAAGTATTTTTTTTAAAAAAAAAGGAAAAAAAATCACAATATTATTAAATAATATTTTCTTAATCATTAAGTAAAAAAAGAAAAGAAATGTGAAAGCAGGACACAAAAATGGGACCTCCATCTCCATCAAGCTCACTATCATTTTGCTTTGATTAATTATAGCCAACCATCAAGTAGCACCTCCAATAAAAACTCACAGTCAAGATTGTGTAAGGGCGCCTCCTATTAATTGCCATCTTAAAGATGAAACTTGGATGAAGAGTACTATTTATCGGTTCTTGGTAGTTCAAGAGTACAATATTTTAATCTTAATTCTTTATAAAGTAACGTAAAATATTTTTTAGTTTAGAGGCGAAAAAGCATGTATCGAACCCAAATTCTGGTTCATAATTTTGATTATGATTTAATTATTTTTTCATAATTTTTGGTCATCTTCAATATATGTTTACAATAAAAGGAAGATAACGTGAGGTACATATAGATATATTAATTAGTAATAAGAAGCATCATTTTGCCTTTGATATGTATGATTCGAGTAATTTTGCCACTCTTTACTCGTACCATGTTTAGTATTATTCTCAATATTCAAGCAATCATTATCTCTTCTACTATATATCAACAGCCAAAACCGCTGAGGTAATAACTGTGAAATCACTATTTATTTTAAATGTTTAAACTGATAAGGGTGTAATTTTTTATTATTTTTTATGATGTAAAATATTTAACTAAATGTAATAGTGTAGAAATATTTTTCAAGGCTCAGTTTGGTTACTAAATTCTCTTCAATTCATTTCATCTCATTGTTATAATTTTTTCAAATCTCTATATACTTTCTCAAATTTTCATACAAAATATAATAAATAATTTAATTTTTTCAAATCCCAACACACTCATAATATTAAAAATTAATATTTTAATAATATTTTATTCAATTCAATTTAGCCTGACATCCAAATGCACTTTAGTGTTCGAATTTAAGATCTTTGTTATGATATTATGTAAAATTACTACTTATTAAATTTAAACTGATAGAAAGATATAAATTTTTATTATTTAATTTATATATTAACAATGTATTCGAATGCTTCGTACTTAAAGTGACACAACTCACCATCTACACAGATTTAAATTATTGAAACTCTGTAGGACTTAGAAAAAGAGATCAACATATCAAATAGATCTTAAGGTGATCTATATGATTTATAAATAAATACTATAGAACTCAGTTCATTACTGGCAATTCTGGATCAGATACAAGTCCTATAAATTATACTAACAAAACTTGGAGCAATCTTACATATTTGTTAATTTGCTTCTCCCGGCCATGGCCTTGGCCTCTTCACATCAACCGGATGTAATCTTATGGCATACAAATCATAACCTTTGCTTCAGGAAGTCATTTGTTTTTTTCTAACAAACACAAGTAGATCAATCGCATGAGACAAATTAACATGATTTAACAATGGGCTTACATGAATAGAGTTTTAAGAGGATTTTAAAATATTTAAACAATGATGGAATTAGGAATTTGTTTTAGGAAGTCAAACAAAATTAAAATAATGTATATAAAATATTTTTATTCTATTCCTTTACAATTTTTCTTTTTTTGTGATATAATATGTCAATTTGCAGTGCTTTGGAAAGTCGCACGGAAAGTGGGTCAGTGCAGTGGCTTAAGCCGCTTTCCTTCGTCAATTTGCAATGCCTTGGAGAAAGAAAAAGAAATGATGGAAACATCTACAAGCAGTATTGTAGGCTAAAAATGATCTAATATCTTTTTTATTATTTTTATTTATAATAAAATCGTATCATCATTTTCTTAGATTGTTTTATTTTATATTAGATGTATTTTATTTCTTTTGTTTTTAAATCATATTAAAATAATTATATAAAAAAGGACCAAAATATTTTTTAGAGAGAAAGATAACACAAGAAGGTGACGCTGGAGACTGGTTGGGCTGTCCCTAGCGTCAAATGCAGCCTTAAGAAAATAAAAGGAAAAAAAATTTTATTGTGTTTTTTTTATACAAAAAAAAAATAATAAAATGAAAAAAACAAAATAAAATATATTATAAAAAAATAAAAATGAAAAAAACACAATAAAAACACAATAAAAATATAAAAATATAATAAAAAACACAATAAAAAAATAAAATAAAAATGATTTTAAGGGGATTTGACCCTCAGCCGAACAGAGCCGCTGCCAGTGACGGTGGGTGACACCATTCATGTCATCGGAATCGGCGAGCTCCAGTGACTTCATCCCTGCAACGACGAACCTTGATAACCTCCCACATTTTTCCGGCAGCCTTAAATTCGAAATGAATCTGTTTGTCGCCTACTGCCATCGGCGATGACAGAGATTGCATTTGTGAGAGGTTCGGTCTGACCGAACCCCAAAAAATCTCATAAAACTAATATCATCTTATTAAATTATAAAAAACTAATATATATATTCCCAAATTTTTAGGCAGAACTACCCGCTCTACGGGACGTACAAAATACAGTTCCGCTACTGTATTTAGGAAGTACAAAATACAGTTTGGAACGAAATCTCATTATTCAAAACAGGAAGTACTAAATTATTCATTAAATACATGTCACACGATAACTCTGAACTTTTACTTTTCTGCATTATTTTACTCGAGCGAACTGTCGAGTGCGACCCATTAAAAATCAGTCAAAAAAACATAATGCTTCCTTATCTTGTCGAGTCGAGTCATCAAATTCAAATCGATATATCAACAAAATAAGGCTCCACATATCCAACGGTGTTGCGTATTTTTCCTTATATACCAAGCGAAGTATGGGCAGTACTTGGCCAATTTCGGCCACCCAATGCCCACTTCAAAGGCAGAACTACCCGCTCGACAGGACCCTCAATCAACCAACACGTGTGCATGCACAGGACAATTTGCCAACTCTGGGTACGTGCTATAAATACTTCAAACAAAGTTAACAAACAACATAAAACAACATTAAATTGAGCTAAAGGAGGAAACATTCTAGTCCTTATTTTTAATCGATCTTTGCAAAGAAAGATGTCTACCGCAAAGCAACATTTCAAGGCAGGGGAAGCCCATGGCCAGGGCCAGGTAGTAATTAAAGATCTTCAATATGTTGATTCAAACTAATCTATATACAATTAACTGAACTTCTTTAATTATATTAAAACTGTAATTTTTTTTTTTTTTTTATATTCATTTTGGTGAGAAATTGAGGATTTATTATTGTGGGTTTGGGCAGGCCACGGCTGAGGAGTGGATGCAATCCACAAAGGATGCAGCCAATGCAACAAAAAACAGGGCCGCTGATGCAACTCAATCAGCTGCGGAATCTGCTCAACATGGGAAGGACCAAAGTGCTGGCTTCCTCCACCAGGTTTGTCTTGTTTTTTCATGATTCATTTGAAGAAAAAACACACCCATTGGATCATTTGTATCTACATGGCTTTTTGTATCACATGCATAGATGTATGTGTATATATGTGTGTGTGCCAGTGTATATTATACATACATACATACATACATATATGACATAGTATTTCAAAAACTAAGAAGAAGAAGAAGAAGATCGAAGAGAATTAATGCAGTATTTTGTGGAGACCATATTTTGAGGTTGTATATTTGCTTGGTTGCAGACAGGAGAACAGATGAAACACATGGCTCAGGGCGCTGTAGACAGCGTGAAGAGCACACTCGGTGTGGGTGACAAGAAATGTTGACAATACAAGATCCAACATCTACATATATATATATATATATATCTTATCTCTCATAGCGCAGTATTTGGATTCAGGACCTTTAGTCTTTATTTTATTTTCTATTCCTTTTCTTTCCTTTCCTTGATCTATAGTATATCTTTTAAGATTCTATTTCTGGGTGGCTTGTAATAAAGTTTCTTCTTTCTTGTTTTTTGTTCTGTTTTTCCTTTTGGATTCAGATATAGCCATAGCGGGAGATGTAATAAAGGATTAATTACAATATTAATGCAAATAAGAAGCTTTAATTTGCCTCACCTTCTTTATTATCTACTCTAGCTTTCTCTAGATGCATAGCCATAGCTAATTAATTTGCCCTGCAAACACCAGTTTATGTAGTATATTATATATTGTTGATTGGAAAACAAACGCATGCACCTAATCATTTGACAGTTTCTTTCATTCACTGCAGTAAGTCATTAATAGGGTTCTTAGTTTCGAGTTCAAGCATTATAACTTGCAACAAAAGCTCAGCCTAGCTAATCCCCAGAAATGCCATTACTTATAGATGGCTGAAGTATTATTACATCAACATTAGATGTCTAAAGTATTAGTACATCAACATTTGCCACTTCCAAACATGCTAATATTCAAAAAACACAGAATCAGGAAGGCAGGAACCTTCTCAAATATGTAGTTGCTACACGACCCGCAATACATATCTATTCGAAGATCACACTTTGCAAGATTATGACTGGAAAAATTAGTTGAACAATGAACTTTTGTAACTGGCTAGAGCATTAGTTAAAAGATTTGAACAGTCATTAGATCTTGCCGGGATGCGAGAAATGCGAGCAATGTGAAGATGGGGGCGGCAACACTTGTGGGAAGAGCTTCTATCAATCTTATATTAAATGGGGAGCAGTGATATTAAATGTAAATTCAAACAAAAAAAAATTAAATATTTCTGATGAAGTGACACTACCATATTAGTAACACAAATGTTCACATATAGATTATTAGAGAAACCAAAAAGTACCAAATGTAGAAGAAAATCTAAAAGAATCAGTTATCTGCCAAAGAAAACTCTATTCACAACGTCAACGGGCAGAGCATAAGCTGGATCTATTGCTTTCAATCCTGGATATTCAAGAAGTGATAGTCCTGCAACAACAAACGTGGACGACTTTTAATTGTAAAATCAAGGAATCTTTAATAAAGAAGCAACGTCATGTGTTGGAAAAATGGAACCAAAACGGTTACACATAATCAATTAGCTTCCTAGGGATGTTGGATTGGAAATCATCACATAAACAATGAGCATAAATAGAAGAGAAAAACTGCCACTGTAAGAGAAGCACATTGCAGTCTCTTTCCCTCACACCACTACCAGAACCACCCCCCCCCCCCAACAAAACAAAAAAAAAATGATAAATAAGAAGACATTTGGGAGATATTCTAAAATCATACACTGCTTCAGTTTCCAGCCCTAAAGATCTCCCATTTTTTTAAGCAGGTTCTGTTAGTCCGAAATGAATGGGGCGGGGGAGAGGACAGGAAAGGGTGATGTCACTCAGAGTTTAACATGAGCATCAATGACAAATTTGAAGATTAATACATGTCTTATGTATAGGTCAAAAAGGAAAAATGAGGACTTTTAAAAAGGCAGTGACGCATCAATATTAATTACCAGCCACTCCAAAGTAGGTGTGATAGACATCCACAGCATCATCTGGTCTATCGGAAATGCCCCCATTTTCTGTATCCTGAGATTTTTAAAACTATGCCATCTTAGAGAATTCAATCCTTCAAACTAACAATGCATAACTAAAATACAGGGTCAGCACCCCAGAATTTGCCACAGATATAATCTGAATCTACAGAGTAGCTTGTTCAGACCTGGCAGTCTAAGATGAATTTAACAAGCTTTTCCTTGCTGATCCAATGAACCCTGTCTATCATGATCAAGCTAGAAAGAACCCACCACGAGTAGCAAACCTGAAGTGATGTAACAAAATTAGCGAGGAAGATTACAAACATGGAGTGGAAGACCAAGTCTCAAATTTCTATATACACCTACATCAGGAAGTTTCTCAGGACGGCCATTTAGACCCCCTGCTTTAACTTGCCGCTCGCATAACCACCATCCAAGAAGGTCCTTGTCAATATGATGCAATGATCCCGTTATAGCAAGTGCACCCACACAACAGAAAACTGCAGAGGACATAAAATTTTCACTAGATTCCAAGTTTAGATTTGACATGGAGAGAACAAATGCATAAATTGTTTACAGGATCTTGAGAAACTATAATATCAGAGTTGGTGAATGTAACCATTGGGAATGTAACCATTGGGTTGGGTTCAACATACAGACAAACAAAAGCAATATTTTCAAGTCGAAATTTGATATACAAATCACACAAGGGTGTAATTGTTCAAATATTTTTTTGATAGGTAGTTGTTCTAATATTTAATTCTTTAGGTGAACACTAATATCTACCACTAATAATCAGCTTCACCTTGAATTAACTTATATTCAACATTGCTAAATCAACTTACTAATTCAAATAGCTTAAGGGTACCCATTTTGTAAAATGGCATGAAGTGCTTTAAGCATTTGAGTGACTTACAATTTCTAACATTACTGAAAAGTTAATCACTTCACAAGAAAATGGAAAAGGCTACAAAACAAACAAAACTACTCAAACTTCATACAATATTAGCTTGGTAGGGAGCACTCTGGTAACTTAAGAATAAGGCTTAATTTTTACTCTTGAAAAGTTGAACCAGTCAAGCTCAACTAGGACCAGCTTGCTAAACGTTGCTCAACTCATATGAGATAAACAAGTGAGCTTGAGCAGCCTGTTGCTCAACTCATTTGCTGAATGCAAGCCTAAGCAATCTCCACTTCAATGTATTGAGAGAAACAAAAGAAATGGGAAGGAGGTGGGGAGCTCTATCAAGCATGGAGGTTTGGGCAACCAAGAGGCAAATTGCAAATTCACAATTGATAGACAACAATTGAATATGAGAAATGAGCAAGACTTCTGAGAAAAAGCTCAATGCATTTTTTATCAGATGCAAAACCTGAACATATTTTTCACCATATAAAGATAACAATTGACAAAGGAATAAAGAAGACAATGGAAGTAAAATAGAAAACTTCATAATTAGACTGTTAAGATAAATGTCTAACATACTTTGACCCGCATGGGACTCGCCACCAGGTGTGCATCCAAATCCACCGTCCAGATTTTTACAACTCACGATGTAGCTCACTGCCTTCTCCACATTGATTTTATTCAAATGATGTAATATTGAGAGACAACATATAGCAATGTAAGAGAACCTATAGGAAACAGTCTCGGTTTGGTAAAACTATTCAACCAAAGATGCTAACTTCCAAAACCACGAGATGCCAAATAATAAAGTAGCAGTGGAAAGAATACCGTGTATCAACTTCACCCCATTCATCCCCTGAAAAGGATCCATCTTCATTTTGCAACCCGGCAACATCTGAATTAAATATTTAGCATGGAGAAACGAAGATATATGCCATTTTACAACACCCAACATTCCGAATATCAACAAGATATGCAACTTTAAACTAGAAGTTAACTAGCTTATACCTGAATGTAGAAAAAATTGTTGTAATAATTGAAGCTATAGAAAATTTTGATCAAATGAAGTATTGTTTGATATGAAATGATGTGGAGAATTTCTCATAAAACCCAGTAGTCTGTATGACAAAGGATACAATTAGTTACCTTCTCAACGTCAAGAACATTTAGTTTGTCAAAAAGGGCCAAAACCTGTACAGCGCTTAGAGTATACAGTATGTGAGGGTCATGCCCAATGTTACCACCAAACCCACCTGCAAAACCGAACATATCATCATCTACCCCATTACTATAGTCATCTCCATATTTCTTTCTTTTATTTTTATTTATTTGTAATGTAAATCATTACTTAGTATTGGGTTATAACCATCTGAAAAACCAAATACATTAAAGAGATGTATTTTTTTCTTGTTTTTTCTTTTGTTGGGGGAGAGAGAAGAGGGGGGGGGGGC
This sequence comes from Platycarya longipes, assembly GCA_036559045.1. Classification (NCBI taxonomy): domain Eukaryota; kingdom Viridiplantae; phylum Streptophyta; class Magnoliopsida; order Fagales; family Juglandaceae; genus Platycarya; species Platycarya longipes. Next base: position 36,271,399 of record CM071790.1, read on the forward strand.
GCATCACCCAACGGCTTCTCACTCATAATATACATAGCAGATTGCAACTTGACAATGCATTTAATTGAAGTAAGAAAAGCAAGCATCTATGAAAACCTGATTCGTGCTGGCATTTCATGATCCATGAGACAACCTCATCCACATCTACAGCATCAAGTTTCCCTAGAAGATCTAGAGTGGTCAATCCCCAGTATGCCCCATTCATTCTCAGATATTCCATTGCAACAGATATAAAGTCATCCTTCCTCTTGAGTGCAAGAAACAGTAATTGTGGTATATACGAAAACGGTCATGTCAGCAATTGAAGATGTACTTAAAAATAACATAAAAAGGTACATAAAGGAAAGATACCTTTTCAACTGACAAAATGTATTGGACATGCTTCTCAGTTGCAAGCTCCCCCATCTGCCAATTACTAAGCACATTAATCTAGGAATTTACAGTTGGAAACATTAAGAACATAGAAGTAATTAGAAACTTAACATCTCTTGAAATGTAGAGTTGGGTTCTTTATCTGTTCTTGTCTCATACAAAACCACTCAAACCAAAAAGAGTTGCTTCATAAATTAAGGATAGATATGATCATATGAAGCGCAGAGTAACTAACTCATTTGAAACAGACTAGTGGAGAACAAATTTCACTTTCAGTTCAATTCCCTATCAAAACAGTCATCAATGAGATTGATGAATAGCATTAGGCAACAAGCGACAAATTGACTGTTAAAGCGCTAGAATTGACAACAAATATAAGCGGCCTGGAAATTTTACTTTCGAAGGTAAGAGCTTCAAGTGATAATTATTGCAGTAAAAGAAGTTAAGGCCAGCTATCCAGCCGCTGGAAACTGCTTAACAATTCCAAGGCTCAGCTCATACTGCGAATTTCAATCACATTTTAACATCGAGAAAAGTTTAGTCCATAAAAAACTACGAACTTCAAGGGAAAGGAGATAATTGTCTTCAAAGCCAACCGAAAATATAAGACAAGATTTTCTACAAAGCTTCACACTTAAAATTCCATCCAAGTATTAAAGAGCCCCAACGATTTACATGCTCAGTAGAATGCCGATTGAAGACATGATGAGCAATCAATGAAACATAAAAACAGAAGCTATCACACAAACAAGTAATTTTCCCCCAGAAAATTCCGGAGGAACTGTTTCCAATCAAAACAAACACAACCAAAATACTGTTGTACTTGGACCATAAATCTTTATGGAAAATGTTTTCTCAGGAAGCAAACGAGAGGAGGTGGGAATCGAGATGAGAAACTGAAGGTCAGGTAGCAAATTCTCAGAATTTTAACATGAAAAACAGGAGCGTTTTCAAATCTTACCAATTCCACTTTCTGATCTTGAAAGGAATTGTCGACTTTTTGGTTCCCTTTTCCCCAGTTTCTTGAACCCTTTTTTCGAACGTCTACGAAATCATCTGGATAGCCCCCAACCACTTCATAACTTGCAACAAACAAGGCCAACGATTGCCTCCTTTTCTTGGGTTGCTTTAGTGGATCTTGCAGCTGCTAAGTTGCCGAAAGCATATGGAATAATGGAGGAAAAAGGAGGTATATTTAGGTTAGCGATGGGTGGGGATGTGTGTGAGGAAGTGGAGAAAAATAGGGTGACGCTGGGGCCGTCCGACTGCTCCCACTGTCGAAAGTAGCCGAGCGTCAAAATATAATTAAAAAAATTTTAAAAATATAATAAAATAAAAAAATATAATAAAAAATATAAAAATATAATAAAAAACACAATTAAAAAAATAAAATAAAGATAATTTTAAATGAGAATTTGACCCTTAGCTGAATGAAACCGCCACCGATGATAGTTAACGGATCCATTTTAGGTTTAAGATTGTAGAGAGAAGGTGAGAGGTCGTTGGGAGTCATCGTCGCAAAAGTAGGTCGTCGGAGGGAGTCGATCCCGATAACATAGGCAGTATCAACCACCACCACTGAAGACGATAGACTATTTTTTATGAGGGGTCAACCCGACCGACCTCCAAGATAACTCAAAAAAATAAGGTGTCATTCAACATTTTTTGAGTTCACTTCCTTATTTTGGGAAGCCAAATTGTTGATCAATCTAATGAATTGCGACTTCAATTGGTTTAGATAAAATTTCTTACGTGTTGGTCAATTATTGGAAGGCTATATTTTAGCTTTTAAAGCCCCACTAAACCCCGCAATTTTTCTAATAAAAAAACTTCAAGTCCTTATAAAATAATCCATAACCTCATTGTAGTAATTTTTAAAATGTATTTGAATGTTAAATTGAGTTGAATTAATTTGAATATTTTATAAATAGTATTAAATTGAGATATTTGAAATAATTTTGTAAAATTCATTTAAATGAATTTAAAATATATTAAAATATTAAAATGAGTTTAGATATAATTTTATAAGAATTTGTAAATTTAGTGAGATCCAACTGTTCACTGATCGGCTTCTCGACCAACGTGAGAAAAAAAATAAAATCTTAACTATTGACTGATATGAGGAGAGAGAGAAAAAAGAAAGGAAGAAAAAGGTTGTCAGATGAAGTTTGATTAAAAGCAAAAAATATGGTCTCATCTTGTTAGCTACAGTATATTTACAGTGATCGAGTTTATCAAGCTTTCTTTTAGTTGAGTCATATTTGTGTATTTAAATAATGAAATGAATTTAAAATAAAATTTACCAAGTTGAGTCCGAAAACCGAACGGAGCCATGAAATTGACCATTATCGTTTACATAAATAGAAAATGTTGAAGATATATGATTGTAAAGGTACATTCTCTTTATTTTTCTCTTCTTCTCTTATAATTTTTATTTTTTATTAGGGACAACTCAACATAAATTGAGGTCTAAGATAAAATTTAAGTGAGCAAATCTTAATTATAATATAATAAAATATAAATTATTATATCGAATATTTTTAAAAATTTTCAAAAAATGAGGCTTTATTTAAAATATTTCAATAATTTTTTTTGATTTTATATTTAATACAATAATTTAAAATGAGATCTCATTGTATATTTTGTGTCTCAATTTAGCAAGATCATAGAAAAAATTAGTTAAAAACATATAAAATATTCACTGAATTAAATATTAAATTTTAGCATCATGAGGCTTTCCACATTTTTTTTTATAAGTAAAAAACTTTATTAATGAGAATATGCATAATCCAAATACATAGAGGGTATAAGAGTTTAAACCTAGTTAAAAAAAAAAGATAAAAACAAGAAATCATAAAAATCTAAACCATTGTAACACATTAAAAAAATAAAAAAATTACTTAATAAAATGATTTTTATATATTTTTAAAAATATTATTAAAAAAATATTTTTATTTTTATTTTTAAGGACTTTTTACATAAGATAGGACCTTAAACGATAATCTAAGTGGCGTGATATTTGAGCAGGCCCGATTTTTCCTACAATATTTTTTTAAAGAAATTACAAATGAAAATATTGGTGAGAACTCAAACCCCACACGGTCTAGCGCTTCGTCCGGTTACAAAACTTCTCCTTCACCCCGATCTGGAAATATTTTACCGAGATCAAAGGTCTTTATACACAAGTTGAAAGAGTGGTGGACCTCATAGCTCATAGCTATGTCTTGGAATGCAAGCTCAATGCTTTGAAAGTTAAAATCAATCCATCCAAGTTCAACACTCTTTCACCTCACTCTGTGTGGCTTCGTCTCCCTACATTTCAGTTTTACTCGAAATTTCTTTTCACATTGATTTCGGTCTCTCTCTCTCTCTCTCCCCCCTTGTGCTTTAGTAGCCATGGCGATCGAGCTACATCACTCGTCGTTGTCCTGCACTTTCTCTTCTCTCATGCTTCCTTTACTTTTCATCATCCACTTTTGAAGGCGTCACTAGCCTTTGCCTTTGCTTTTTGTTTCTTTTTCTCGCATCGATGAACGAATGCGTGTCACATATTTCCCTATTGTTTGCTCAGGATTTTTGATCGCTCATTCCTAACTTATTGTGAAATGACCACTTGTCCTAAAAGTTTAAGCTGATATGAAGAGTAGATTTTATTATATCTTAACACTTCTTTTTACTTGTGGGCCAGACTTCTCCTCAATTAATAGGCCTAGCAATTGAAATATTTAATTAAATGGGGCATAAAGTGTAGAGTTAGGGTTCAAACTCAGGACTTTTACTCTGATACCAAGTGAAATCACTATTTGTTCCAAAAACTTAAGTTGATAGGAATAGGTAGATTTTATTATATCTTAACACTTCCCCTCACTTGAAGGTGTTGAGGAATAAATCTAACATTGCCTGTAGATAAGGATTTGGGCATGATTGTCGATGCTCCTACCTACGCTTGGGATCGAACGTGAATTGAAGTGTTGGAGATAAGTAATACTAGGCTACTTACCCATCGTTCATGCCATAATTAAATGCATGTGTCTATCTTACTAGTAGTATACAATAATTATCGCAACGGAATAAGGTCAAGTTAAGTATTATAGGCAAGAAATAGGGAATCTTGCCAAACATCACATGGTAGAATTAAATAGTACTCTAAATGAAACTTTATACGCAACATCATAATGTATCATGTTATACAAAATACCAAATTCTCAAAAGAAGGGGAAATATACAAATCCTCCAAAATTACCAAAATATAAACTTAAACACCATAAAAAAAGAACTAGCCTTGTTACCCCTCCCAGTACAGGGGTTCATTCTTGACCTCCTTATAATTGGGTCAGAAAAGGAAATGGCCCAGACTCACGTTGTGTCTCCGCTAAACAGTTATTTCGGTTGACGACGCATAAACACCGTTAAGGAATAAGGATTTGTCAGCACCCGAAACGAGGCAACACCCTACAAGTCGATGGCCTTCTGTCATCCTAAGTGCACTCCTCTGCATCTTAACTACAGATAGATTATGCAAAAAAGGAGTCACTTCATCATAAAGAGAATACTCAGTTGGACCCTTATGGGTTCGAGGGTCTCTCTGGGAATCTGGCTCTTAGAGTCTATACTCGCCTGCAACCAAATCTATCATCCCATGAAGGGGTAATGATTAAAAATATAGAAGTGTGATTTCGAGAAATCTCAATAAGTACACAATTATTATAACAAAAGTATCACTGGTATATATGAGCAAACACAAAAAATAAATGTATCTATCATGACCATGAGACTTATAACGTGACTTATGCATATGCACTTTCATAAAAAGCTTTCATACATTATTGACTTTTTTTAAGACTTATGACTTATACACGTGCGATTTCATAAACATCTTTGACACGTATTCCAAAAATTTTCGTAAACTTTTCGTGTCTTCCTTCATAATCATATTATTAGGCGCCATTATTCTTGTTCATATCATTCTTGGACTTATAATTTTTCTTGTCATGACTTTTCATATTGGATACCTCATGGTTCCTCTATGCACCACGTGCTCCTCGTTAGTTATTGTATCACGCTAAGGTGACTACATTATAAATATATTCTTAAGGCAGACTCGAATCTCCTTCATCGTCTTTGGCACCCACAGCTTTAGGTACAACCATACTCCAGAATCTTTTAAATAGGAACTATTCATGGTCTATCGATTGTTCTTCGTCGACTCAGAAGGTTTCACTCGACTTTAGTCACTCTTAAGTGAACAGGGAGTTCCACTAGAATAATACCCCGTCCCAACCTTTAAGGTTCTTATAAAAACTTAACCCATTTTCTTTTGAAAATGCATTGACCCAAAAGATATGGAACTCTTGACTTGAGTGGACATGAATGCTAAGACTTTGACTTTCTTATAGAAGACACATGGACCATGAGGCATATGATGCATGTATTTCCAAATCATAGCTTGTACATAGTAACATGTGAATATAAATATATTTCGAGCATAACACACATATTCAATTAAAAGAGAGTTACTTGAACATTTCTAGTCTTAAAAAAGAGTAGGCCGAATACCCTTCGGCTCCAACCCTAATTTTTCATTTCCTTTTTCTTGCATAAACTTTTGTATTCTTTAAAGAATAACCAAAAACTTAAATAACATGGTCCAAACATCGCATAACCAAAACCTTGAAAATAATTAGACATTTTATTTCTCCAATACTTGATATAACATGAACTTTACATTATACCCAACACATACCCGAATCCATACATCAAGGAAATCAAAGACACATGTTCAAATAGACCACCCAATGTCTTAAATCATCATTTTTCATCAACCAAGAGTTAAAGCGTAAAATCTTCCATTTTTAGTTGGCCATAATTGAAACCCATAGGTTCAAAAATAGACTTCCAACCTTCAACATGCCATACCATTACCTCATATGCACTAGCCGAAAATTTATCCTAGCACATTCATTTCATTCTTTTAACAAATAATCCCTATATTTCAACAATTATTTCTTAGATTAAAAACCTAAGATATCATCTCAACAAAACTTAGAGAAATTATTATAAGCTTACTAAATAAGCAAGTCAAACAATAAGACAAAACAACACAACAATAAGTTCACACTATATATACAAATAATGGTAAAGTTAAGTTAAGAATATGCTTACAAATATTCCAAGTATAGAGTAAAGAAAAAAATTTGAAAATATACAAAGGAAAACAAGATTAAGTCTAGGGAATATTTGCTCTACATAATCGAAAATGGCTTGCTTAGTAGGAATCCTTTTAATTATTCAAAAGTGAGTCATTTTACCAAAAACGCTCTAGTGTTCATTTTTTTTTAAAGAACTAAAATGTTTAGATTTTTCATGTAAATTCAAGAAAATACTAGGAAATATAGAAACTAAAATTTTGAAGAGAAATGTTCTTTTGATTTTTGAATGAAAAGGTAGAAAGAGTTCAAAAACATTATTTACCTTCCAAAGTAGATGTTTTCACAAAAATCCTTAGAGAAAACCCTTGAGCATGCTAGGAAAATGATATTTGGAAGGTGAAAAAATGCAAAGAAAAGTAGAGAGTGGAGAGAATAGGATGGCCGAGAGTCACTTGGAAAGAATGGAAAAACAAAGTGTTGAGAGATGAAAGGCCGTAATCGGCCATGAGATATTCCTAGGCATAGGGCACTCCACATCCCTAGTTGATTGATTAACATAAGATGAGCATGATCGACACTTGAAAGGTTTAACACAAAGCTTGATTGACCCATGAAGGACTCCTACCTTTAGGGACAAGATGGTGCCTAAAGATAGCATATGCTAGATTGATTTTGGCCTCCCAAATCAAGCATAGCCGAAACCTCCAAGAAAGAAAAGTCACTTCACCTTGCTTGCATGTCACTCACACCATCCCTTGTCAATCATTCTCTCCCTAAAGATCTTCTTACACATATCTTTACTTATCAAGTCAAGAAGTAGAGCTCTATTTGGGAAACTCAAAGTGAAGTATTTGGCTCCCCCTCCCTTTTCTTCCACCGAACTCTCTCATTCAAATCCCAACAAACTTTTACATGTCACTTGTCATATATTTTTCAAGGGATATTTTTACACTCAATCTTCCACTCCATGCTTTTTCTCTATCTCAAAAACTTTCTTTCATAGGAATCCAAAAAGGAAGTTATCTTAGTGTGCTAAGTGTTCCATAAGATTATACAAAATTCTAGGCAATCATCACCTAAGATATAACAGGCCACCACTTGCTCTCCATGGGCCTTTGGGCCTGATTTCACTGCTCTTAAACCTACTACTATATCCTTCTTCCAAGAAAAATTCTAGGTTGGTCCACATCTCCTTAATAAAATAATAAAATATAATAAAATAAGATCTTCACTCTAAGCATACCCAAGAATCCAATAAGGGAGAAAAATTCGGGTTGTCATAAACAATATGCAAACCTCTTTTCACTACAACATTTTGGGCCCATTCCCCACCATTTTTTTATCGGCGGACAAAACCTTGTAGTAAGTATACACTAAATGTACACCTTTATCTACAATATTTGTGTTTCCAGTATTTGTGCACGATTTTGTCAATAATTCCCATTATTATCGGCAAAGGCTATAAGCTGCATATAGTGTTATTTGCACTGGTCAATTGTGGCTTAATTGACTTCTGTTATGATCACATATAATTGCCGTAAAAAACTTTCTCGTTATTTTCAATACTAGTTCTTTGTGTGACGAGGGTTTTTCGTTGTTATAATTGGGCTATACAAATACCCACTTTTGGCGATCCAGGGGACTTTTTCTCCTTTCTTCGCATCAGTACTCTCTCTATATTTCTTTCACTTTGGGTGAAATCCACAGGGTCATTTGTTTAACTCCTTTTCCGCTTCACCCCCTTCGTACAACATCGCTGCCATTAACCTCTTTGGAATCAGTAAGCACAAAACCTTTAAGAGCCTAGGGTTTTTGGTACTTTGTAGTTTTGGATTTCTGGATTTTTGGCATTTTTGGTAGATCAAGCTATCCCTAGCATTGCTGCTCAGTCCTCCGATCATTTTGGATTTTTTGAAACATCTCAAAAATCAAGTAAGCTCCAGTTGTGGGAGTCTGATCAACTCGAGGGAGTTTTGGGATCGATATATATATGATATAAATTTGCAACCTTTTTTCCATTGACGCCCCTATTTTGTTATCGTCCTCTGTTTCTCCTATTTATGTTGTGATGTGTGATGGGGGCTAAGACTAGGTTTTGATCAGAGATTGATGTTTAAGATAATATGCATATGCATTTTTATTGAGAATTTTATAGAATTGCGAAATAAACATGTTCATATCATTGCATTAATCTTATAGTACATCTTCCAATATTTCCTAAACTATTTCGCTTTTGATAAGTCATTTGCATTACTATAAGAGCTCAAAGTTTGAATTTTTTTTCTTTGATTTTCTAGAAATATCGGTACTTTTCGCAATAACCACCATTAAATGCCATAATACGCACCTCATAGAGAGATTTGCAGTGAGTCTCTTCAATTTGCATGGTTATCAGTACTTTCAAATGGATTCATCTCAATTGTTGTAATGATTATCAACATCAGCTGACTGATTTATGGATCAATCACAAGCAAGCAGTAATGGATGATGTGGACAAATTTGTTAGGTTTCAATCTAAACTTTTCCAAAAAGATAATGTTTGTAATTCAATCTTGGAGTATTGAGCCTTGAGTTATTTGGCTCAATTCATATATAGAGAGTTTAAGTAGGCTTTGCTTGCTATTTTATCACTAGGTAGGTTTCTTAATTTGTTTTATACCAAATCTTTTAGAAACTTTGTGGTACTATATAACTTAATTCATAGCTTGTAAGTCTTCTAACAAAATGATATCCATATTAACAACATTCTTTTTTGGATTTCATTTTGCTCACACATATGCGATTATAACGTTAGGGTCTTCTTATTATCAAGCAAGTTTTCTCAACATATAGCTTGTTTTTGTTATTTTTTTATGGACTAGTGTTCGAACTGATTGAATTCCTATTAGTTTTTTTTTGTTGTGTTGCTCACTTTTTTGAATAAAGTCAATGACATTTCACATATTGAGGAATTATAGTGAGGGAACTCTAAAACTATATGAACCTCATCGGTGGAAGTGGATCCCAATTGCCCCATTGCATTTTTTATTTATTCCTTTCAATTTGTACTAATGAAGTCAGACTCTCTCTTTCTCCTATTTTTAGTGAGGAGCATGCATGCATGATCCATTAAGCTGAATGTCTCTATGTATAAGAAATCATGCACACTCTTAGGGAAAGACCTAAGTTTTTAAGTTTGGTAAGTTTTCTGTTCCAATTGGTACTAATTCAGGATTAAGTAGCGGTTTTTTATTTTTATTTTTATATGTACCTAAACATCTAATATACTTTAGAGAACACAACCAAGTCTTCCTGCCTTATGGAGTGTTTTTCTGATGTGTTATTTGTTTTGGTTTTTTTGTTTTTTTTTTCTGTATTATTTATGTTTATGTTCTTTGTGTTCTTTTGGTTTTTTGGTTTTATTGTGTTTTTTTCTTAAATTTGTTTCCATTTTTTTCTATTTTTGGTGTCACTATGTACTTGTACATTCTTATTCTTGTCTGAAAGGATTTTTACTTCCCACAACTTGCCATGTAAAGAATCTTGTGTGCAAAATGATGGCATTCCCACTTGCATAACAAACTGGAGAAACATAAGAAACGACAAACGTTTTGTCTCTCATAGGGTTGCAATATTTATACAAGGCAAAACAGACAAATCTTGTTGTGGTAGTAAATTAATTTAATTTCCCCATTCACTTGTTGATCTAAGTAAAATCATTTCCTCAAGCTTAAAATACCTACACTCTCAACAAGACTAGTAACATGCATTTATCCACATGGTGGTGACTCCCAATCTCCAATTAAAATTGATGCTATTTTTCCTTGGTAGCTTGCATACTCCACTCCTCAATGTATTATAATTGATGCATTAATTGATATGATTCAATCATTTGCATGATTCTATGTGATGATATTATTTGGTACAAGTGAATTGGATTGACTTGTTTTATGTCATTGCCCTTCCTCTGGTGGATTAGTTTTACAACTTTCTATTTATCATTACTATTCAAGCAAATGGGGTCTTTTATGATGGTTATCTATTTGCTTTCTATATGAAACTTATTTGTTTTAAGGTATAAGATAAATAATGTTTTATGCTATTTTGTGCCCCAGTTTCTCCTTCACTTGGCTAAAGTTTTTAATTTATTACATGCTTGCTCTAGGGTTAGTCTTAAATCATCTTGGTTGTGTAGGAGAATAATACATACCCTTCAACCAAAACAATGTTGTTGATTTTCTTTACACTTGATGGAAAGCTTAGTGATGGTTCATGCAACAAATTTTTGAAGAGATTTTGTGGTGGGGTAAGTAATCAAATTTTCTCAAAATGTCCTGTTCTGTGTTTTGAAATTCAATCTTTTTTTTTTTGAGTTTCTTTTGATTTTTATCCTTTATTTTTAGCTGGTGTGAAGATGTTATTCCTTATGCTGAAAGTCTTATTTTTTATGCTTTGATGAAGGGTGTTGATCTAAATCTTAGAATAGAGGTTTGTCATTTCCTTCTTGAAGTGTAAGAATTTCATCTATGCATCTTTATGTATCAATGTTTGTGCCTGTTTGTATTATAGTATCTTTGCTCCTCTTTCTTTGATTGAGAAACTTAGATATATTTTCTACTGTTTGGAGACTTGTTGTTATGTTGTTAGTCATTGTGTTAGTTAAATGTTGCATTATGCCAGTGTCCCATTCAATTATGCATAGTACTAGTTACTTATGTTAGGAATCTAGTAATGTATATATTCCTAGGTGAATGGCCATCTCAACAATGAAGAGATGCATGTTAAGAAGATTATCTGGGAGGAAATGAACAAAGAGGATCTACTAGTGGATATATATGTACATATGTTATAATACTATAACATATTAGCAATCACAATAGATGCATGAACCTACTTAAAGTAATGTATATTCTAGTCTTATATGTAGTTGAGCATAGTAGTTGTGGTAGCCAATTATGTATGGCATTTGTACACTAAATGGGAGAAAAACTAAATAAATAATTTTATATATGTTAGGGCAGATAGGAGATGATGAATCAAAAAATTATTGAAAATTCAAATAAGTGGGAAGAGACCAAAAACAAGTGCGGTGCAAAGTGTAGATTTGGGAAAGGTGCTTGAAGTTAGCTTACTCAAAACCTATCCTCCTACCAACACCTACGAGCCTATACCCAGCTAGTTCTAATCACCAAATTGTTTCAACTTTTTTATCACTTTACTCATATAACAGAGAGAGGGGCACCCAGCTATTTCTGAGAAAGGAGAAAGATTATGAAGGTTAGGCCAAAAAAGTTGAGGATCAACCAACAAACAAAGTTAGTTTCCACTATACTTGTGTTCAAGAAAGCAGAGAGAGGAGCAGATTCTTCTACCATCAACCACAAAGAGCTTGTGGTTTGCCTTTTGTCCTTTTGCTCTCATCCTCTCTCTCTCTCTCTCTCTTATAGTTGTTCTAGGGGTACTGTTATCACTCTCATTTCTCCCTCTGATTTTTTTAACAACTTTGAATATAAGTAATACATGCTTCTTATTTTAGAGTTATACTAGGACTTATATATATATATATATATATATATATATACATTTTCAATATTTCTCCTAACTGTATTAAGTGGATTAAGAGTATGTTGGTATATTTCTCTCCAGAAACCCTTAGTATTTCTTTTTTTCTCTTTTGTTTACTCACCCATGCATGCAAAGCCGTGATGCAATTGCTGAGGCATCACAAAGCTTGAACTATATATATATATATATACTTATTTTTTGTTGATAAGGTTACTTAAAGTCTAGACTTACTTAAAGATAACTTGTATGTAAGAGTTAACATTATGCACTCTCTAGTTCAGATTTTTGCTTGCTAGTGCAGTTGTGTGTAATTTAATCATGACATACTATTAATGTGGACTAGTTACTTGCATCCTTAATTAAAATTGCATGAATAAAGTCAACTAAATTAAATATTTTTGGCATTATATATAAACCAAGTCAGTTCAGATTTTTGGGTACTAGTGCAATTGTGTTTAGTTCAAATGCATATAATATTAATGTTGTATTCAATACCCCACCAAAAAGGTCAAAGATAAATTAAAAAAAACTAGGAAGAAACAAAAGGTTAACCATATAGGAAGGAGAAAGTCGTTCGTTGAATTATGGAGGAAATGGTAAAATCTAGTTTTTCCCATTCATCTACCACCACATTCACTTTCTTATGAATGTGACTCCTGTTAATTAACAAATGTGTTGATGGTCCAGATTAAACAATACCCGAATTTGATAGAATTTTACAAAGAAGTGCAGTGGTAACAAAAGAAAGGTTGATTTATCATCGACACAACAGAATACAATTGTGTAAGTCAAAATTATTATCTGTTTGAGTATTTATTGATCTGTTAAAGGTTTTTTTTTTTAGGAAAGTAACATACATAAATATAAATTTCTTGTTTATTATGTGTAAAGACTATCTACATGTTGTAAAAGTGCTCTTTGGTTAAATACCTGATAAATGTTTTATTATTTGTCATAGTTTAAGTAGAAGTTGTCTCTCTAATATATATTTGGACTTTAGTTTGTCTCTCTTATCAATGAAAAGTATCATATATTTGAACTCTAGTTTGATGTCAAAATTCTTTAATACACACAATGTCTGAATGCAAAAACATTTACCATCTAAGAAGTTCATCTTAGACTAGTTGTTTCATAGCTTCCTTTTTTGTATAGACTAGAGTTGTTTTGATGACATTGAGTTGGTGAGATTAGTAGTACATTTTATTTTGAAAAAAAAAAATGGTAGCACAATTTGTACATATTTATTTGAGATTGTTATATGATATTTTGCTGAATTTGGATTTTCGTCACTTTCATATTTATGTGTTTAGACTTATTACATGCTATTCTTTTTCTATTATTGGACTCATTCTTAGTTAATTGGTTCTGTTGTCTATAATTTTTTTTTTTAAAAAATCTTATTTGCTGCAACATGTTGTGACCATAAATACTTTTTTTTACCAGAATAGATTATTTTTGATGAAACTATTTGTAGAGAAAAAGAATTATCGACAAAAATTCTTGTCCCAAAACTTTTTTAGTAGTCACATCTACTTGTTGTTATTAAACTCTTTTTTTGATGATGTCTTTTTGCGAAAAAATAATATATTGCAACGATTACTATTTGCAGTAGAAAATAAATATTGGCATAATTTCTTGATGCAATAACTATTTTGTGGCAACATATTTTGTGGCAATTGAGTTTCTCATACGATGTCCAATTACTTGATAGAGGTATTTTTGAGAAACTATTTTCCTTTTAGCAACGATTGGAGTTACCACAATAAGTAGACTTACTGTGACAAATTGGACTTTTGCCGAATTAAATCTTAAATTGACATTTTATTATCTGCAAACGTGTGGCCATGAAGTTTTGTCAGTAATAGTTATTTACGATAATTTTTAATGCTTATTGAAACAAAATTCATTACGGCAAAAAGCTCTTTTTGTCGTAGTGAATTTGTTGAATTTATTTTATAAGATGAGTTAGGCCCATGAATTTCTATATGGTTTCAGAGTTTTTCGCAAGATCATTGGGATCCCACACCACTTAATCCGTGACAATGACCAAAAAAATTACTAGCCTGCACGTGAGAGAGGATGTTGATGAATAAATCTCACATTACTTGTAGACAAGATCTTGGACATGCTTATAAGTAATGTGGAAACCTCTTTTGTTGAATCGGTTTTATGAGATGAGTTAGACCATGAATTTCTACACTCATGACCTTCAAATTTGTAAGTTTTCTCTTCGTTTCTTTTGCTTATTATGCAAGCATTTTAATAGTATATTGTGTTGATTTTTTATGCTTTTCTTGTTTGGGTTTATGTTTTTGGTTTGAACTGGTTCATTATTATTTATATTCATAAATTCCCTTTTTAGAATGGATCAAATACTTAAATTGAAGGAGTTAAAGATTAGCAGGAGCAAGAGATTGTTATCGGGAGATGTTGCACAAGAGATCGTCAAAGGCCTCATTTTGATGATTGCGAAACCTGGATCCAAGATCAGTGCCGGTGGTGAAAGAGATGTGCCTAGACGTGCCGGGGGTAGAGACGAGAATGGGTGGTTCTGCTGGTTTGGCTATCGACTGGTTCTTGATTTGTGAGCACTAAGCGGGAAAGTAAGAATTTCAGTTCTATTCTGCTACAAGTGCTTTTGTTGATGGTCGAGAATGGTCTTGAGGGATTTGGTGGTTATTTTGGTTAGGTTTGGAGTGCGCGGCAATGAGACTAGGGTTAGGGTATATTGGACGGCACACTAAGGTTTTAGGGTTGTGGAACTTGGCTAAGATTATCTTGAAAGACAAATTCCTAAATTTTAAGAATTTTGAATTTCAAATTTGAATGTATAAAGCCTGCTATGTATTGGGTGGATAAGAGTTGGATTTTGAATAGGAATTTGGTTAGGTTGGATAAGATTTAATTGAGACAATCAAGGGATAAATGATCAATTAAATCAAATGAGATAAAGTATGTTAAATGAGGGAACAAGTGGAGGTTTTGGCTATCATAAAGGGAGTGATGGCCGAATGCCTTATATTTTGGGATGGAGATTGTCTTGGATTGATTTGAATTTTGAAATGATTTGAAATGGTGGAAGCATAAGGTTGAGGTGATGTGTAATTAGGGTTTTATGGTTTATGGCAATTAGGGTTTTGGCTAGGGTTTTGTGTGTTTCGCTGAATGGTATAGATGAGGTGAGTAGGGTTTGGGTGATGGGCGGCTAGGGTTTGATGGCTTATGTGGGGCAACTTTGGTGAGGCTAGGGTTGGCCAAATCCTTGAGTTGGCTTTTGAGAAACTTCAAGGAAATCCTATGAACTCCCAATGCAATGGATGATCACAAGATGAACTTGAAGAACACAAAACACCAATTCGAGAACTACAATGGAGGATTCGGCAATCACAATTCCAAGCATCAACACACTTATTCAACAATGCAACACTCACTCACACTCAATTCTCAAATCCACAAGTGGTGTGGATTCGACACTCACACAAATCACTTACACTCAATTCTCAAATTCACAAGTGGTGTGGATTCGACACTCACACAAATCACTTACACTCAATTCTCAAATTCACAAGTGGTGTGAATTCGGCACTCTCTCAAGACACTCAAACATAATTTGATAATTTTGAAATTTACAAGTGGTGTAAATTTTAGACTCTTCAATACACTCAAGCACTCACTCAAAACATGCAACACAAATTCAAATGAACTCTAAAGTTTCACAAGAACACCAAATAAACATGAACACTATAATGAAAGGAAATATCTCAAACTTTAGTGATAAACAAAATGATAAAGAGATAAGTTGGAGCAACACCGATTCATGAATTGTACGGCGTATTTCTCTTTAAGGGGATTCACAGATTGTACTCCAAGAAACCCAAGTGCTAAGCACTGAAGATAAATTCAAGCCACATAGTGGCTGGCCTAGCTCTCTCTCAAGAGTTCTTTAAAATTCTCTAATGTCTAAAAGATGCAAAAATAAGATTTAAGGGTCCTATTTATAGAGTTTACAACTTGAAAATCTCCAAAAGGTCTTTGATAAATATAACTACTTAAAACATTATCCAAATGAAATAAATAAATAAAAATAACATAAAATAAAAGATAGGACTGGCATCCAATGATAGTGGCCGTGGCCTATATGGCCCACGGATGGTTGTCTGCATGGTGCCTAGTTGTGCGTCATCTGTCTGCATGGCAAGTGTCTACATGGCGTCTAGTGGTGTGCATGGCATGACATTGTGCATGGCCTGATGATGAGGAACATGGCCTGGTGGTGGGCACAGGGTAGTGTCGTGCTGTTGTGGTGTGGCCCCGTCAAGTGGTTTGGGTGGTGGTCCTGCATGGCTCTGGCTGGGTGTCGGGATGATGGTCATGCATGGTCCAAGTTGGTTGTTTGAGTGCTGCGTGCTGCAAGGCGCGGGCTAGTGCCGCGCGCTGGATGACATGCATGAGGGTGGCATGGTTTGTTGATGAGTGGCCCATGCATGACATGGGCTATTGGGTGCTGGGCATGGCCCAGGCTGCTGCTGTGGTGCACACAAAGGCATCAGGTGGGCACGTAGGTGGGCATTGTAGTGTGGCTCACTGTGGTGTGCGTAGGGACATGAGGCACATGGTTGGTGTAGTGCTGTGCACTGGGTTGCGCATGGCTGGTAGCCTTGCTAAGGGTCTAGTGCGTGTCAGGGTTGGAGCTAAGACACACATGTAGGCTAGTTGCGTGGTTGCTGCAGTGCTAATGGAGGCGTGTCATGGCAAGGGCCTTGCCATGCCTGCGATGCTGTCAAGTGCGTGCCATGGCAGCGGCCATGACATGTTTGTTGGGCGGTCAGGGGCGTGCCTTGGCAGGGGCCATGACACGCCTTTGGTGATGCAGGTGGGTGCCATGGTAGGAGTCATGGCCTGCCTGTAGGTGTGCTGGTGGGCTCCTGATGCTACATGGCAGGCTAATGGGCTGTTGATGGTGCTGGGTAGGCTGATGGGCTGCTAGGCATGTTGCTCGGCACTAGGCTACTGCTGGGCGTGTCATGGCATGTCAGCGACTGTGTTGTGGTGCTGTTAAGACCTAGTTGTGGCACGGTCAAGTGGGAACAAGTGAGCCACGTCCCAATTGATTCGTGCATCTCCTCCGAACTTGCTAGGACACGCTCATGACTCTTGAGGGAGTCCTTCAATGCTGGGCTTGACGCCATAAGTGGTGCCAACTCGAGTGTCCATGTGTGTTGAGGGCCTTGTTTTATTTTTTATTTTTCAAAAGTTACAAAATTGCCAATGCCAAGTCAGCTAGGGGTGCACATGTTGTGCGCCAACTTGACCTTCCAGAAACATTATATGGTATCCGAGCGTACATGTTTAGCATGTATGAATGCCACAAAACACTCAATCAAGGAATAGAGTAGAAGGAAAGAACATACATAAAAGTACAAGATATAACTATACATAAATATATGATAAAAAAAAATGATGCAAAAGCATGACTTGCATGAGATGTATTATAACAGGTGAAAGATAGTGATCTCTTTCAAGGAGTTAATGTTGTTGTATCAAATAGTTTTCCTAATGTAATGGCATCTAGGGACTCTGACAGATGGGCTCTAGGGCTATGAGTTGTTAACTTTTGAGAGATCTGTTGCATGCTTGGCCTAGATTATGGGCGGGTGTTGAGGCATGCAAATGCTAGCTTAGCAATGGTGACCACTTCCTTAGTTACTCGACCTCTAGGAAGCGAGAGGCACTGGTCCAACACTTCCTTCAGTGTTATATTCTGGGTAGTTGTTGTCGTTGATGATGATGATATTAAGGAGATGAAATTGTCCGGATGCCTTCCCATCATCACTTCCAATGTTACCATCCCAAAGTTGTATACGTCACACTTCTCATTCGATTCCACAGTGTAAGCAAGCTCTGCGAAGAAAATATCAGCACATTTATAATCTCAGGCTAGCGACAATTGGGACGACGTCATGACGGCATGACTTGTGACAGTGAGGCAACTGATGGTGGCATGAGAGCTGGAGGCGAAAGCAGTTGAGGTGAGGAATGGACAAATAGAGATTCGGATTTTGTAGAAGAAGAACAGAGATGAGAGAAAGAAGAAGAAGAAAGAAGAAAAGAGAGGAATGGGCGAAAGGGCATTCAACGTTGGACTAAACGTTGGAACGATGTCATTTGTCTTGAGTTTTTTTTTTTAAGTCAGAGTTCGGAGTCGGACTTCGGAACTATCATGGGCTCCGTTTTCAACTCCAAACTCCGATTTCAGAGTCGGGATTGTTCCAACTTCGACCCCGAATTTCGACTTCGATTGGAGTCAGAATCGAAGCGGAGTTCGGATGAAATTCGAAACTTGGAAATTTTGTCCAACCCTACTCGTACTCCTCGAAGCAGAGTAAGGAGGAAGTAGAGATGAAGCCAAGAGGTGGATTTTCTTCCAGAACCTCTATTTCGTTGGAGGAGATGACGTCGATAGAGGGTGGATAGGAGGTTGTGAGGCCCAGGGGTGGAGAAAGGGTTGCGAGGTCTTTGAAAGGGGGGAGCACTACAAAGGAGAAGACCATAGGGGGCGTCAAAATGGGGAAATAGAGGGTTGTTTTTGGATACAAAACTAGAGGAGCTGGGAATTGAAATGATAAACAGAAGGTCAGGTAGCAAATTCTCAAAATTTTAGCATGAAAAACAGGAGCATTTTCAAATCTTACCAATTCCACATTCTGAACTTGAAAGGAATTGTCGACTTTTTGGTTCCCTTTTCCCTAGTTTCTTGAACCCTTATCTCGAACGTCTATGAAATCATTTGGATAGCCCCCACCCACTTCATAACTTGCAGCAAACAAGCACAGCGACTGCCTCCTTTTCTTGGGTTATTTTAGTGGATATTGCAGTTGCTAGTTGCCGAAAGCATAAGGAATAATGGAGGAAAAATGGGGTATATTTAGGTTAGCAATGGGTGGAGATGTGTTTGAGGAAGCGGCAAAAAATAAGGTGTTGTTCAACATTTCTTGAGTTCACATCCCGATTTTGCGATCGAACTTGCGGAAGGTGCAAGAAGCCAAATTGTCGATCGATATAGTGAATCGCGACTTCAATTGGTTTAGATGAAATTTCTTACGTGTCGGTTAGTCATTGGAGGGCTATATTTTGGCCTTTTAAAGCCCCATCAGACCCCATAATTTCTCTAACAAAAAAAGCCTGTCCCTTAGAATTATTGACCCTGTAAAATAACCCATAATCTCATTGTAGTAATTCTTAGGTTATATTTGAATGTCGAATTGAGTTGAGTTGATTTGAATTTTTTATGAATGTTAGTGAATTGAGATATTTGAGTGAGTTTTGTGGGATCTATTGAAATGAGTTTAAAATATGTTTGGATGTTAAGAAGAGTTTAAATATATTTTTATGAGAATTTGTAAATTTAGTGAGACCCAACTATTCACTAATCGGCTTGTCAAACAACATGAGAAAAAAATTAAAATCTTAGCTGTTAACTGGTACGAGTAGAGAGAGAGAGTGTGTGTGTGACATTAAAAGAAAGAAAGAAAAAGGTTGTCAGATGAGTTTGACTGAAAATCAAAATGCATTATCTCGTTCTGTTAGCTACAATACTTCTATAGTGATTGAGTTTATCAAGTTTTCTTTTAGTTGAGTCATATTTGTGTATTTAAATGATAAAATGAATTTAAAATAGAGTTTACTAAGTTGAGTCCGAAAACCAAACGGAGCCTTAGAATTGACCATTATCATTTACATAAATGGAAAATGTTGAAGGAATATGATTGCGAAGGTAGCTTTCTTCATTTCTCTCTTCTTCTCTTATAATTTTCTATTTTATCAAGGGCAGTTCAATATAAATTGAGGTCTAAGACAAAATTTAAGTGAGCAAATCTTTATTATAATATAATAAAATATAAATTATTATATCGAATATTTTTTAAACTTTTCAAAAAATGAGGCTTTATTTAAAATATTTTAATAAAAGTTTTTGAATTTATATTTAATACAACAATTTAAAATGAGATCTCATTGTATATTTTGTGCCTTAATTTAGCAATATCATAGAACAAATTAGTTAAAAACATATAAATTATTCGCTAAATTAAATATTAAATTTTAGTATCATGGGGCTTTCCACTTTTTTTCTTTTTGTATAAGTAAAAAACTTTATTAATAAGAATATGCATAGTCCAAATACACAAAAGTGTACAAGAATTTAAACCTAGTTAAAAGAAAGAGATAAAAACAAGAAAATCATAAAAATCTAAATTATTGCAACACATTAAAAATATAAAAATTACTTAATCAAATGATTTTTATATATTTTTAAAAATAAGATAGGACCTTTTTTTTTTTGAGAAAATAGTCGACTTTCATTCAACTATAAAGATGAAGTCTACAATGTAACCTATAAAACTGAGAAACTCAGTTTAAACTTTACACGTCAACTAAATTCTATGAACGTACAGACTTTTACAACTCTCGGATAAAATTCAAGAGATTAAACACTACATCCAATGGAGGTATGTACTAAGATTCTCCTTTAAAAGAGTAAAAGACTATAACTCTACCGGTAAACTCGAGAGACTATTTCTCAAATTTAAATATTCTCTATACAAATAATATATACAAAACTAACGAAACAACAACAAACACAAAAACAACCAAAATAGCTGGCTGTGGAGGCGTGTGGAACACACGCACCACGGTAGGAATGAAAACCGTAAGTTTATGTAGCTAGGCGGTAACAGATCCATCAATAGCTGCAAACGGCGGAAGATATCTCACCAGATCGCAGAGTACGTCCCAAACCAGCCTCGCGCGTGTGGAGCTTGCGCCGCTTCATTCAACAAAAACACCAGATGATTGCAAGATCGACGGACGACGAGAGCAAAGACGAGGTGCGTGGTGGTCTAAGACCATCGAAGTTACACCAACCTGCAAAAGCCGGTCCAAAAAACATTATCCCCGAAAATCACCGTCAAAACAAGACCCACCAATGGCCGGGAAATAAACCAGAAAAAGGAAAATAAAAGACCGGAGGAGAGGAATGGAGACAAAACTCCGCCCTCCCCTCAAGCCAGTAGACGGCGGAACGATTTTTTTTCAAAGGAGGAGAGGAATGGAGGGGTTCGCGAAAACCAGAGGAGAGAAATCGCCATGGGAGAGGAACTCAAACAATAATCTAATAGACCTGATATTTGAGTCGGTCTTGTTTTTCCAACAATATATTTTTTAAGAAATTACAAATGAAAATTCTGGAGAGAGCTCAAACCCCACATGGTCTACAGCTTCGTTCGGTCACAAAACTTCTCCTTCACCCCCCGAGCTGGAAATATTTTGCTGAGATCAAAGGTCTTTTATACGCAAGTTGAAAGAGTGGTGGACCTCATAGCTCAGAGCTATGTCTTGGAATGCAAGCTTGATGCTTTGAAAGTTGAAATCAATCCATCCAAGTTCAATACTCTTTCACCTCTCTCTGTACAGCTTCGTCTCCATACATTTCAGTCTTATTTCGAATTTCTTTTCACATTGATTTCAGTCTCTCTCTCTGCGCTTTAGTGGGGGCGATCGAGCTACTTCACTCGTCGTCATCCTATGCTTTCTCTTATGCTTCCTCTGCTTCTCAGTCCACTTTTGAAGGCATCACTGGCCTTTGCCTTTGCTTTCTGTTTCTTCTTCTCACATCGATGAACGAATGCGTGTCACAGATTTCCCTATTGTTTGCTCATGATTTTTGATCGCTCATTTCCAACTCATTGTAAAATCATCACTTGTCTCAAAAGTTTAAATTGATAGAAAGATATATATTTTATTATATCTTAACACTTTCTCTCACTTGTGGGTCAGACTTCTCCTCAATTAATAGGCCTAACAATTAAAATATTTAATTAAATAAGACAAAGTGTAGAATCGGGATTCGAATTCAGGACCTCTGTTCTGATACTATGTAAAATCACCATTTGTTTCAAAAATTTAAGCTGATAGGAATAGGTAGATTTTATTATATCTTAATACTTTTTCTCCCTTGAGGATGTTGAGGAATAAATCTCACATTATCTGTGGACAAGATCTTGTACATACTTATAAGCAATATGCAAATCTCTCTTGTTGAATTGATTTTATGAAATGAATTAGACTCATGAATTTCTATATAATATTAAAACTTACCACAAGATGAATGGGGGCCCATACTACTTACTTGGTGACAAGGATCAGAAAAATTACTGACCTACTCGTAAGGGAGGGTGTTGAGGAATAAATATCACATTGTTTGTGGATAAGAATTTAGGTATGTTTATAAGTAATGTGCAAACCTCTCTTATTGAATTAATTTTATGAGATGAGATAGGTCTATAAATTTTTACACTCTTGACCTTCAAATTTGTATGTTTCTCTTTGTTTCTTTTGGTTATTATGCAAGCGTTTTAATAGTATATCGTGTTGATTTTTTATACTTTTCTTTTTTGGGTTTATGTTTCTGGTTTGAACTGGTTCATTGTTATTTATATTCATAAATTCCCTTTTTAGATTGGATCAAATACTTAAATTGAAGGAGTTAAAGATTAGGGGGAGTAAGAGATTGTTATCGGGAGATGTTGCACAAGAGATCATCAAAGGCCTCATTTTGATGATTGTGAAACCCGGATCCAAGATCAGTGCCGTGGCGAGAGAGACGTGCCCAGACGTGCCGATGGCAGGGATGAGAAGGGGGTGGTTCTGCTGGTTTGGCTATTGACTGGTTCTTGATTCGCGAGCACTGAGCGGGAAAGAAAGAGCTTCAGTTCTGTTCTGCTACTGGTGCTTTTCCTTCATCACCTTGTTTTATTTTTTATTTTTCTAAAGTTACAAAATTGCCACAGCCAAGTTAGCTGGGGGTGCACATGTTGTGCACCAACTTGGACCATCCGGAAACATGGTATCCGAGCATACATGTTTAGCATGTATGAATGCCACAAAACACTCGATCAAAGAATAGAATAGAAGGAAAGAACAAAGATAAAAGTACAAGATATAACTATACATAAATATATGAAAAACAAAATGACGCAAAAGCATGGCTTGCATGAGATGTATTATAGCAGGTGAAAGATAGTGATCTCTTTCAAGGAGTTAAAGTTGTTGTATCAAATAGTTTTCCTAATGTAATGGCATCTAGGGGCTCTGACAGAGGGGCTCTAGGGCTACGAGTTGATAGCTTTTGAGAGATCTGTTGCATGCTTGGCCTGGATTGTGGGCGGGCGTTGAGGCATGCAAATGCTAGCTTAGCAATGGTGATCACTTCCTCAGCTACTCGACCTCTAGGAGGTGAGAGGCGCTGGTCCAACACTTCCTTCAGTGTTATATTCTGGGTAGTTGTTGTCTTTGATGATGATGATATTAAGGAGATGAAACTGCCCGGATGCCTTCCCATCATCACTTCCAATGTTACCATCCCAAAGCTGTATACGTCACACTTCTCATTCGATTCCATAGTGTAAGCAAGCTCTGCGAAGAAAATATCAGCACATCTATATATGTTCTTTACTTGGATCATAAAATAAATATTTTAATTCTCAATATGTAGAAATTTGAACATGGTTTGCGATAAAAGAGCAGCAACAGCATGTCCATTCACCTATGCCATATTTATGGGTGAGTCCATGATCACAAGTAATTGAAAAGCTTACCTGGAGCCGAATACCCGAAGGTGCCTACATATGATATCCAATTGGATGAGTTAGGCTTCATGATTCTGGCTGTGCCGAAGTCGGAGATGTGAGCCTCATATGCCAAATCCAACAGAATGTTGTTGCTTGATATGTCTCGATGAATTATTGGAGGTGAGCAGTCGTAGTGCAGGTAGGATAAAGCTTTGGCAACACCTCTTACCACGTTAGCTCTCTTGATCCAATCCAACTGCATTGCTTTCACCTCACTAATTGTACTCTTTCCCAAACTTCCCCCTTCTAAGTACTCATACACCAGGTATGAGTATCTTGCATGTGAACAAAAACCATAAAGCTTTACAATATTCCTGTGTCTCACTTCTGTTAGAACAGTAATCTCACTGGTGAAGGCTCGGTTCTCCACTTTTCCATCTTCAGATTGGTGAAGTTTCTTCACTGCAAAAACTTGACCGGTTGGCAACTCTGCTTTATAAACATTTGCAGATCCTCCCACCCCAATGCAATATCGTGGGTTGAAATTTTCTGTCGCTTCAACAATATTTTGATGTGCCATTTTCCCATCATAGCTCCAAATTTCAAACGGAGTTTCATTTTCTGCATCCCTTGGCTCATGATCTGGCTTTCTCATATTCTGGAAGCAAGCACAGTAGATTGCTGCAATGATATAAAAAAGAAACAGAGTGCCAAATAGAATGACAGTGATCAAAATAACAACTCGGAGGCTTATCTTTCCGTCAGGTCTTTTTCTCGACAATGAGGGGCAAGGCTTCAGAGCAGTGTTGTTGCCGCACAGACCTCTATTATGTTCTAGAGCTCTCATTGGCACCTTGCTGAAAGCTTTGTTGTCAGGAAGAGGACCCTCCAATCTATTGTATGATATATCCACCCATGTTAAGCTTAACATTTCACTAAAAGTCGATGGTATTGAGGCGGACAGATAGTTGTGGGAGAGGTTTAATAATTCCAAGTAGTGTAATTGTCCAAGCTCCCGTGGAAGCTCTCCTGTGAGCAGGTTTTGGCTAAGATCAAGATACATGAGAGAGCGTATACTGCTAATCTGGGGGGTAATACTTTCCCGAAATTGGTTCATGCTCAAATTCAAGTACAAGAGTTTTGAGCACTGTGCTAATTGCTTGGGTATTGATCCACTTAAATTGTTAGCTGCTAGGTTGAGTTGAGTAAGCCCAGAAAGTCTTCCGATTTCCTTTGGGATACTGCCTGAAAGTTTATTTTCATTCAGGTTAAAAGTGAACAGTAACTTCAAGGCCCCCAATTCCTTTGGAATTTTTCCTACGAACTGATTGCGGGACAGATCAAGATATCCAAGTCGACTTGCTTTATAAAGATCAACTGGGATTGTACCTGAAATTCTATTGTCTGAGATCTTCAAGCTTGTTAGGTTTTTGCTTTGCGCCCCATTGATCGACAGCTTACCATACAGCTTGTTATGACTCAGATCAATATAAACCAAACGTGGGCATATGCCAAAATATTCTGATATGTCACCTTTCAGTTGATTTCTTAGGACCTGAAACCTGATTAAGTTGGTACAGTTTCCTAAACTTTTTGGAATGGGACCAACGAAGTTGTTTCCACTAGCAGCGAAGTGTTCCAGTAGCCCATTAGCGCATATGTTTCGTGGTAAATAACCAGACAAGTTGTTCTCGGCCACTAGAAAACCAAGCAGAGATGTAAGATTATTCATTTCTCTAGGAATGGAACCACTGAGTTTATTCATAAAGAGAAGTAAGGCAGAAAGAGAAGTAAGTTTTCCGAGTTCTGGAGGAATATGACCAGATAAACGATTCACAACCAGGATCAACTCTGTGAGGTTGTTCAAGTTTCCTAGTACTGAAGGGATTTTTCCGGAAAATTGATTAACTCCAAGATCCAATGTAGTGAGCTTGGTCAAATTTCCTACCTCCAGAGTTATGCTTCCAGATAGATTATTATCATCAAGTTCCAGAACTATGAGCTTTGTCAAGTTTCCTATAGAAGTTGGGATTGACCCTATAAGATTGTTTTTTTGCAAATTCAGCTCAGTTAGAGAACTAAGCATTCCTATTCCCTGAGGTATAGATCCATTTATGTGATTCCCATCCAAATAAAGGTGTTGAAGACTGGTCAGCAGACACATCTCAGATGGAATATTTCCAGAGAAATGATTAAGACGCATGTCAAGATGAGTGAGTTTTGAAAGATTACTGAGATGGGAGGGAATAGTTCCATAAAGGGAGTTGTTAGAAAGCTCAAGGCTGGTTAGATTCGGAAAGGATGAAAAGCTGAGATGTTGAAGCGTACCTCTCAAACCAGTGTTTGTGATGTTTATATGCGTGACAGTTCCAGCCTCATCGCATGTGATTCCAACCCATTTGCAGGGGGCATTAGAAGAAAAAAAGTAGGAAGATGAAGTTAAATTCCGGGGAGGAAGAGTAGTCCAGGATGGAAGGAGCATTTGAGTTGACTTGTCAAGGCTGTTTTTCCATGTTAGAAGAGCCTCTGCTTGTTCTTTTCCTGGAGTCGAAGAGGAAGAATCTAGTGCAGAAGCAACTCGGAAAAAAGAGATGAAGATGAAGAGGATGATGTGGGTTGAAGAAGACGAGAACTTGAACAAAATAAGCAGGTTAGAAAGAGGTTGTTTAAGCTGCAAACCTGGCATGATTTTGGCTCCAGGGCACTCAGATTAATTGGTTTGCTGAAGTACAAGTGATGCAAATTTTCGATGTCGCATATGGGGTACTTTGATACAAAACATACATCCACACAACTACATATATCATATAGATATATATATATATATATATATATATATATAGATATATCAAAGATTAACAAGATCAACTTAGGCCCAGCTTAGATTAAAAGTTGAGATAAGTTGAGATGAATTTAATTTATTTTTTAATATTATTATTATTTTAAAATTTGAAAAAATTGAATTGAAATTTGAAAATTATGTATTAAGATTTGAAAAAATTGTATTGAAATTTGTGTTTTGTATAAAAATTTGAAAAAGTATAATGATAAGTTTGAGATGAGTTGAGACAAGATCGTCTCATCTACGCATCCAAACCGACTCTTAAGATATTGTTTGAATAGTGAGTTGAGATGAAAGTTAAATAAAATATTATTTTTAAATATTATTATTTAATAATTTAAAAAAATTGAATGATTTATTATATTTTATATAAAAATATAAAAATTATAATAATAAAATGTGATAAAACAGTTTTTATACCTAAGCGAGTACAGACGATCGAGGACTTTGACTTTCCAAACACTGGAGGTCTCACTCGTGATTGTGAAGGAAGAAAAACCCTCTCATGACTCATCAAACGTTTCCTGCCAGTTGTGTAGTTTGACCAAGGACTAAGCTAGATATTTAATTTAGAGGGCTAACATATATGTAAGAATTTGTATAAAAAGCATGACAAAACTCTAATATATAATAAAATATACATGATTTCTAGGTACAAATTTGAACGCATAAAATAAAAATAAATATAAAATATACGCAGTTATGTTAATTGAGTTCGCCACTCTTTCATTAAGTAACATTTATCATTTATGATATTCCTGTTAAATCTTTCAAACAATTTTTAATTGATTTACATTTAAAAGAATAAAATGTTATTCAATGAAGTTTGATGTAATACAATCAAATAAAAAAAAAAAACTTTTCAAAAAAAAAAAAAGAAAAAATTGATGTAATTAAAAAAGTACGGTGCAGTAAATATTGAGGCACTGGTGAAAGAAAATATAAAGCGAGAGGGTTCGACAGTTCGATAATGTTTGTTTTTACTTTCTATTATTATTTATTATTTACCTACTTTTTCTTACTATTCATATACACTTTCAAATATTCTTAAATATTCTCAATATTCAAATGTAATTTTAATAATTAAGTAAATGGTTTTGTAGTGTTATTATAATTTTCAAAAAATATATTTAAAAATAAAAAAATATAAATAATAAAAAAAATTAAAAATAAACATTTAACCTTTTTTGTGGGCAGTGTCATGGCTCTACACTGCCCTTTCAAATATTACTACTTTTTCAAAGCTTGGACTCCTTAAACCAACAATAGACAAGAAAAAAGGTTCCCTGCTCTCAACCAAATTTTTGGATAAACTTCAAGTTTCAAATGACAAAGAAATAATTGCATTAGTCTCAGTCGAATTAATGGACCGGTACGTTACGGATCTAGCTAGCTTCTGTTTTCCTCGAATAGAATCTTTGAAAAGGCGTACTCATTACGTATTAATGTCACAATAGAAATGATAGAATTATAATTATTTTATATTTAATTTTTAATTTTATTTAATGATTAAGAATATAAATATTAATAAAGTTATATAAATTTTTAATTTTTCTTAATAATTAAGAATGTTAAAAAAAATATTTTTGAAAAATAATGAAAAAAAAATTAAATATACTAAAAATTATAAATGAGTAATAAAAGAAGAAACATAAATTTCAAACTTTCGAGAACTCACATGTCAAGCTAGTTATCATTTTTCAATTTACATTCATTGCTTCTCCCTCTAATAATCATTCAAAATTATTTATAAATGCATTCAAATTAAGAAATTGCTCTATTATTCCCTCCACGCTGCTTAATGCTTAATGATGGTAAGGATTGGTTTTCAAGATATTTGATTTTTTTGAAGTTCTTTTTTACAAATTACAATATCAATAGAGCAAATATAAATATCAATAGACCATTACAATATTTTTTCTTATACTAAATTATAAATAGAATTTTTTTAAATCAAATAAAAAAAAGTAACATATCATATATGAAAGATGAAAAAAATATATATATTGATGATCATTGTGAACAGTACAACATATATGGGGGACAAAAGACGTTGATTTTTAAAGATGAAGTATACCTAGTCTCATCCTGCAACTTCACATGATATGAATTGCAGTAAGGAAAATGCTATTTGATTTGTGATCGAATTGATTTTTTTAATTTTATATGAATAACGGATGATTTGTCAAAAAAAAAAAAAAAAAATTGAGAGAAAGTAATGGTAAAAATGGAATTCCGTCACATTTTCGGTCAATATTTTTTGATCACTAGAGCACTATCCTTTTAATAAAATTGGAATAACTTTTATCCTGTATAACAAGGAGAAAGTTTTTTCATGAGTAATGCGAATTATTTTGCTGACTATGTCCCAAATTCCCAAATGCAAGCTTGAGAAGAATAGAGAAATGGAACTTGAGTAGAGACAAACACGATAGAGAGAAATTTCCGGAATGAATTGGAAAATTATATTCTGATAATCTGTACAAATGAGTTCAATACATATTTATACTAACTCCATATTGTGACTTATATTCCAGCTCAGTATAACAGAAAATCAAATAATGTGAAAACTAGTTTAATACATCTCTTCAAAATAGAGTGTAAATGTTAAGAATACCCATCTTGAAAAGAAGTTTATGAAACAATTGAGAACCAAGGGACTTAGTAAATAAATTTGCCAACTAGTTTGAAGAAGAAACATGAATAGTTTTAATGATTTCAGCTTGCAACTTTTCTCTAACAAGATGACAATCAATTTTAATGTGTTTTGTACTTCTCTTATAAAACACTGGATTGACCGCTATATGGTGTGCCGCTAGATTGTCACAAAACATCAAAATTGGCCTGGAATGATCAATAGTCAAATCACGAAATAATGAGAGTTTAACTAAACTTCTAGAAACTGTGGCTTGTTTATTTGATTTTCATGAGACAAAAGCATCCCAAGAAAGACGTAATAACCAGTGATAGATATATGGGTGTCAACACACCTTACCCAATCAGTATCATAAAATGCTTTAAATGAAAATTGGAACATATTGTGAAAAATAGCCCTTAAGCTGGATGAGCCTTTAAGGTATCGAAGTTCATGGTAAGTAACAACAATAGCCTCCCAACTAGTCTTCGATAAGTGAATGGCAAGGCTTATGCATGCACGTTAGTTTTACGTCTTTCTTCGATTATTTAAGCATGTCGAATGTACACAAGCAGGTGCTGGTGCAGTATACTGAAAGAAACATTGTAATAAATTCACACACTGATATATTGATATGTTGGGTAAAAACATAAGCTAGGGGCGAGAAAATTAAGGTCCAAAGATAACTAAAGATATGTACGTATGATCTTATATATATATATATTTATTTATGATCCTTAGATGATCCTTAGTTATATAATATTAGACTAATGATCTAGCAAATAACGTGAATGAGGACAAATTTAAGGAACATATCTCTCACTAAACACCAGGTTTATGACACTGCAACTAACATAAAGAATGGTGCAGTACACGTGACACAGTTAACTTCCAAGGAAATGACATTTCTACCTGATATATTAGTTAAAAGAAAAAAAAAACTTGAAGTAGAATTTTCACTTGTGCATGTATTAAAAATGAGGAGCTATTATCTTATACTGTCTTACTATTTTCATGTTTAATTCCGTCGTTTACAAAAAAACCAAACAGGTTTTAAACCTTGAAGAAGTGGAGAGAAATTGGCAAAAGACAGGCAATAATACCTTCGAGTCAATCCTGAGGAAGCATATATATGGGAAGAGGTGAACTAAGAAAGTATGGGCTTACTATTGTTTTGGGGACTGGAGAGATATCTTATAATCACAGACTCCTTACGTCCCGTTTGTATTTGAAGACAAGAAGAGTTTATGTTAACTTATCTCAAATTCATTTTTTCATTTAAAGTATAAATTTAAATACATTTTTTTTAAATTTCAATACAACTTTTTCAATTTTTAAATCAATTTTTTCAAATTCTAAAATAATAATAATATTTAAAAATAAATTCAACTCAATTCATTTTAATTTATCTTGTCTCATTTCCAAATCCAGACAAGGTTAGAATTTTTGACGTGGGTGGGTGCATAGATGCGTGTGTGTGTATATATATATATGTATGTATATATGTATGTATAGATATAGTCTTATAGCTATCCCCCTATCAAAAAAAAATATATATATATATATATATATATATATATAGATATCCTTGATTGTTTTGGGTACTGTGGAGAGATATCTTATAATCACAAACTTGAGTTTTTGACTAAAGTACTAGACTAGATTCCAGAAATACTTTCAGGATCACTCTTATCAACCTGCTCTATGATGGCATCAGACGCACTTCGTATGAACTGATCTGACCAATATCTGAAAACAGAAAAAACAAAGATCGAACAAAATTAGAGACATTCTATTCAATGAACCAGATAACAAAAAATATATGTGTATATATATATATATGTTAGTATTTTTAATCAATTAATTTTGTATTTCATTGTAATATGTATATTACAATGAGGATTCAAAATTAATTGATTAAAAATACTATGTAATATATATATATATATATATGAACTATTTGTTCGGTCATTAATTAAAATGAGGATTCAAAATAAGAAAAAAGGGAGAAAAATTAGAAACAGACCCTCTTGATGAATCAAAATGAAGTCCAACAATATTGCTTTTAGCTTGTTCAAGTGCTCTACTGAATCTCTTAAGGTCTTTCTCTGAAACACAGCAGCCAGTTTCATTGTATAAGTCCCCAACCCGAAGCTGGGAGGGTTTGACATTATAAAAGATGGGTACAACTCTCTTCTTGAATTCCATTGGAAGAGCAAATTCATGGAGACAATACAAGCACTCACAATATCTGGGTGAAAACACAATACCAGCAACTTTACAATCCCGAATCGCGGTATCAATCTTTTTCGACAACTTCTCACCAGCTTTCATGTTTCGGTAGTCGAGGAAAGGTCTAAGCCCAAGCCGGAAAAGGTGGTTGTAGAGTTGAAAGGGTGGCCAGCTACAACCCTATGCCCAAAAGAAAAGTTGGGCCCGAGGCCTGTGATCCGAACCCACGACCACGCGGTATCCAAATTCAACTAGAAATGCCGAAATCAGAGACAATCCGAGTCACTGGTTATCCCAAATAGAGAAGAAGAGAATAATCCGGCTTCGAGGATACGTTAATGCCAGGAATGACGGCTCATTTATTGGCATATCTCCTGGGTCCACCTCACGTCATGATCATTCCCGCATTTATAAGTAACTAGACAATCGTTGGTCTACGGATTTCCCCTCTTAAATGAGGAGATACTATAAACGCACATCATTAATTGCTAGATTGAAGGAGGATAGAGCAGCATTTAATGTCCCTCTCCAAAAGGGTTTAATTGAGCATTAATTAAGGAGATACCCAATTAATGCGATGAGACAGACAGGATCAGATCAGGTTTTTTCCTTCTTAAGGATGACGATCGAGTGATGTCCCGATTAATAGGTCTTTTATCATAAAACCATCCTTCAGGGGGAACACCTATAAATAAAATTGAACCAAAGCCGAAAAGGGGTACATTCTGAACAATTCTCTCGAACAAATTTCTCTTTTCATCTTCTCTTTAACTAACTTGATCGTCGGAGCGGTCCCGAACCCCGATCGTCCTTGTTCTTATTTTGCAGGCTCCGATCAATTGGGATCTGATAAATCCGACTGCAGAATACGTCCTTAACAGTGGCGCCGTCTGTGAGATCTCTTTTGATAAACGTACTTTTTGCATGTCTACCATGCCATTATCCCAAACGACCGAACATGACCAGCATTTGGACCCGGCCATGGAAGAAAGACTAGAAGTGTTGGAAGAAATGGTGAGGATGCTAAAAGAGGAGAACGCCGCCCTTCGGCAACCCCGCGAAGAAATATCGGCCCGTGACGAGATCAATCTTGAGGAGAATGTGAGCTCCCAACATCCTGAGGAGAACGGGGCCTCTGAAGGAGAACGACGCCGGATGCACACCGAGTTAAAAGAGTTAGAAGACAAGTACATGCTGAAATGACGAAACTAATCAGCCCGGCTGCAGGGCACGTCTCCTCGCAAGGAAGCATAGGGACACCTTACAGTGCAGACGTCCTAGCCGTCCCTCTCCCGTCCAGATTCAAGGTCTCGCAAGTGGAACCGTATGATGGATCTCAGGATCCCGTGGAACACCTAGAAGCCTTCAAAGCACATATTAGCCTGCATGGCTATCCCGGCGAAGTAGCATGCCGAGCGTTCCCTCTCACACTGAAGGGGATGGCAAGGACATGGTTTGGAACCATTCCTCCGGGATCAATCAGTAGTTTCAAAATATTAGCCCGACTCTTCACTACCCAATTTATGGCCAGTAGGAAAAGAAGGCACCCCGTGGCGTACTTATTGACCGTCAAACAAGGAGAGAAAGAGAACCTGACCAGGTTCAACAAAGAAAGAATGACGACCGACAACCAAGACGAAAAAATCACCCTAGCGGCCCTCCTGGGCGGTATATGGCCCAGGAGCCCCTTCATGGTGGAGATAGCTCATAAGACTCCCACGACTTTGAACGGGTTTATGGATCAAGCTGACGGGTTCATCAACGCTGAAGACACGCTTGAAGCCCTGGTAGCCCCACGACGAGGAGAACTCCAGCAGCATGACTGAAAAGCAACCAATACTAGAGAAAGTTCTAGCCAGCATCGGGGAAGGAGGAAGTTCCTAGAAGAAACAATAAGAAGAGACCCCCCACGGGAACGCGGACTATCATCATGGCCTCAATCCAACTTGGCGGTGGAAAACCAAAATCGATCTGAATCAAGACGAGAATCCATTAGAAGAAAGAGGGGGAGTATGTACTGTGAATATCACAAGACCACGAGCCACAACACAGAAGACTGCCAGGCTTTGAAGAATAGAAAAATGGATGAACAGTTGAACGATCGAAGAGACAGGACCCAGTCGAGGTCTCCCTTCCTTCGGGAACGAGAGTCAAGCAGACATCGGGGCGTTGCCGCATCTAACCACCCGCCAGGCGAGATCAGAACCATCATTGGAGGACCATTTCGAGGAGGGACTACATCCTCCTCTCAAAGGGAGCAAGCACGAAGAGTCAGGTATGAAAAAGTTTATACACTGGGAAGAACACCGAGACAAGGCAACCCGGGTTTTAAGGGAGAATCAATCGTTTTCAACGAACAGGATGAAAAGGGCATCGCCTTTCCACATGATGATGCGTTGGTAATATCAGTATTGGTGGCCAATTTCACAGTCAAAAGGATACTGGTTGACAATGGGAGTTCGGCCGATTTCTTGTTTTGGGAGGCCTTTATGCAGATGGGAATCGATCCCCACCAACTCCGGCCCATCCAAGCCCCCCTTAAAGGATTTACGGGTGAAGCAATACACCCCGAAGGCGTGATAACACTTCCAATCTTGATGGGTTCCGCATCCAGAACAATGTCAGTCATGACCGAATTCCTGGTAGTGAAAGCCCCATCCTCATACAATGCCATCTTAGGGAGGCCGACCCTAAATAATCTGAGGGCAGTCACTTCTACCTACTACCTCAAAATGAAGTTTCCGACCGATAGAGGAATAGGTGAAGTCAGAGGAGAATAAGTCACCTCTAGGGAATGCTACGCTCGAAAATTGAAACACAAGGTCAATTCCATGGCTACGATCTCCCTGGAAGGCGAGCATACCGAACTCCCGCCTGCTCCTCCCCAAGCGGTTTGAGACGATGAGATCAGGGATGAAGTAACAATACGTCAAGCAGAAACCAATGAACCTCTGGAACTGATTCTGGTCGATCATAACAACCCAGATCGGATGGTGTGAGTGGGAACCAGAATGGATCCGGGAATACACACAGAGCTCAAGAACCTCCTCATTGGGCACAAAGATGTATTTGCTTGGACGCATGCTGACATGCCCGGAATCGACAGGTCCATAATAGAATATCGGCTATGTGTCAACTCAACAGTTCGGACAGTTAAACAAAAGAGAAGAAGTTTCTGTGCCGAAAAATATGCTGCCATAACCAAAAAAGTTGACAGACTCCTGACCGTTGGGTTCATCCGAGAAGTTCACTACCCGGAATGGCTGTCTAACATAGTGTTGGTAAGGAAGACAAGTGGGAAATGGCATATGTGCATAAACTTCACCGATTTGAACAAAACTTGCCCTAAAGATAGCTTCCCTCTGTCGCGTATCGACCTCATTGTAGATTCAACTGCTGGGCACTCTCTCCTCAATTTCATGGATGCCTATTCGGGTTATAATCAGATCAAAATGAGCAGAGACGATGAGGAAAAAACGGCGTTCATTACAGATCGGGGACTCTATTGCTACACCGCCATGCCTTTTGGACTCAAGAACGCAGGGGCGACTTATCAACGGTTGGTCAATCAAATGTTCAAAAACCAAATTGGAAGAAACATGGAAGTTTATGTCGATGACCTCCTAGTCAAGAGTCGCTGCTCTAACGACCATTTGGCGGACCTAAGAGAGGCCTTCTCTATTCTGCGGCATTATCAAATAAAGCTCAACCCCGCCAAGTGCACCTTTGGGGTCGAATCCGGGAAGTTCTTAGGATACATGGTCTCCGAACGAGGAATTGAAGCCAACCCCGAGAAAATACAGGCTATCCTTGGAATGGCTTCCCTGAGGAACCTACAGGAAGTCCAACGATTAGCTGGACGAGTCGCCACTCTCAGCCGATTCATAGCAAGGTCAACCGATCGATGCCTTCCTTTTTTTCAAGTCCTCCGGAAAGCACACGAGTGGGACACGTCGTGTGAGCAGACATTCGAAAAACTCAAAGATTATCTGACATGTCCTCCACTACTTAGCCAGACAACTCCCGGAGACACTCTTGTGGCCTACTTGGCAGTCTCACCCCATGCAATGTCTGCAGTTCTAGTAAGAGAAACTGATCGAGGCCAGAAGCCTATTTACTATGTTAGCAGGGCACTTCAAGGAGCAGAAGCCAGGTACCCCCGTACGGAGATGATGGTATTTGCCCTATTGACGACAGTACGCCGACTGCGTCCTTACTTTCAAGCTCACACCATAAAAGTAATGACCGATCAGCCCCTCAGAACCATTCTTTAGAAGTCTGATACCTCTGGTCGATTGGCCAAATGGGCAAGTGAGCTGAGCGAGTTTGATCTGATGTTCCAGCCTAGGGCAGCAATGAAGGCACAAACATTGGCGGATTTTGTAGCAGAATACACCGGATTTCCAGAAGAGATCCCTGGTAAACCTCAGGAACAATCATGGCAGCTATATATTGACAGGTCCTCATGTCGAGCTGGGGGTGGAGTAGGAGTACATATCATCACTGACCAGGGTTCCCAGCACAACTACGCTATAGGCCTAACTTTCAAAATAACCAACAACGAAGCAGAGTATGAGGCCCTCATAGCTGGGATGACAATCGCTCGGGTCCTTGGGGCAATGGAGCTGGAGGTCTGAACCGATTCTCATATAGTATTTCATCAAGTACTCGGCCAATACATCACAAAGAGCGAAAAATTGAAAAAATATCTGGAACAAGTATGCATCGAGAGAGATCGATTCAGATACTGCCGTCTGCTGCAGATTCCAAGAGAAGAAAATCATTTAGCAGATCGATTGGCAAAAATAGTGTCGGGAAAAGACGAACATCCGCCTCTAGAAAACACAGAGGTCAGAATAATAGACACCCCCTCCGTCGGTAGCGAAGTTAGAATGGTGGCCGTCGCAGATCCTGACTGGGCAACCGACATTACAGAATATCTCCGGACAAGCACGTTACCTCCTGACCTGGGTCAAGCTCGCAAGATAAAGAATAGATCAGCCAGGTTCACTCTGATTGATGGATCGTTATACAGGAAGGGTTTCTCCAAACCATTACTCAGGTGTGTGACGAATGAAGAAGGACAGTATATATTAGCCGAAATCCATGAAGGAATCTGCGGGGCTCACACTGGGGCTAAGACATTAGCCGCTTGCGCAACCCGTGCAGGGTATTATTGGCCATGTTTGTTCCAGGAGGCGAAAGAATTCGTTAAGAAGTGTCCAAGGTGTCAGGAGTATAGCTCGATATTACATTCTTCGTCGGAGGAACTCGCTTCGATAACATCCCCCTGGCCCTTTGATCAATGGGGGCTAGATCTTATAGGGCCATTCCCAGTCGGGAGGGGTGGAACTAAATTCATTATAGTAGCAGTGGATTATTTCACGAACTGGGTAGAAGCCGAAGCTCTCGCCAGCATCACCTCTCAAGCCATTACGAAATTCTTATGGAAATCGATTGTTTGCCGATTCAGGATACCTCAGAGCTTCATATCAGACAACGGAAAGTAGTTCGATTGCAATCATTACCGAGAGTGGTGCTCTGAGCTGAAAATCAAAGTGAAATACTCTTCGCCCAGCCACCCACAGGCTAACAGGCAAGCCGAGGCGACCAATAAAACGATCCTCAATGCGCTAAAGAAAAGACTCGGGATGCACAAAGGGGCTTGGGCCGATGAATTGCCGGGAGTCCTTTGGGCATATCGCACAACAGTCCGAACTCCCACAGGCGAAACACCGTTTGCCCTTACATATGGCTGCGAGACAGTAATTCCAGTCGAAATCGGGATACCTACGCTGCGAGTCCAGCACTATGACACTGCTACCAATGATGCTAAAATGATGGAACGCTTAGACTCCTTAGAAGAACAAAGAGACGAAGCCTTCATCCAAATTGCCAACAACAAACGCAAGACAGAACAATATTTCAACAGAAGAGTGAAACCGCGCAATTTCAAAGTCGGGGACTTAGTACTAAGACAAACGGGCGTTACAACACCAGCACATGCGAAGTAAGACCGAAATGGGAAGGGCCCTACATAGTAACAGCAACAAGCAGGCCCAAATCTTACCGACTCAGAGACAGCTCCGGAACCGACCTACTACACCCCTGGAATAGTGAGAGGCTTAAGAGGTATTATGCATAACGTTTACCGATGTATTTTACTTCTTGAAATTATAAAAAGCCCGTTGTTGTTGACATCTAATACATTATAAATTATAAAGTTCTCGACCCTCGAAATCTCGCGGGGTCGGTCCAACCACCCACTCGAAGTAACACTCGAAATCCTACGGGGTCGGTCAACCCACCCATGCGAAGTAACACTCGAAATTCCGCGGGGTCGGTCAACCCACCCATGCAAAGTAACACTCGAAGTCCCGCGGGGTCGGTCAACCCACCCACGCGAAGTAACACTCGAAATCCCGCGGGGTCGGTCAAGCCACCCACGCAAAGTAACACTCGAAGTCCCGCGGGGTCGGTCAACCCACCCAAGCGAAGTAACACTCGAAGTCCTGGGTCAACCCACCCACGTGAAGTAACACTCGAAGTCCCGCGGGGTCGGTCAACCCACCCACGCGAAGTAACACTTGAAGTCCCGCGGGGTCGGTCAACCCACCCACGCGAAGTAACACTCGAAGTCCCGCGGGGTCGGTCAACCCACCCACGCGAAGTAACACTCGAAGTCCCGCGGGGTCGGTCAACCCACCCACGCGAAGTAACACTTGAAGTCCCGCGAGGTCGGTCAACCCACCCACGCGAAGTAACACTTGAAGTCCCGCGAGGTCGGTCAACCCACCCACGCGAAGTAACACTCGAAGTCCCGCGGGGTCGGTTAACCCACCCACGCGAAGTAACATTCGAAATCCCGTGGGGTCGGTCAACCCACCCACGCGAAGTAAACGCTCGGAATCCCGCGGGGTCGGTTAACCTAGCCACGCGAAGCAATTCACAACTCCTAAATCTCGATCTCAAGAACGCATATTACGCTCGATAAAATTTTTCTCAAATTTACACTTAACCAAAAAATTCGCGGGGTATATAGAGCGAACAAAGCACCTAAAGAAAAATCAAGGTCTCGAATGTTATATATTCAGTTACAATATCTCGAATGTCATATATTCAGTTATACAAAAAAAAAAAAAAAAAAACATATACATCGACCCAATGACAAGGTCAAGCCTCAGGAGGGGGAGGAAGAGGATTCAAGTCATCGAAAGGTGGGTAGCCACGCTTCCCGATCTTCTTCACAAATCTCTTCACGACCCGATCCGGACGAAGAGACTTCGGACCTATGTTACGGGGGTTGAGATGAGGGTCTACCAAAAGTTGGGCTCCTATCTGACGGAGACCCTCAGCATAACCATACCCCCAGGCCGAGTTGCGAATGGCCACCACTCGAGATATCTGCTGCTCTAAGTCAGCTATTCTCGAATGGGCCTCCTCTAAAGCGCGATGAGCCTCCTTCAGCTCGGTCTCTCGAGTAGCCCGGATTTGTTCGGACCTTGTCAACTCCACCCTTAAAGCCTCTCGGGCGCGCTCTGAACTAGCCAATTCCTCCTCCTGCGCAATCCGAGCCTGCTCGGAAATTGCCAGCTCTTCTCCCCTCAATGAAAGAATTTGGGAAGAAGCAGCTAGTTCCGCCGTCTGAGCAGTTAACTCAGATTGAAGGAGAATCTTGTCCTGCTCGGTGGCCGATCTGGCATCTACAAGACGGGCGTTCCTTCGATGGGCTATTGCCAGCGAATCCCGGGTCACCTCCAGTTCGGCCCGAAGAGAAGCATTGGCCTTCTCTAGCCTGCTCTTGTCGGCCCCTAGCTCCTCGATTGTCTTGATCAGACCCCCGCAAGTTTCCTGCGACAGTTTAAATTGATCTCTCGCCTGCTGCAACTTGTAGAGCCCGAACTTGCAGAAGGTTCCGAGCTCATTGTTGAATTCGGCGAGCTCTGCCAACTTGGAACCCACAGTCTGGGATATCTCCTTGGCAACCTGAACACAGAGAAAAGAACTTAGCAGTTCAAAACCAAAAGACTACGCAAAATCTCACAAAATCTACAAGTCAAACCTGTGTCAGTAAGGGCTTTAGCATTAAGGCCACTCGCTCGGAAGCGTTCGCCTTTGCTTGTTCAAAGCGCGAAGGGTGCTCTGAACCAGCTTCACCGTCTTGATGCCCTCCTTCCGAATCCGGCTCGAAAAATCTATCGAACCCCATTTTGAGATCGAAAAGGGGACGGAGGTCGGGGAGGGACTTCCGAGTCCGGAGATGGGTGCCCATCATCAAATTGGACCCCTGAAGTTGACCCCCTCTCAAAGGTAGGGGGTGGATATTCAGGAGATTCATCAAGCTCGACGACAGGTTGCCCACCCTCATTTGAGGCCTCCTCATGAGTCCCTTCCACCGGAATGCCGGTCTCACCCGACCTATCGGGTCGACCCCTCCTTGACATCCTTTGCCCGAGCCTTCTTGCTGACCGGCTCCCCCATGATCGCCTTCGGAGTCGGATTTGCCTACAGTTTCATCCTCCCTGCTTGGAAAATGAGGGGGAGTAGGCAATTGATTCGCCCTGGCGACTTGCTCTTCCGACTCCTGTCGGAAGACTTGCGCGAAGGACATAGCACCCGAGGATAGTTCGGCGGCACGATCCAGAGCCTCTTGAAAGGCACGGTCGATGTCTTCTCCATCCGATGACTCAACCCCTGCCAGATCGATTACCTTTATCTGGGCTTCGATGACAACCCTCCTGGCCTCAACCCTTATCCCCTCAGTCTGCAGGAATCGAAGCCCATCCGAAAATGACGACGAGGAGGCCGGCTGGGGACTGCGAACCGGAGAGTCCGTAGGGGGAATACATTCGCCCTGATCCTCGGTACGTGGACCATTCCCCTTCTTCTGCTTCTTAGGATGGGCACCACTGCTCAAAGTGGCTTCACCAGCTCGGCTCTTTGTACGTCTTTCCCTCTGGGCCTCCCGATTAGAGGCCCGCTTGCGAGAGGAGGTAGGGGGCTCTTCAGGAATATTGAAGAAGTTTTGACCCTCGGCATAAGATCGGTCTGGTCGAGTCAGAAACTCCTCAATATTCTCCTCGGTCAGAAGAGCATCGGACCACAGCCGGTCGGGATCTTCTGCCCCCCAGGAAAGGACAGCCTTCGCCCTCTCAGTTTCCTGGGCTGTAAGAGTAATTTCCATATGTGTCGGGGAAGGAAGAAAACCCAAATCTTTCTGAACTGGGAATTCATTCCCTCTCCCTCTGGGAATTCCCAGTCCCTGCCCGAGACAAAGAAAATTTTTTTATGATAGTCTCAGGCACTCGAATGCCTCTCTTCCATTCGAATCAATCTGCATTTCGGCTTTATTTGGAAGCCAGTGACATTCCCGTCCCGACGGAGGAGCCGGTACATTGAAAAGAACTCCCGAGCAGTCAAGTTGGGGTAAGGATCATTCCTCCCCGAAAGAACAATCCGGAATGCCACGCAAGTAGCCAAAAGAATAAGTCACCTGTTCGGCATGAGTTGGGCAGGGGCTAAACTCAAGAAATGAAGAACCTCTCGAACAAGACGGACGAAGGGGAGGCGGAAACCCTTCGAAAATATGAGATAGAAAAGGACCACTTTTTGGGCCCTCCCATCGCGTTCACAAGCCCTAACGCCATCCCCTGGGGCCTCCAGGGAATGCCGCCAGGAAACGCGATATTTCTTCCTAAGCGCGTCCGCATCAGAGGACTGCATGGAGGAGGTCCAGCCATTACTTGCGAAGAAAGGGCATGGATCGAAGGAGGCCATGGGAACAAAAGTTAAGAAAAATGTAAGGAGCGGAAGGGGAACAGGGAAGCAGCGAAAGGGGAATACAAGAAAGAATGACAGCAGAAGAACAGGAAGGCAACGAAGAGCAAGTCTGAGAAAGCAAACAGAGAAGGAAGGACAGTGAGGAGGTCTCTGGGTAATTTATACCCAGAAACCGAATTTAAAGCAAACGGGAAACGAAGCGACACTGAAGCCATGACCTCAGACGTGACCCTTGGGAACAGGAGGCACGCTCGAAGCTGACCAATCAGAGGTAAGAAGCGTGCACCGAAATGACATATCAGTTAATGATGATCACGCGCGTGCATATCACGAGCTAATCGCGAATCAACAGCACAACCATAGACGTCACTGACGGTTAGGAAATCGGAACAACGGCACAATTGAATTTGGAAAAGCATTGAATGCCTGACACGGAATATGACAAGTTATGACCCGGCATTAATTGATCAGAATTCAAATCGTCCCCCTAGAGCCCAATCGGTAAATGAAACGACATACCAACTGGAACCACCCGAGTATATTCCACCAAGTATTTCCGCTCGAAAGGAGAATTAAAAGAATATTGTCTGGTACTAAAGGAGAACGTAAACAAAGAAAAGGAAGACTATAACCCTAAAGCATTTAGAATCTCCATCAAAGTACCTTCGATAAAAATTCGCGGGGTACTGAAAGGGTGGCCAGCTACAACCCTAAGCCTAAAAGAAAAGTTGGGCCCGAGACCCGTGATCCGAACCCACGATCCACGGTGTCCGAATTCAACTAGAAATGCCGGAATCAGAGACAATCTGAGTAACTGGTTATCCCAAATAGAGAAGAAGAGAATAATCCGGCTTCGAGGATACGCTAATGCCAGGAATGACGGCTCATTTATTGGCATATCTCCTGGGTCCACCTCACGTCATGATCATTCCCGCATTTATGAGCAACCAGACAATCGCCGGTCTACGAATTTCCCCTTTTAAATGCGGAGATACTATAAAAGCACATCATTAATTGCTAGATTGAAGGAGGATAGAGCAACATTTAATGTTCCTCTCCAAAAGAGTCTAATTGAGCATTAATTAAGGAAATACCCAATTAATGCAATGAGACAGACAGGATCAGATCAGGTTTTTCCCTTCTCAAGGATAACGATCGAGTGATGTCCCGATTAATAGGTCTTTTATCATAAAACCATCCTTCAGGGGGAACACATATAAATAAGATTGAACCAAAGCCGAAAAGGGGTACATTCTGAACAATTCTCTCGAACAAATTTCTCTTTTCATCTTCTCTTTAACTAACTTGATCGTCGGAGCGGTCCCGGACCCCGATCATCCTTGTTCTTATTTTGTAGGCTCCGGTCAATTGGGATCTGATAAATCTGACTGCAGAATACGTCCTTAACAAGAGTAAACCAGAAATGTTTCTTCTGGTATCGGGCCCCCTGTGGTTTATGAACACCTGGTGTGGGTGTGGTAATATCGTTTGGACATGGTAATTCCTGCAGCAGGAACGAGCAAAGCTCTTAATCAAAGCTTGAAAACGCGCCATGGCTAGCTAGATACTTCAAGAGTCTATTAATGGAATTATAAGTTATTTGTATTTGCTGGTGCTTTCATTAACAAATCAATACATAAACGCATCATGCCATCAGCTGAAACGGATGCGTATCCTGCATGGCCCACTCCACTCCATTCTTCAAGAAGGATTTCCATAGCCAATAATATGAAATAATCAAATCAAGTACTATTTAATTACAATTAAATAATTATTTATAACTAATTTTGATTATAAATAATTTTTTAATCACAATTAAATGATACAAAACTTTCTTTTTCTTATAGCCTATAGGTACCGTGACAAGCTGCCACATATATCTGAAAGTGGAGCCATTTTGACTGTAAACTGTGTCACTTAGAATACTTAGAATACTGATATTGAATTACTAAATGATACTTTAAAATCAAAAGGAAAGTATAATTTTAATAGATTTATTAAATATCTAAGTCTATAATTTTATATTAGATTTATCATTAGATCCATTAAAATAATAAAAATAATAATATAATAATATTTTTTAATAAAAATATAATAATATTTTTTTAATAAAATATATTTAAATATATTTTTTATATTTTGTAATTACACTAACTATATGTATTTGAATAGAGTAATTATATGGGGTCCCGGCATTGGGACCCCTTTGCACCCCCATGAGAGTTTTTAAATAGAAAAAAAATTAAAAAATTAAAAAAATTAAAAAAATCACATATATTTTATTTTCATACATTTTTTTTATTGATTTTGTAAAAAAAATTAAAATACAACAAAATATAAAAACATTTTACACTACGGGGCCACAAATGGGCCCTAACGCCAGAGAATTGCCCATATTAATAATATAATCTGATATTTAAATAATTATTTTTCAACCAAATTTTGAAGAAATATTTTTTAATTCCTTGTTAAAAAATTAATTTTTTTCAACCAAATAATTACTTAAATGATTATTTTTTAACCAAATAAGAAAATAAGAAAGAGAAAATGAGAAAAATAAAGTAGGATAATAAAATATATTGAAGTATGTTTTTAGAGTGAATAGTAGTCTTTCAAATATGAATGATTGTGAAAATTTATTGTAACTCAAAGTTACACATTAAGAGATTTGATAGATTCAATGTGGAGATTTTTAAAAGTAAAAATCATCAAATTTATATTTGATAGATCATTTAATAAAGAGGCATGCTAGGGAGAAGCCACATCCAAGAGCACTCACTCACATGAACAGTGATATGAACAGTACATGTCACTGTTCATGTGAGTGAGTGCTCTTGGATGTGGCTTCTCCCCATCATTTTTGTTTAATAAATCCAATGCCAATACCCTTACATGTTATAATGATATGCCCTTGT
Source organism: Platycarya longipes (assembly GCA_036559045.1). Lineage (NCBI taxonomy): Eukaryota > Viridiplantae > Streptophyta > Magnoliopsida > Fagales > Juglandaceae > Platycarya > Platycarya longipes. Next base: position 36,315,495 of record CM071790.1, read on the forward strand.
TTTCATATATGTTATATATTTACGTTGATATAAATATAATATTTATTATATATATTATACATATATAATTTTCTTATCCGTTCGCACTTGCAAATATATAAATATTAAAAAAATAATTTTTTTTTGTAATATATATTAAAAAAACAAGAACTTTTGTCCTCCACGTTTGCACTTGCAATAATTTGACTCTCTTATACATGTACTGCCCAACAGTACATTCGATGATCATCAATCATAATTTTTTCAATGAATAAAAAATAACATGAAATAATTTATCTACCAATTAAGCTAGTAATTAAAAAAAACGTCTATAGTAACTATTATCAAAGATTTTTTTATTTTTTATTTTTTAATATTTATAATAAATAATATGTTTATAATTACATGCAAACACGTAAATATCATAATAACCATAACGACATTCTCATTGTTTTTTAATATTTCAATGGTTTGGACTTAGTTAAATTGTCCCTGACAGATGCGCGTGATTCATGAGATCGACTTATTCATCAAGAAGGTCTTAAATTTTCAAGTCAACTGTAATGAAAGTAACCTGTAAAACATTACAGAAAAAATAATTTTGGAAACTGGCCCCATTGTGTGTCACTTGTTGTGCAATGCAATGAAAATCTCCATGAGAGATTCTCAAAAAGAATTTGTAAAATTTGTAGTAAGGGCCTTCAAGAATGAGCCTCTATTATGCTTGTTTGTAAGAATGTTTGTGTCATAATTGAATGTACTAATGATTGTATGTGACCATTTATCATTAATAAAGTGAAAATATTTTTGTGCCCTGTGATCATTTTTGGTTTTCAATAGCATCAATAGATTTAGTTCTATGCTAAAATTTTTGTTGGCGCTTAATGTTTCTGTTTGAATGTTGATGTAAGAATTTGTTTGTAAACTTGTTTTTAAGTGATCAGGGAGCGTGCCAACACCCTAGACCCATCTTAGGTGGTTGTTGAACCTATTGGTTCGTTTATGAAAGAAATCCGGGCAAGACAGCTGTAGAGCTCAGAGCCTCATTCTCAAAAGTAGCTCTTTGGCGGCAATTGTAGTGAGTGGAGACACATTGGCAGAAGGATGCCTCGACCACACTAATATTGTAAGTGGAGTCACTTGGTTGTGATTGTAGTGGGATGATGCCTCAACTGAGTAACTCATGCGATAAGAGTGTAGGTGGAGGATGCCTCCCTTGCATAACGCTGGAGATGAGAGTATAGTGAGATGATGCCTCGACTATGTAACTCTCATGATGTGAATGTAGCGGGAAGACACCTCAACTGTGTAACTCCGATGATGTGAGTGTAGTGGAAGGATGCCTCGACCGTGTAACTCTAACAATGTGAGTGTAATGGTAGGATACCTCAACCGCATAACACTGGCAGTAAGTGTGTAGCAGGAAAATAACTCGAAAACATTGAGCTCAACCACTTTGTTGTAGTGTGAGCTAGCACTCAATTGTACAAAAAACAAATAGGTTAGATTAAATAGTCCAAATCACAAGTTTGGCACTTGCAAACTTAAATCATCTCACTTGAGTGTGGTGAAGCCTGGTGATACACGAGTGATGCTTATTCATAGCAATGTTTTAGCCACAATGAAGACATGAGATGCCCGCGATACCCAACAATCTATTTTGTTGGCGACAAATAAAAATGCTTGAGTGATACTTGAGAGGGACTTCACAACTGGTATTTTGTGCCATGCAGGTGATCTCTAGTGAAGTACTGGCTGTGAAGCCCCTTTCGAGTTGATGTACCATGGTGGCCACTAGGTTTCTCACGGAATGCTGAGAAGTTTTGCGGGAAAAATCTTTTAGATCTAAAACTCAAATACGTTGTAAAAATAAAATAAAAAGTTTGAAAGACGCAAACCAAAGTAATTTGGTTGCTGCGTTTATCTATTCCTTGATTGAGGTTGTTTGCTGCCATGTTGATTTTGCGTAATATGGGCAAAAGCCCCTTGTGTACTATTTTTTTCACCTTTTTTTTTCTTGTGTGGATTTTGACTCATTGTTTCTTATAACTAGTGATCAAATTGCACCTTTTTGTTCCTATGTTTATGCTTTCCAGCTTTCGAGCTTTGTATCATTTCACCTGCACCAGCTTTGCTCAACTTGTCTAGGCCTTTGGTTAGCTAGCTTTGTCTCTAGTTATAACAACTGGTAGTGCCATGGTGTCATTTGACATGTGAGGTACTAGTTATGGCAACTGGTAGTGCCATGGTGTCATTTGACATGTGAGGTACCCCTACTACGAACTAACTTGGCACAATATGCAAGCTAGGCATGAAGTAGAGACCTTGGTCTGCTGCTGTGGTAGGGGTGAGACACCTTTGTTGAGCTTAAGGAAATGCTGGTCACATTGCCCACCATGGCCCATCAGATAATAACTAGCACATTTGAGCTTCGCGGTGTGACGTTGTTTTTATTATTCCATGGCGTGACGTTATCAGCTGAGATGATGTTTTGGCCTATTGACAAGAAATAGGACTATTATTGATCCGAGCTGAGGCAAGCTTTTGAGTTCAAGTTGAGCTCGACTCAAATAACTTGAATTCGAGCTTGAGTTGAGAGCTTGTCAAGCCAAGCCGAGTTTGAGCTGATGAAACACGATCTTGAGCCGCGTCGAATTATTTATTGATTATTGTTTGGGCTCTTATATATATTTTTTGAATGAATTGAATAATTAAAAAAAACCCGAATTATAAAATAGAATATTAAATCTAATAAAATTTTAATTAATATATATATAAACCTTATATTGAACTATAAAATTATAACATCTTTATTAATGCTTTTTTATATGGTTACACGTTGTACTATATAAAGAAATCACCAAGTCTTATATACTAACTATTTGACATTATACATATACTATAATTATTGACTTGAGTACTTAATTAACTAACATATCATTATGAATTATATTCAATATATATAGAAATGACTAGACATAAATAAGTGGGTTACGTTCTACATATTTAATTTTCAAGATAACTATGCTTATGTTATTAAATTTAATATGATAGAAGCATGTGTGTGTGTAAGAATACTAAGATATAGGAACAAATTATATATATATATATATATATCCATGATTTATGGAGGGGCACTAATCAAGTCGAGTTAACAAACTGAGTCAAGCATGCATCATTTTACTAATCTAGTGAATTTCTACTTTCACGATCGAGATTTTATTTTTTATTTTTACGAATCTAGTTGAGCAAGTATCGGGCAAGTAATCACATAAACTGGTTCATTTATAGTCATAATACGAGGGATGGAGGGCAGAAAGGAAAATTTTCTATTGTGTGTTGAGGGACGTTCTTCTCCTTTATTTTAGTTGCTGTTATGTTTTTTTAACATTTTATTGTATTTTCATAATTTTGTATCTTTTTTTTAAATATTTACACGTTTGTTTGTATATCTTATATTTTTGTGATAAATATGTCTGCAACTTGGTGTTTATTGTGATAAATAGTTTTGCATCTGAGTTTTTTTGATAAATATTTCCACCATCGCCATTTGTGTTTGAGTCCGTTCGTCGGTATCTTTCACGGTCGTTGGTACCTTGAAAGAAAATTTCTTGAATCCAATGAGTTTGGTGCGGGTACCGATTTGGACCTTGTGGTCACCAACGAACTTGAGACCCTCCCCGACCGAATGGATTGAAAATGACTGATTGGGTTTTCGATAGAAGGAAGAGCGTTGGTTTGGGACCACATTAATTTAATTCATATTGACTTAAAAGAGGTTGAGGATCAGTTGGTTTGCACTGTCGCCAGTTATCGAGTTCTCTGAGAGGACTGTACAGGTTAGATAAAATGGGCACTTCGTACATTATTTGAAAGGTTGGTTTTAAAGTTACGAGTATACTAATTAGGTTTTATAAGTCTTTAATTTGGTCACAATCTCTTAACACATAAATAGTAGTCTCCCCCTGATTTTTTAACACAAAAAAGGCATATATTTTCTTGTATGATTTGTCTATGATAAAGGAGGCTTTTAATTGGAATTAAGATGCCGTAAGTAGATCTGGTGTGGCGGACTTACGGATTTTATTTTTATGTTTTCTTGGTTTTGTTGGATGTAATGGTTCTTATTGAAAATTGTGAATTTCTAGTAACTTGATTGTTTCAACAGTATTTCTGCCCATGAAGTAAGGGTTATTAATAAAATTAGGAATTACTCTTAAATATGTGATCTCAACTTTTTCCAAAAATAAAAAATAAAACAGATATTAATGAAATATAGAGAAATGTTATAACACTGGTTCTAATTTTTTTAAGTTTAGCGGAGTTAATTATAAAAAGAAAAAATTAAAAAATAGAGAATCATACATTCACTTTCAGACAGGTTATGAAAGAATTTATGGGTTGGTTCTCTAATATGTAGACATTTAATGATTTCTCTTTCAAATAATTCCAACATAATTGGGTTTTAGATAGAAAGAAGTGTGTTCTTGCTTTCAATTCGTATATAACTATATATCGCGTCAAAGAAAGCAAGCTCCCAACATATCTTTGACCGAGCAAATACAGAAAGTATGTTATATGGGTTGGTTCTAATATTTAGACATTTTAATGAATTCTCTTTCAAGGAATTCTAATATAATTGATTTTAGATAGGAAGAAGTGTGCGTTCTTGCTTTTAAATAGTATTGTGTTTAGGGCTGCAAAAATATCGAACCGGACCAACAGACCGGATCGAGATCGAACCGGGACCGGACCGGTTGGAGTTCGGTCCGGTCCGGTCCAAAAAATATATGGACCGGAAAATTCCGGTCCGGTCCCGGTCTAGGGAGTTCATCCTCTTGGACCGGACCGGACCGGACCGAATCCCTAGAGTTTTTTTTTTTTAATTTTTATTTTTAAATATATGTATATATAAATAATAATATATAAATTTTAATATTAATATTAATATATATTAATATATAATATATACTCTTATAATATTAATATATAAATAATAAGTGTATTATTATTATTTAATATATTATTACTAATTTATCACTATTTACTAACATATAAATATATAATATACTAATGTAAATTGTAATAGTGTTATTACTTATTAGTTATAGTTTATTAATATATACTAATGTAATAGTATTATTAGACTATTAGATTATTAGTTAGAGTTTACTAACATACTTAATATTTAATATTAACTAACATATTAATATATAATATATACTCTTATATATTAACATATAAATAATAATTGTATTATTATTATTTAATATATTATTACTAATTTATCACTATTTACTAACATATAAATATATAATATAATAATGTAAATTGTAATAATGTTATTACTTATTAGTTATAGTTTATTAACATATACTAATGTGAAAGTGTTATTAGACTATTAAACTATTAGACTATTAGTTATAATTTACTAACATACTTAATATATAATATATACTAACATATTAATATATAATATATACTTTTATAATATTAACATATTATAATTTATAGTAGTTAAATTTGGGTCAAAAAAATATTTGATCATTGTAGAATTTTATATTAAATTTAGCCTATTAAATCATATGGGGCACTCCTGGACCAGATCGGACCGCCTCTGTACTGAATTGGACCGGACCGGTATGGACCGAACTCCTGTTCGGTCCGATCCAGGGTGAGAGAATTCTTGAACCGAATGAAATCAATTCACAAAATTTTCAAACCAAACTGGACCAGACCGGACTACTTAAACCCCTAATTATGTTTAAGAAAGCAAGCTCCTAACATATCTTTGACAGAGTAAATACATAAATAATAACAACTAACAAAAAATAAATCATATGATTTGACGTGCCCAAAATGTCAAACGATAGATGGAGACTACAATCAAACAAAGTATAACTTGCAAAAATGTTGACTCAGCAACCCCCTAACACTCGGGGGCAGAGGCAGACCCAACAATGTTGACTTGTTGAGTATCGAAATAAGTGGCTGTTATCTTACTGCTCCTTTTCCTCAATGTCTTTGCTGAAGTCGATGTTGGGTTCACAATCAAGAACCAAAGCAGGAACCTGCTTGTGACCAAATTAAATTTCAGTTAGAATTTGTGAATATATAAGTTAAGAGAATTAAAAGTGGCAGATCTACCTTCTGGATACTTGAATGCATGTGATCACCTTCCAAATAAAACACGCGGTCCCTTACATCAGGATGTAAAGTGCTGTCCATATGTAAGGGTAGCTTACTCACAAATAACAGACCTTTATTTAATATGAACAAGATAAATGAATGAGCGTTGATACACTTAAATTAAGGCTTTTTCTTCCACTTGAATGGGATCTACAAACAGGGTAAGAGCAAAAGAAAATTTAAATCCCCTTTAGATTAACTTGAGATCGATGAGTAGTGGGAGCTACATTTTGCACGATATGTTTAGCAGAATAAGCTGCAGCTAAAGCTCAAGTTTAATCAATTTTACATTGGTTAGATTTTCGATTTGCTTATCAATTCCAACTTAATTCATTGAGCTCATCACATATGTGGTTATTTTGAGTTCATATCTCGTAGTAGTTTAGGTTGTAGATTTATCTCCTGATTCAGTAGTACACTGGGAATATAAAAAAACTAAAACTCATTTCTATAAAGTAGTTCATGCTTAAAACCCATTTGTTAAAACCTATTGATTCATGCTTAAAAGCCATTTGTTATTTTAATATGGCTTAAAATGACTTTGTCATCAAACTAAGCACTAAATCAAATATGCACATGGGTTTTAAGCATGATTTAAAAATCAAACTAAGCATCATCAAACTATAAAGAAATAACGATGCTTGATTTGTTAAAACAAACGGGTTTTAATTCCTAATTAACAAACAGATTTTTAATGAGAACACCGGATGCCCTCGATACTGAGCGATCTATTCAGATGACGAGAAATTAAGATGCCTGAGTGATGCTTGGGAGGGGCTTTGCCGCCTGTATTTCGTGCCATGCAAGTGATACAGTGAAGTACGTCCAGCTGCAATCGAAGCCCCTCTCAAGCTAATGGATCATGGTGGCCACTAATTGTGGCAACTCAAGGAGTTTTGAGAGGAAAATCTTCCAAAAATCAAATTTGTTAGTAAAAATAAAATAGCAAGTTTGATAGAGGAAAACCAGAGTAATGTTGCGTTGAACTATTCCTTGGCTGAGGTTGTCGGCTGCCAACTTATGTTTGCATAATGGGGGTTGTTTGCCCCTGAGTACTTTTTTTTTTTCCTGTGTGAATCGTGACTCCCTATTGGTTATAACTGGCAACCGAATTGCGCCGTTTCGTTCCTGTGTTCATGATTGCCAGCTTTCATGCCTTGCCTGGTTTTCTAGGACCATCTGGGCCTCTTAACAGTTAGCTTTGTCCTTAGCTATGGCAGCCGAGAGTGTCATACTGTCATTTGACATGTGAGGTGCCCCTGCTTCGAACCGCTTGGCACACTATGTGAGCTAGGCATGAAGCAAAGACGGTGGCGAGGAGCAGTGGGCGTGGGCAAGTTCATCGTCTTCGTAGGAGCCCCTAGCGGCAGGAACTATAGAACGTCTTGGCTTTCTGTCTCTGATCGATGGCTGGGCGAGCTTCAAATCCAGAGGGGACTTGTAGCGGTCGAGGGGTGTTGGCGCAGGGAGTGGAGGTAGCGAGGAGCTCTACGGTGGGCGGAGCTTTCGTGTTTCGTGGACTTTCACGAGGGTGACAGAAAAAGATTCGAGCAACAGTCGACGTCGATCAATCTCCCGGTGGTGTGCTCTTGTGAGCACGTAGAGGGACGGTGGTCAGACGCTCCATTGAGGTCGGGAACCTAGCTCGCCGACAACAGACAATGCCAGAGAGCTAGTGGTGGTTGGATGCTGGACCTTCGGGGTGCACAGGAACGTACAACCTCTGTCCGCAATTCTATGCCTGCCGTGATTGACTTCCGGCATCGAGGAACCACTCCACCGGCGACAGAAATTGCCGGTGGTTTTGGTTGTGGCTGGTGTGTGTTCCTCCACCCACTCATCGATTTCTCCCCACACTATGCAATGCGTGCACAGCGTGCCGTTGTAGGGGGCTTTGCTATCGCGGTATCTCTACCATGCAGGGTTTCCCGCGTCAAAACCCTGTCAGGCTATGAGGGTGGTGGCTGCAGGTCCCACCCTCACAGGTGCGTTACGTGCGCTGTGCATGCTGCACATGTGGAGGGCATGCTGTATGCTCTCAGTGCATGCCGCAGATGCGGCTTTGCTTCTTGTGCTCTTTCTCTATATTTTTTTGGAAAACACAAGAGGCACAAATAAATTTTATAAATAAATTTTAAATAATGACGTGTCATATTTTTATAAGAATCTTTCTTTGCTCTTACTTTCTCTTCCCCCCTTTCTGAGAATTTTTTTTTTTTTTTGCCTTTCTCTCTCTCTCTTAAGCAGAAATCCTAGCCTCCCCCTTAGTGATCCCGTCATCCCCGTTGCCGCTATCCATCAAAAACACTATACCACTGCCAATGGAAGCTAAGTTCCTCCTAGGCGTGGATTTCCTCTTCCAAACTCCGAAATGCTTTCTAATTTTTTTGAAAGATTGTTGTTGAGGACCCCAAAAAATCTTAGCCTTTTCATTTCTATCATGGACTCTGGGATTTTGCCTGTCATGCTATTTATACCAGTTGAAATGTAAAATGTATTTGTAGTTTTATGATGAAAAGGAAATGTAAAACGTATTTGTGGGAACCTCTTTTCTTTCAAATCATTATGCAAATAATCGGGTGTTCCTAATTTCCATAGCGGAAAGATTACTTGGATAAATCCCCCACCCCTTCCCCTTCTCTTTTCTCTATTTGATAGCACAATGCCGTAGCATAATGCAACTCCCTACCTTTTTTTACCATTAGTTCCTGTGTTAAGAGAGTAAATAATAGGAAATAGTAAAGTTAAAGACATCTTATCTAGTTTTTCGAAGATAGTCTCATGAGTTGAAGAATTTTCTTCTCCCAATTATGGTCTAAAAGATTAGTTGTTTTTATAGACGACACTAATTGTTAATATCTAATTGTACAATCATTCGAGAGGAGGAAGGAATTATCTTCATTCCACGATGGTGATTTGCAAGTCGATATGGTGCTCTTCATGTTTAGTTATAAAACAAAAAGAAAATAAGTTAATAAAAATAATTAAAGAGAGACAGATCTCTCATGATTTTACATATCGTTCAATAAAATAGAGAAATCTAGGATTTAAAGAGATTGAAGATGATCCCTCCCTTAAGAGCAATCTGTTGGAGTCGCTGTGTGTAAGGGTGTGCAGACAAGGCAGTGATCCGATCAACCCACATGGATCGACCCGACCCTACCAACGAACTACAGTTTCGACTAGCTTGTAGGTCAAACTCAACAAATGCTTGACCCAACCGACAAACATGTTTAAAAAATCTCTAGCCACCAACCCTCTCCAAATCTTTGTATTCCAATCCTTTGACCATGATTTTGGGCAAATAAAGGACAGTTAATTTGTTATTTACATTCCAGTGCCAGATTTGGAGGTGAATTTGGTGAATAATTCGACAAAAGTGAGGGTTTCGAAGGACCTACCTTGGGTGGCCAGGCGACGCTTGATGGACTCGAGGATGGCGGTGACGTTGGGGGCAATGGAGGGCGAGAGGATGCGAACCATGTAATGTAGAGAGTTTCAAAAATCAGAGGAGTTAGGGTCTATGGGGTGCAAACCGGATGTGGGGTTTTAGGAGTTGATCAGATCTGAGACCTTTTGGTCGTCCTCTCCTCTTCTTCCCCAGAGAGAGAGAGAGAGAGGATATTGAAGGCAAATGAGAGGGGCTGTGAATCTAGAGTGGGTGGGGCGAGTTGGAGTGAAGAAGGTTTTCTGAAATCTATAAACGTTAGGAAAGAAGAAGCAAGTTTTGGTCCATGTTGGGTTGACTCGACTCAAATTTGGCAACGTGTTGTAGAGTCGGGTCAGATTGGGCCAAAAAGCACATCAGGCTTGTTAGATTGCAGGCTAGCTATGTGTAGTAAAATTTTATATGGAATCTTTGGAGGATCTACTATTGAGAGTATCCATTGTATTCATGAGTAATGTTTATGAATAATTGATTAATTTATCTTTAAATATTACTCATGAGTATAATAAATACTTTCAAATAGTGAATACTCTCTAATATTATTTTTTTATATGTAAAGAGCTTGTAGAGAGTCTCCCTTAATTTTAGAAATTGCTAGTTATTTTTATAAAGATTTATTTTGTTCTTAGAAATGGTTGAGTTTAACTTGTTTTGCATAGACTTTTCTTTTTAGGAGTAACTGCTGTTGGTTTTTTATTTTTGCTTTATCTCTTAATTTTATCTTATTATTAGTGATAGATTTTCAATAAATTAGACTCAATTTTATCCCTAAGACAACCTATATCCGAACATTTATTGCAGTAATCCCTCTAGGCTTGACTTGACGGCCGACAGGATTTATATTTGAGCGTCCATTTCATTTGGATTGATCATCCCCGCGAGACCGTACTCTGTGGACGCAATCTGTTCTGCGTTTGGAGTTTATCTCGGTGGGCTGGTTCTAACTTTGGGGGACAATGCCAGTAGGCCCAGCCCGAAGAGCGAAGAGGGAGCAATTGTCACATGTTTCTCACGGGTCATGACCTTGGGCCGTCCACAGTCCTATCTTCGCCTGTTGGGCATATTTATTCCTAACATTGCCGATCAAAAGTTTATAGAAGCGGGCAAATTCGTAGATTATATGACAGCCTTACACATTAACAGTAGCATCACTGTTTACATAAATAGTGATTCTACTGCTTATGTGAAAGGTTGCTACAATAGTCCGACTGTTGTCAATATTTTTTTTTAAATGACATGGCTCAAATGCTTCTTTCTAATTATATATAATCTAGTTGAGTGTCATCTACCCTGTTATTAGGGGTGCAAATTGTCCGGTCCAGTCCGAAAAATTTATGGACCGATTTCATTCGGTTCAAGAATTCTCTCACCTTGGACCAGACCGAACAGGAGTTCGGTCCATACCGGTCCGGTCCAATTCGGTCCAGGGGCGGTCCGGTCCGGTCCAGTCCAGGGGTGCCCCGTATGATTTATTGGGCTAAATTTAATTTAAAATTTTATAATGATCAAATTTTTTTTAACCCAAATTTAACTACTATAAATTATAATATCTTAATATTATAAGAGTATATATTATATATTAATATATTAGTATATATTATATATTAAGTATGTTAGTAAATTATAACCAATAACACTATTACATTAGTATATTATATATTTATATGATTGTAAATAGTAGGGGTGTAAATGGTCCGGTCCGATCCGATCCGGTCCGGTCCGGAAAATTTGTGGACCGATTCCATTCGGTCCAAGAATTGTCTCACCTTGGACCGGACCGAACAGGAGTTCGGTCCATACCGGTCCAGTCCAATTTGGTCCAGAGGCGGTCCGGTCCGGTCCAGGAGTGCCCCATATGATTTAATGGGCTAAATTTAATCTAAAATTCTACAATGATCAAATATTTTTTTGGCCCAAATTTAACTACTATAAATTATAATATGTTAATATCATACGAGTATATATTATATATTAATATGTTAGTATATATTATATATTAAGTATGTTAGTAATTATAATTAATAACACTATTACATTAGTATATTATATATTTATATATTAGTAAATAGTGATAAATTAGTAATAATATATTAAATAATAATAATACACTTATTACTTATAAGTTATTACTAATATTCTATATAGATATATTATAATTTATATTTTTATACTACAACTAGTCAACCAATAAATTATAATATGTTAATATTATAAGAGTTTATATTATATATTAATATGTTAATATATATTAATATATTAATTTATATTAATATTAATATTATAATTTATATACTATTTTTATATATACATATATATATATATATATATATATATATATATATATATATGGGGTTCGGTCCGGTCCGGTCCGGTCCAAGGGGAGAAATCTTTTGGATCGGACCGGACCGGAATTAATCGGTCCATGTAAAATTTAGACCAGACAAGACCGAATTCTATTCCAGTCCGGTCCATGGGTCCGGTTCGGTCTTTTTACAGCCCTAGTAAATAGTGATAAATTAGTAATGATATATTAAATAATAATAATACACTTATTACTTATAAGTTATTATTAATATTCTATATAGATATATTATAAATTATATTTTTATACTACAACTAGTCAACCAATAAATAATAATATGTTAATACTATAAAAGTATATATTATATATTAATATGTTAATATATATTATATGTTAATATATATTATACGTTAATATATTAATTTATATTAATATTAATATTATAATTTATATACCATTTTTATATATACATATATAAATATATATATATATATATATATATGAGGTTCGGTCTGGTCCGGTCCAGTCCGGTCCAGGGGGAGAAATCCTTTGGATCGTGACTGGACCGGAATTAATCGGTCTATGTAAAATTTGGATCGGACAGGACCGAATTTCCGGTCTCGGTCCGGGACAACCGGTCCGATCCGGTATTTTTATAGCCCTACCTGTTATATTAAAAAGTTTAATAAATAATTCTACAATAATTTGATGTCACGTTAAAGGATGGTTTGAAGATGATGATTAAAGGATATTAATGAATATTAGCACTTCTTAAAGAAATTAATCTAATTGATCACTCATTTTTGAAATTCAAGAAATTTATCAATATAATACGTGCAAGGGAAGTTAATCTAATATATGTGCGCTAAGGGATATCACTGAAAATGATTTGAGAATTGGTGTCACGTGGAACCTGCTAGCCTAAGCAAGTCCAATTTAATTTCAGTTGGATAGAAGTCTAAGCAATTTCATTTATTGAGGGGAGTTCATGTTTAATTGGCTTGTAAGTAGTAATTAATTAATGGGACGTGGATGACCGGGAAATTAACAGCTCATTGGGATATTAAATTCTTTTAGAATATTTGAAAATAGTAATGAAATAGTTTTGTTTTATTAGATTTTGAAAAATGAGAAAAAAAAAGAGTCAAATTTAAGAATATTTGAAAATACTAAAAACAGTTGGGTTTCAAAACAGATATTAAATTAACTATCTTTTACATTTTGTGATATAAGCCCACGAGAGAAGTTTATTTAGGACATACGTAAGAACTTATATACATTTTTTTTATTTTTTATTATTGGATACTTGCTGCATGTGATCTTCTGTTGATAGCTGTAATAAGCCTGCTTGATTTCATTAATTTGCGGTCCTGCTGATCATTATAATTAATAAGGATATAGAGGTTGTAACTTGTCATGACCCCATTCCAAGCATGAAGCATGTATAAGCTCCTTTGTTATATTCATAAAAAAAATTTAGAAATATCCAATACAATTATATAGATTTGTTGTAAGAAAGCCAGAAAAGACCTTTTTGTATATATCATTAACAATATAATAATGTACAGAGGTATTTATAGTTCGCAAAATGATATGCTTTACAGTTGTACAATGCAAAATAAGAATGCATAGATCTTGCTGGGATATTTATCATGATCCTACTGACTTTCCTTCTTGAAAATATAACTTGTGCTGCATAATCTCTGTACGTACTCAAACATTTGTAAGCCAGCTAGCTAAATTTTTCTATGGTCTCCCAAATGTGTACAGTACCATAATTCCCGGCCAACCATAGTGACTAGTGAAGTAGAATTGATCCATATATAATATAGCTTTTAGCTTTGAGCTTTGAGCTTTGAGCTTTGAGCTTTGAGCTTTGAGTTTTGAGTGTTAGACGAAGCATGATTGAATGGATTTCATCTCTTTGATTTCATTGTATTGATGTATCAATATTTATAGGGCTGTTCATCCAGGTCGGATATTTTTTCAATCCGGTTTGAAATCTAAAAACCAGATTCTGGTTTCGAATCCCAATCCATATATTATCAGAACTAGAATCCAGATTTACCAAAGAAAAACCCGGGCACAGGATTTAAAATTCGGTACCCTAATCTTTTTAAAAACAAAACCGCATTTTAAAATCAAATCTGGTACCTTGTTCCCTGCTACCCCCCATAAGCTCTCTCTCTCTCTCTCTTAACATTCCCCAACCCCCGTCTCTCTCTCTCTCTCTCTATGAAAGGTAGCAAGAATTCAAAATTCTATTCTCCAATCTCCATCCTCGTGACCCCATTGACGGCGTGACCCAACGCCAGTGTGAATCACAAACAGCAACCCTCTCTCTCTCTCTCTCATCCATCTCCTAAACCCATCGCCAAGAAATTGAGCTCGCCTCCTCTTTTGAAATAGAAGCAAGTACAACCTCTTAAAAGTATTCTAAAATTGGGGTTGGCAATGATTTGTGACAAAGAAAGATCCACGAACAAGAAGCCCTTAGCAACGAAACACTAGCTGCCACCGTCTCTCTTTGGCTCTTCACTCCCCACCAGTGACCACGAGTCCACGATCTATCTCGCCAGCCTTTTAGCAAAAACTTCCCACAATCGGTCTCTTGTATGTGTTATGAGACCCTTTTTGTGTAAAAGTTCACATTAAATATTTAATTTTAAATATATTTTTGTTATCGTTTCCAGATTTGCAAGAGATATAACGACTGTTGGGTGCTCTGTCTGGGTTTTCTTCATTCTTGGGTATGTTTTCTTCTCTCTATCTGTTTTGTTTTCTGCTTATTGATTTGGAGTTTGTTTTGATGAGAACATTTGAATGTTTTGAGTGAATTTGTTTTCTGGTTAATCAAATTATGGGTGAAGTATTTTTCTCAAAAGTTTAATAACTCTACACTTTTATGGTATTAGTTAATCATATTATGTTATTACTTTTCTAGATCTGCTCTTTTTGTTAAACATGGTTTTTTTTTTAAGTTTTTGAGGTTTTTTTGCCTTGGTGTTTTGTATAATATTATATATTTATTATTTACTTCCATATTGTGTTTCAATATGGTATTGCTAATGGTTCTTATTCTATCTAGTTTATTCATGTATGGTTTCCAATTGGTTCTAGCGCCCATGGCCAAAATAGAATGTGACAGAATGGTGAACAAATTTATTAAATAGAGAGTTAAAAAATGGGTTATTGGTATGAAATGGGTTAACTGTATAATTAATCCATTGATGTAATAGTATTTTTGTTTTTATATCATGGGCTCTATATTGTGTACCTCATTGTGATTGGGAAAGTTGAGATTTTATGCATGTAAATGCTATGCTCTAAACCATAAAGTTGGAATGTCACCAAAAAAGTAAGCAAATAAGGTCTCTTAAAAAATGCTAGCTCTAAAACTCTTATATTTTTTATGATGCAATTAACATTCACAGCATGTTCCACAAGAAATGACTAACAAAATGTTATCTTAGGGGTCATTAAAAGTCATAATCATAAAATGTTTCTATCTATCATTTTTTCAATCTTTCTCCATTAAATCAGTACTAAAGAATTGAGCAAGACAGTGAAAGTACCTCTCTGTTTTCATCAGGTATATATGGAAGATCTTATGCATTTGGCATGGTGGAATACCATGGATTGTGGTGTCAGAGTAACTAAATAACTTCTTTTTTTGGTTTTGTTAATATTATGTATCTTTTTTTTTTCCTTGTTAATGGTTTGCTCTGTTCTCCAGATATTTCCAATAAATGTAAAGGGTTTAGCTGAAACCCTCTCCAAAAAGAGTCCAGATAGCCTACTAGAAGTTGCTATGAAGTCAAATCACTTGAAGTAGCAAATCACTTTGAAGTTGCTATTTGTTGAAATTATTTTGTAATTCATGTCTTATTGTTTTGTAGTTTGTATTGTGATGTAATGTGTAAATAATAAAATAATGTAACATGTTGTGGAAATTGTTATTATTATGCTTTTTAATGAATTATAATTTTTTTTACATAATATATAAATTATGTAAAAAATAGGCTTTGATAAAAAAGTATGATTTTCAATACTTTTTTGTAATAGTTTTGGAGAATTATGTTTTTCGATATTTTCATATAAATTCCTTTCAGATGCATAAACAATATTATTTAAAATAAAAAAGAATTAAAAAAAGAAAAAAAGAAAGAAAAACAAAGCGGCTCAGAACCAAAAATTCGGTTTCCATTTTTCAAAACCTAGATGGCTTCGGGTTCCAGCCCGAATCCTAACCCAGGTGAATCCAGTTTAAAACCCAGACAGGATTGTTGACATTGGTTTTAGGTCAGGTTGACTTGGATTCCCGGTCTGGAACGCTTGAATACCCTAAATATATATACAAAAGAAAGGAATAAAAAAGGAATAAGTTCGTTACATATAACCGTAGAGAATAACAGAATTTACAATACTCTACGGTTCCTTTCTAGTCTACACACCATGTGTTTGTGATAAATTCTCCTCATGTATAGTTGTGTCTGAAACAGGGTATATGTATCTTAATACACCCCTTCGAGTCCAACGGTGTATCTACAACATTGAGCTCGACTTGAAACGAAGAAATTTGTCAGCAACTAGTGGTTTTGTTAAAACATCCGCAATTTGATCCTTGGAACCAATGAGTGAAACTTTAAGCATGCTAGTAGCCACTCTATCTCTAACAAAATGAAAATCAATATTCACGTATTTTGTTCTTAAGTGATAGACAGGGTTAGCTGAGAGGTATGTCGGCCCTAAGTTGTCACACCATAAACTAGGAGCTTGAGAAAGCTTGATGCCAAGTTCACACAACACAATCTGTAACCAAATTAGTTCAGCTGCTGAGGAAGCTATCGACTTGTATTCAGCTTCCGTTGAGGACTTAGTAACAATTTGTTGCTTTTTGGAGCTCCAAGAGATGAAGTGTTTTCCCGAGGTAGATGCAAAACCCCTTGTGGAACGACAATCATCTGGACAACTCCCCCCCCCCCCCCCACCCCAAACCCAAAAAATGGGCAAACGAATAAGCTTGAAGAGTGAGACTTGATTTGGATGCAAAGAATAGACCATCATTTGGTGGCTTTCAAGTATCTGAGAATGCGCTTCATGACACTCCAATGAGGGGCTTCGGGAGAATGCATGAATTGACAAACCTTGTTGACGGAGTAAGAGATGTTTGACCTTGTCATCAAGAGGTATTGCAAACCTCCCACAATGCTGTGATATAGTTTAACATCCTCAAAATCTGCGGTATCGAATTTGGACAATTTTAGGGAGGCAACCATTGGTGTGGACATGGATTAGCATTAAGCATATTGCTTCAACTAAGAAGATGTTTGATGTATTTTCTTTGAGATAAAAGAAGTCCATCAGTGGTGTAATCAACTTCAATACCCAAAAAGAAAGATAGAGAGCCTAGGTCTTTTACTGGAAAGGCAAGTCCTAAATCATGAATAAGATCAGTGATGGCCGACTGTTTTGAGGATGTTATGACTATATCATCCACATATATGAGCAAATACATATGAATGTCATTGCAATTGAAAATAAACAAAGATGGGTCTGCTTTAGAGGCAATAAAACCATAATCAATAAGCCAGAAACTTAATTGAGCAAACCACGCTTGTAGTGATTGCTTAAGCCCATGGATAGATTTCTCAAACTTGCAGACGTGGGAAGGCCAAGAAGGGTCCACAAATCCTTGTGGTTGCCGCATATACACACCATCAGTGAGCACACCATGTAAAAAATCATTTTCAATGTCAATCTGATGTAAAGACTAGCCATGGGAGACAACGATGGATAGAATTAACCGGATGGTGGAGGGTTTCACTATTGGGCTGGACATGGAAATCAACACTTGGTTGTTGATGAAAACTTTTGGCAAAGAGATATGCCTTCTGTCTCTCAAAGGATCCATCAGTGAGGATTTTAGTGCGGAAAACCCAACGGCATCCCAGCATATTTGATTGAGGTACAGGAGGTACCAAAATCCATGTTTGATTTTGGATGAGAGCTTCGTATACCTTAGTCATAGCCTCCTTCCATTCTGTGTGTTTGACAACCTCGAAAAACTTGATGGATCATCCAGTACACTTGTAGAGACAGTGGCACAATTTTGAATAGGATACAACATGGTTCCATCAGTAAAACTTAGAGACGAGAGGGATTTGTGTGGGATTGAGTGATGATAGGGGAGCGAGGTGGTGTAAGACACGAGTTAGGGATATTCAAAACAAGGAATGAAGAGGAATCGAGATAAGGCTCAGTTGAAGGAGATGGGGCTTATGAGAGTATTGGGCTGTAAATAGAAGGAGATTGAGTTGGGCCGTGAGTGGTGGAGAGTGGTATACAGGTGTTTGGATGTGGGACTAAGATGGATGATGGAAGAATAGGTAAGGAGGCCGCCTAAGAGGGAGATAAATCAAATTGTGTTTTGGGCCGGGTTTTGGATAGAGGGAATGAATTTTCATTGAATATTATGTCATGGAAAATGTACGTGCGATTAGTGTTTAGGTCAAGACACTTGTAGAGTTTATGGGCTGGGCAATAACCTAAGAAGAGACATGACATGGATCGAAAACTCAATTTGTGAGAGGAACATGGTCGTAGATTGGGTCAACATTCACACCCAAAGACTTTAAGAAATTTATAGTCGAGTTCTTGATGATAGACCTAAGAATAGGGTGATTTGTTGTTTAGGACCAGAGTGGATAAGAGATTAAATAGGAAAACTGTAGTTTCAAAGGCCTCGGCCCAATTAGAGAACGAAAGTGATAAGTGGGCTAGGAGGGCAATGCCCGTTTCTACAATATGGTGATGCTTTCGTTCGATGAGTTCGTTTTGTTGGTGAGTATAAGGCATGAAAATCTATAAGTAATGCCAAGTTGTTTGCATAAAGGGGTGAGAAGTTGAAATTCACCTCCCCATCGGTTTGTAAGGTGATTAGCTTGGTATTAAAAAGACTTTTAATGAATGATAAAAAAAGTTGAGAAAATTTTGAAGACATCCGATTTTAACTTGATAGGAAAGATCCAAGTAAAACATGTAAAAGAGTCCACAAATGAAATATGGTATTTATAGCCATTTCTTGAGACATAATGGGTTAGACCCCATAGGTCAACACATAACAATTGTAAAGGCAGAGTATAATGGGCTTGTTTTGAAGGAAAAGAAAGCTGATGACATTTTGCTTAAGGACATTTAAAGCACTGGAAAATAGAGTCTATAGGAGATATTGGCAAACACTTGGATTGCAGAACATGAAAGATCAAGGTTAAGGAGGGGTGCGTAAGTCTTTGGTGCCATTGATCCATGGAGGTTTGTTCACCAATATGAGTTGATGGAGACATTGAAATGGTTGTAGTAGAAGGAAAGTGGTAGAGTCCATCACGAATTGGACTGGTGAGGAGGATTTTTCTGGTTATCTTGTCTTTCACACAGAATGAGTGAAGTGAAATTCAAAATAAAATGAGTTGTTAACCCAAAATTGAAGAACAGATACTAAATTTTTCGTGATGGACGGAACATGCAAGATATTCTTGAGAAGAAAGTAGATGAGTTTAAGGAGAGGGAGGTATCACTAGAGTTTTCGATTGAAAGACTATTGTCGTCACCTACTCTGATGGTCTCACCACCTGCATATGCTTCAAATGATAGATTCAAGTTAGAGAAATCAATAGTGAGATGATGTGTGGCTGCGGAATCGGGCTACCAAACCGATTCAGAAGGCTAAGTCCGAGCTGTGTAGTTTACAGAGAAGTTATTAGGGGATTCATACTGATACAAGTGGTTGAATCGATATTGGCATTGAAGTGTGACATGTCCAGCCTTGTTGCAAACTTGACAAGTTGGGTGTTGAGCATTGTATTGCTGAGATGAAATTGAGGGATAGGGAGGTCTGCCTCCGCGGCCATTTTAAGGGTAACGTCCCCTACTACGCCCTTGTCATCCTCCTCGATTAGGTCCACGACCATGCTGATCTCTTGTAGAGATGGTATAGTTTGCAGATGGTTCCAGAAAAGAATTAATCGGGTGATTGGTATGAGTAAGTCAAGATTTATGGAAAAGAAGAAGTTGATAGAGTTCATGGAAGGTAACAGGGGTGGCTCTGGTGGTGATGGAGGTAATGAATAGCTCATAAGAGGGACCAATATCATTTAACAGATAGGTCCTAAGATCCTTGTCTGATAAAGGACTACCAGTAACAGCAATTGAGTTTGCAAGGAGACGATCCTTGCCAAAGAAATAATCAGATATTGATTGGTCACCTTGGGAAAGATTAGTGAGTTGAAAATGAATTTGAAATTCTTTGGCATGAGATTGAGATGAGAACATGGACGAGAGGGAAATCCATAGTTGGTGAGTAGTTTTGGAGGAGAGGACATGGCCTAGGATAGAGTCCGAAAGGGAGGAAAAGAGAATGCTAAGAACCAGCTAGTCGATACGCCTCCAAGAATGAAAATCAGGGTTGGGTTTTGGCTAAGATTGGGAGGAATCGGTAAGAAACTCTGATGGTGGTTTAACCAATTTGGTTATTTCTGTCACTTTTTCAAATTGGTTATATCTAACTATTTTTCTTGTAGTGTTTGGAAGAACCGTCGACAAAGAATAAGAGATCTTGCCTGCGTAGGTAGGCAGAAATTTCAATGTTCCATAACTCACAAGTCCCAGGATCGAAACTTGACTTTGATACCATGTTAAACGAAGCATAAATGAATGGAATTCATCTATTTGATTTCATTGTATTGATGTATCAGTATATATATACAAAAGAAATGAATAAAAAAGGAAGAAGTTTGTTACGTATAACCATAGAGAATAACAAAATTTACAATACTCTATGGTTCCTTTCTAGTATGCACACCATGTGTTTGTGATAAATTCTCAGGCAAACCAAGCAAGCCTCCGTACAAATGTATATGTATTTATATATATATATATATATATATTAGTTCTTTTTTTTTTCTTATGGTAAAGTCTGAATATTTTCATTTGCAGTTGTACACGTATGAACGTACATACATGTGACGATCATTGGTTAATTTTTATGTAAGTTATGAGGGATGTAAATGGTCCGGTCCAGTCCAGTCCGGAAAAAATGTGGACCAGTTCTATTCGGTCCAAAAATTTTCCTACCTTGGACCGGACTGGACCGAACTCCTATTCGGTCCATATCGGTTCGGTCCAATTCGGTTCAGGAGCGGTCAGGTCCGGTCTAGGAGCACCTGATATGATTTAATGGATTAAATTTAATCCAAAATCTTGCAATGATGAAAAATAATTTTTAACTCAAGTTTAATTATTTTCAGCCTAATTTATGTATTTATCACAGATTTAAACTAAATAATATTAAAAAAAAACTTACTCTTAAAACAATTGGCAAAAAACAAAATAATCTTAATAAAAAAGTAAAAAAAATTATAAATTATAATTTTTATACTACAACTAATCAACTATTATAAATTATAATATATTAATATTATAAGAGTATATATTATATATTAATATATTATACTACCACTTTTAATCTATATTAATATTAATATTATAATTTATATACATATATATATATATACATATATATATATATAAAGTCATTCGGTCCAGTCCAATTTGATCTAGGAAAAAATGTCATAGACTAGAAATAGACCGAAAATATTCGGTCCGTGCAAAAAATGGACCGAATCAGACCGAATTTCATCCGGTCTGATCTGATCCCAATCCAGTCTACCGGTCCAATTCACTCTTCTTACACCCATATTAATTATGTTCTAGACCCGACAAGCTTCGATGGGTATTATTTATTAGCTGCAGTACATAACTGCATGATTTTAATCAAATATTTGTTCACACGGCCGGGGAAAAATGAAAATGCTAAAAGTTAAAACGAGATGATCAGTACTTATTTATTTATAATTTTTTTCGTCAAACATGATTGGCATGATTCTTACCCTCTAAAATGGAGATTTGGAACTCAAAACTCTTCTCCCCCAAATGTATTAAAATAAAAAGAAATTATAACTTTTGTTTTGAGTTTTATAATTTACTCATATTATTTTCCCATTAATTCTCATCTGAATTTGTAATCAATTAGTCTGAAATTGTTAATTAAGAGTTGTTTTGTTATTTTCCTATATTAATTTATTACATATAGTTTTTTTTAACAAGAATTTAATTAAGAACGTAATTCAAAGTTTTTTGACAATTATTACAGGGAATGATAAGTTAAATATTATATGTATTATCATGTGGTAGCATAAACTATTTTTTGGCGTATATATAAATATAAAAGAGAAAAAATTGAAACTCAATAATTACTAAGATCTACAAATTAATTAGAGTGGCGCTAAAGCCACTCCTGCAGGATCTTTAGGTTTTTTTTTTCTTTTCATATATATTTTTTAACAGTTTTAATATTATTTAAAAAAATATATATCATTAAAACATATTTACTTAATCATTAAGTAAAAAAAATAAAAACAAAAAACAAAAAATATTGAAATGTGATCTTTATTTGTGACTTTGATAGTATTTTTCAATTAATTAACCCATGAATAGTAACAAAGCCTTCTAATTGGAGCAGCAATTAATGGAATTCAGTGTAACCAATAAAGGGCGCTTCCATTTCCTTGCCGCGGAATACGGCATTGAATATGCAATATGGAAAATATACCCTTACCATCTATCTATAATTTTTTTTTTAAAATTTTTTTAATTTTTTCTTTTACTTAATGATTAAGAAAATAATTATTAATAAAATTATATATTTTTAAAAAAAATCAATGATTAAGAATATTAAAAAATATTTAAAAAATAATGATAAAAAATATATATACTTAAAATAATAAATAAGTAACAAATAAGATGTAAGGGTATGATACCACATGCAATATACATGCCAATGACGTATGCCCTGATCGCCACATAAAGCTCTTATCGCCGCATAGTTCGTTGTTTTTATCGAATTCCACCCCAGATGGCATCCAAATCTCATTGTTATTTTAAAGTCGTTCTCGAAATATGGAGAGCATATACAACGATATATAAGAGTTGTTATTTTAATTATTATGCGTGTGCGTGCCCCCTGTGGTGATTGCCCCCTTGGATCACCACAATATAATTCAGAGCGAAGGACAATATATAACAGTTACTTCTCACAAAAGTCCTGTTTGGTGACTTGGTGTCGAAAGTTTGGCTTTCCATTTTCGCTCAAAATCTTCTTTCTTTTAATTTTTACGCATTGCAATTATCATGGAAGAATGGCGTTTTGATTTGAATGCGTACTGGCAGTGGCAGGCATAATACTGCTACTTACTCGTTAGGCTATTGATGTAATTAAGAGTAATGCTAACCACGGTCAAAGTAGCGGTTATAGTAGCCACGTCGCGGTTACAAGCTTTCATGCCAAACTGCTTTGCCCGTCCTTACAGCAGACCGAACCATGCCCAAATATTACCCCCACACGACGTGTTCATAAGCCACCGGGGTCCAGATACCCGAAGAAACATTGCTGGTTTACTTCATCACGACCTTTTTATGCGGGGGCTTACACCTTTCATCGACTACCGAAACTTGAAAGCTGGTGACAATTTGTCCCAAAATATTGATACCGCCATTCGAGAATGTAAAGTCGGTGTCGTAGTGTTCTCCCCAAGATATTGTGAGTCCTCCTACTGTCTCCATGAATTGGCTCTTCTAATGGAGTACAAGAAAAGAGTTATACCCGTCTTTTATAATCTCAAACCCTCCCAGCTTCGGGTTAATGGAGACGTATCCATTAATGGACCTTGTGTCTCAGAGAAAGAGCTTGAGAGATTCAGCAGAGCACTTGAAGAAGCTAAAAATATCGTTGGACTTAGCTTTGATTCATCAAGAGGGTCCCGACTCTATTTTTTCCCCCTTCATCTTATTGAACAAATTATATTTCGTATATTTTGTTAATATTGGTTCCTCGAAGAGATTGTGATCTCTAATATTGCTCCATCTTTTTTGTTTTTTTTTTTTCGTTTTTTGATTTTTTTTGCGACTTTCAGATATTGGTCAGAGTTCCTACAAAGTGCTTCTGATGCCATCATAGAGCAGCTCGGCCAGAGCTCCTGAAAGTGTTTCAGTAATCTCTTATGGTACTTTTTGTCGAAAACTCAAGTTTCTGACTAGATATCTCTATCAAGGACCTTCTCTCAAGCCCCCACAGACTACAGTATTGTTTTTTTTTTTTCCTTTTTTTTATCAGTTGAGCAATTTTTTGGATCTAGGTGGGGGGATTAAATCATTGAAGTTTGAATACTAAACCCTAAACAATCAAACATATATAATAATACTACACGAGCCGTGATAGAGATACAGATCTGAGACAGGACACGAAAAGGCAAAGGCGTGGGTTATTATTGTTCTCGCACTTTTGCCTTCTCTGCGTCCGAGACTCCGATGTCCTCGCAAAAATCCATGTCTGAAGCATTTGTCCATACACTAGTAGTGACACCCTTGCGCCCACTTACCCACGTTTGCATGTATATTTTATATGAACAGTACGTATGAAGTTCATGATAATATCTTTTTCTGCTAATTCGGTCTACTGCTAATTATCCTCAGTTTTAGTCCTCTAGAATCTCTTCCCATGATCATATGCTTCCTCCGAAATTTTTTTCGTGGTGTGATTAGAAGGTATTGCTTGCCTTTTGCCATTTTACCACCACTTATTTAAGATTTATAACCTGTTTAGTTTTCGAGAAAAGGACAATAATTTGAAATTACTAATTAGATATATAATATGAATATAGGCGGCCTCAACTTGATCTAGTATCACAAATCAAACTTACTTTTATTTTAAGTTCTTCATAATTTTTTATGATCAGGTAGAAATGTGTTTACTTGATCTGTCACGCGTGTGCGCCTTTTTTTATTGTAGTTGCAGTCTATCCAGGTCCTGTTTAGATTCGGAGATGAGATGAGATGAGTTGAAATGAGTTTATTTTTTAATATTATTATTATTTTAGAATTTGAAAAAGTTGTATTGAAAATTGAAAAAGCTGTATTGGGATTTAAAAAAATTGTATTGAGATTTATATTTTATATAAAAATATAAAAAAGTGTAATGATGAATTTGAGATGAACTCACTCACGAATACAAACGGGACTTAAATCTTGGTTTGGATATTGAGTTTGACAATCTGAGATAAAATTGAAAAAATATTTATTAGAATCATTATTTTTTTTATCATCTTTTTATTATTTCATTAGATGATAATAGATGATTAGAAACTATTTATTATATATATTTTATTTGTGTAACTATCATTTAATATCGTATCATGAAATAATAAGATGATATAAGAAATTAAATGATGATGATTAGATCTTCTCTCTTTAATATTATTGTTATTTTGAAATTTTAAAAAAAATGAATACTGACCATTCATTATATTTTATTTGAAAATTAAAAAAAATTAAGAGTTTAAAAAAATTAAAATGATTTTCCTATCCTAATCAGGTTAAGAGAAACTTCTATTATAATAATCAAGTACATTATATATATATATATATATATATATATATATATCTACCGCCTTCGAAGGCCTTCACACGTGCTTTAAATAGTTGCCTAGCGACATTTTTCCGTCTGTCTCTAGCACACATTACTTTAGTCAACGTATCAATTATCATATCATGTGATAATCTATTTGAATCATGTTCATTTCAGTATATGCACGGCCTGTGACGGCCAGCTGCTTGCGTTGGAGATACCCGCGCAGTACCTAAAGTACCGATCAGCTGGAGAGACAAAAATTAACGTCTGCCTGTTGCTGTACTCTTTCATGGGAGCTGGCCGATACGTTTTATTCTTCTTTCATTTATAATATTGTAACTTCAGATTTAAATTATGTATTTAAGTTGACTTCAAAAAAACATTATGTATTTAAGTTGCCATCAATAATTTAGGGAATCTAAGGTAAAAATTTTAATTGGGGCTTTCATTTTTAAATTAAAATAAAATAAAATCAATTAATTTTAATTCTTACATTACTTTTTTATTTAAAAATTATGCCTATTGTTTGCTAAATAGAATTATAATTAAGATTTATACTACATTTTCAACTAGTTGCCATTTGGATTCGGAGTTGAGATGAGATGAGTTAAGATGAGTTTTGAAAGTTAAATAAAATATTATTATTATTATTGTTATGGCATTTAAAAAAATTGAACTGTGATTTGAAAAATCTGTATTGAGAATTAAAAAAGTTGTATTGGGATTTATATTTTATATGGAAATTTGAAAAAGTATAATGATGAGTTTGAAATAAATTGAAACAAGCTCAACTCGTCCTCAAAACCAAACGGGTAGGAAGATTTTATCAATCCTAATTTTATAAGACATGCTCTTGGGTTTTAGGAGTCGTTTGGGCCACTACCACAATATTGGCTTTTTGCCACGATGACTTTTGCAACAAAAAGCATAAAAAATTACTGCAAAAAAAGTCCTGGCAAAATATCACGGCCGTACGTTTGTAGATAAAAAAAAATGCTACTTTAAGTATGATTTTGGCACAAATGTCTACTTGTGATGGCAACACTAATCGCCACTAATGAGGAAAAAAATTGTCAAGAATAACTATATTAGGTCATTCAACATCACACAAGAAACTCAATTCCCACATGATATGTTGTCATAAAATACTTTGTGCATCAAGAATTTCTCTCACTACTTTTTTTATACTACAAATACTATTTGCCACAATAAGCAATAGTGACAGCTTATGCTACCACAAAAACCAATCTCTCACAAAAGGATTAGTTTTATTGACGAGTTGATACTACTGCAAAAAGTCAATTACTACAAAGAGACATAATCAAAAAAATATTTGTGACAAGAATTTTCGTCGATAAGTCCTTTCCTCTAGAAATAATTTTGCCACAATAGACAATATTGGTAATATATATATATATATATACTAGATAAAAATAACGTGCAAAGCACGTTTATTTAATTTGATTTTTAATAAAAATTTAATAATTATTCATAATTAAGTAGATGATAAATAATTATACATTTTCATATATTATAAAAAAAAATTAATATAAACAATAAGATAGTTTCATAAATAAACATAACATATAGTTTTATCAAACTTATTTGAGATAATTTTGATTAAAGTTTTAATATAAGATTAGTTCAAGATATGATTTTTTTTTTATTCCAAGATGATAATTTAACATTTTTATTATTTTGTACGGCCTAAAAACAGAGGACATTAAAATATCTATATTTTTTTAGTTATGTGATTATTTTTAAGAAATGATATGAGTTTTTTGAAAAAATAAATTATATAGTTTATAATTTATATAAGAATGTTATATTATAATTTATAATTTATAATTTATATAAATTTATTTAATCATATATATTCAATTAAATATCAAACATATAATATTAATTATATTTATTGCTTATTATTACCAATTTAATATAATTATAATAAATCATATATACCGTATACTAACTATATATACCTTATATATAGTTAATTTAATAAATAATGCATTCATTTTAAAATTATAAATTATTTAAAAAAAATTAAATTATTAATCATATAATAGGAATAAAATTTTCATGAATAAAATTAAACTCTCTAACGTATAAATTGTTATGAATGGTTTATTTCTATATATATTGTTCTATTTATATATTTTATACTATTATTATTATTCTATATATATTTTACATAAAATAAAATTAAAAAATATGTCCTAAGTAGGAATTCTAAAATAGAAATTTCTAATATTATTTATGGGCTTAATGAATTGTGTTTAAAGTATTTAGTGGTATTAAATAGATGTTAAATAAGTTTTTAATGGAAATTTTACTATTGTAGAAAGTTGAAGAGGTGAAATTAATTTTAATATCAAGAATATTATTTCAGTGAATAAATTTAATAAATTGTGTTTAAAACAGTAATTCTCATTAGATGCAGTATTAATTTTAACAGAAACTGACGGAAAGTGTTAACTTTAACGGAGAAACAAAAATTTCTGTTGAAACAAGAATTTCCGTTAAATAGTCACTTTATATATATATATATATATATATATATATTATATATATATATATATATATATGCGGCCACAACATGTTGCCGCAAATAGAAACAGAAAATTCAAAAAAAAATATAGACTAAAACCGATGAAATATATAAATAAGTGTAAAAGTAGAAAAAGTGTAATATAATATAAGTCTAAAAGCATAAATATGAAAGCTTGGTTGACCTAAATTCAGCAAAATATTATATAACAGTTTCAAACAAATATAACCTAACTATGCTACCAATTTCACCAACTCAATATCATCAAAACAACTCTGATCTATACACTAAAATATAAACTCATCACAAATATAAAGAAATTAGGCCATAAAAAGAAAAGAAAAAGATAGGAAAAGTTAATATTAGTTTTGAGAAATATATTAAAAAAGAGTATACTTCACATTGCCTATATACTATCAAAACTGTTCAGAATAAGCAACTAGCAAGAAACTCACTAGTAAGGCAAATGTGAGCCATTGAAACAAGTAGGCTTATTGTAGCTTAATGCAGTTGATCTTTGGCAATCAGCATTTAGTTCCTACATCAAAGAGAAACATAAAAGTTGTACCAAAGAAAAGTCCATTGAGTGTGAAAAGGCAACTTGTAATTTGTTTTTCTATGAGAAATTTAATTAACCCTCATAATTAATTGGGCATATCCAAGTACATAGGGAGATAAAAAAGAAAGATACCTAATTAAAATCCACTGACAAAGAAAACATCATAAACATGTACACTTGCTAAAAAGGGAAAACAAGCTAGCCAATTGGAAGCAACATCTACATGCAACAACAATCCATATAAAGAAATAAAGGGCATGCATCAAAAGACTTTCAAGACAAGGAAAATATAGATCTAAATAGCAAAAGGAATGTCAAAAGAAAAGCCATAGAGGAAAAAAAGCTAAATCTCCAATTATTCTTTTCCAAGACAACCTTTTCCATATTCCAATAGAGGAAAAAAGGCTAAATATCCCACTTTCCCCATTGTTTATTTTGTGTAGCTAAATTTCTAATTTTATGGGCTTTATTATTTACACAAAGTCGCTCATAAAAAAATAGACAAACGCACACACATACCCAACAAAGCAAACAGAGCTTTGTGTGTGCGACCATTGATAACAAATTGGCTATAACCAGGAAATCATGGCCTTCCTCAACACAAACCCTGGCTATATACCTAAACAAACATTTGCATGCATGAAAAATCCAAATCCAATGTTAACTTAAAATCACAGTGAAAAAAATAGAAGATTTACAGTAACTCATTGCAGCGGCAGAAACTAGAGGAAACTAACACTTTGCAGTTGGGAGAAATAAAGAAATCTAACCAGGAAAAAATAAATAAAAATCAGTGCATGAAATACATATATCTTGAGATGAGTTCCAATAATTCAGTGGACTCTACCGACTACATCAACTTTTTAACACTTACCTATAAGCGGCTACATATACAAGTACCTATATTGTATAAGGATTTAATCATTAAAAATGTCTTTTAAAATGGGTAAGCCAATTATAAATGCCAACTCAAGATTTACCACATAGCAAATAATCCCAATGCCAATACCAAGTGATAGTCTTCCGAGATCCAAACACCAAGCATTCTATATAAAGCATTAATCACATTCATATTTGAGTTTTCTTTCTTTCTTTTAACTAATTCAATTCACAACTAAATTTGGATGTATATATGAGTATGAGAGAGAGAGAGAGAGAGACATCTAATTCCAATCATTGACTGTTAAGTACTCACCAACGATCGTCGATTTTGGCATCCACATCATCAATTTTCTTTTCAAGATTTTGGAGCATGACATCAACCTGAAGTATTCAAACAATAGACACGAGTTGCTATCATGTTGCACCTACCAATAATGCTCATACTAGGTATAGGAAAACAAGATAAAAAATAAAACTTAAGATTAAAAATTCTTACACTGTCTATGAGTGCTAATGAAATCTTATTACCTCCAATCACTTCAATCGTATTTTTGCTTTCCTCTCAGGCAGCTAGCTCTCTATGCCTTCAAAGCATCTTTTTCATCATCAATGCCCTTTTTTTTCTACCATGCTATTATAAAGTTCTATTTGAAAGCATCAAGGCAATCACAATGAGCAAAAACATAAATAACTATTCTCTCATGCATGATCATCAGCAAACATTGATATAAAGTCAAATATATATAATAGGATTTCCTAGTTAGGAACATCAGCTGATAAATCATTTTGGTTGTTAATAGAACAGACCAAATAATCCTATTTGTAACAACTTCTTATGCACTCTTGGAACAAACCAAAGAAGAACATAATATTACTTAGAAGCACGTATAAAGTGGCTATTATTTATGAGCATATAAATCAATTACAGAGATAGTTACAAATCTTAAAAGAAAACATAACATACAGACTAAGGAAAGAATTGAACAACATTAAACAAAAGAATAAGGCAATATATCAATAAAGTTGTCATTAAACATGCTTTTCATCCACAATAGTTTGTGCAACATGAACAAAATATAGCACACATGAACTGGGTACCATTTACATAAATTGGATAGAACAGAAGCAGTTAAGCATTTACATAAATTGCCTAGTGACTAGTCTTGCAACATATTCATTGCAAATTTGTGGTGATCTTGTCTCAAAAGACACACCTCCAATTCAGTCAATGTCAAATAGCCTCATTCTATCTTCAGTAGTGCAATCCCTTCAAATGGCCTCATTTACAAAACTTTCGACAACTTATGGCACAAAAGAAAGTTATGAAAGAACAACTAGTCTAAAATGAACTTCTCAAATGACAAATGTTTCTGTCAATCTGACATGGTGTGTATTAAAAAACTTTGACATCAAACTAGGGTTCAAATATATGATACTTTTCATTTATAAGAGAGACAAACTAGAGTCCAGAATATATATATTAGAGAGACAATTTCCACTTAAACCATGACAAACAGCAAAACTTTTATCAGGTACCTAACCAAAGAGCACTTTTACAGCATGTAGATAGTCTTTACACATTATAAACCAAAAGACGTAAAACTATAAACTCTTACAAGAGCATCTAGAAATTTATATTCATGTATGCTACTTTTCTTTCCTGCAACTAAATAAAAAGGCACCAAAATAATACCACATTAGTCAAAACTTAAAAAGAAAACATTCAAAAAGATTCAACACTAACCCAATTAAGATATGATAAATAAATGCAGTACTAATGAGTAGCTATCTATAACTAACATTAAAAATTCATTGAACATGTCCCATCTAATGTAGTAAAATTACCTCACCGCAAAAATAAGCTAGTTATATCACAAAAATGTCAGCCAAAGTGCTAGCCAATGCTAAATGAAACATCTGAATCATTAAAGGGTCATTGACTTCTAAATATATCCAACCTTAACCAATAAATTAAGTTAAAAAAAAAAACTTCTTTTTGGAAAGTTATAAAATAACTACAAAAGAAATAGTCTAGTGGGAAGTACCTTAGATCAATTAAGGAGATTTAGATATGGTAACCATCAAATGATATTGGAAAGTAAGTAACATGAGTATCCTCTACATAAGAACATAAACATATACAACTTATGACACAAACTGACTAAAGATATGAAAATCAGTTTAACTAAGATAGAAGCTCAAATAACAAAAATCTTGGAAGCATATAAATTTCTAACACTAGCAACTACTAGTAACAAAAGGAGAACATTAGATTGTTAAAATTGTTAAAATATGCTAGTAACAGAAATCTTGGTAGCATATTTTGGTGTTCTTTAGCCCAATTTTTTCGGGTGAAATGAACAAACGCACCATTGAGTGACTAGTGATGTAACTAAACCTTGTGGTAGTGTTGGCACTGAGTAGTGGTTACTATTAAATTGATGTTCCATTGGTCATAGTTCATCATCCCATCAAGTTACAAAGCAGTCTACCTTACGCACAACAAGCAGTTCACATTTCATATAATTGCAATTATTGGTTGCAATGAGGCACAACAGTAGCTTGGTTTGCCATCTTGGATCCATTGTTGAGAATATATTAAACAAATATATTACCACATGCAGTAGATACCTTTGTGCTATATATGGAGATTGGGAAGGGTTTGTTGAATTAAAGAGGTATTTTAGTCAAATAGATTTCATATATGCTATGGAATAACTTATGACTTTGCATGAATTGTTAGCTAAGCTTTCTTTTGTTTTCCATATTTTTGTGAACTGGGAGCGGTTTAGAACTAATTCTGGAATTAATTCAAAGTAAAATTTATGGAAATTTATGGCACCAGTGAATACGTGTTTTACAGAATATGTTGGATGTAGAGTTGGTAAGATAGCATTATGGTATTTGGGTTTATTTTATTTATTTTTTGGGAAGTACCTCAATTTAATAATGGTTATGTTTTCAAAGTCCACATTTGATGTTCGTGTTCAATTTTCCAAAACCCAATTCTCTCAAACTTTATACAAGAAATAGAGCCATTAGATGCAAACCTTATTTAGAAAGAAGTTCCACCAACAACAGTGGATGCCAATCAACGGACTATATATGGCATGTTGGGCTTACTTCCATTTGACCAGTTTCAAGTTCTTATTGAGGCCTTATAGGAACCCCTCTCTAAGTTATTGGTTTCTTCAATGATAACTAGGTATGTTCATGTTCAACATCATGTGCATTACTTGATCTTTTTATTTTCCAATTATTTGGAATCCTTGTTCTCTTTTATTCTTCATATTATGTTAAGTTCTTTATAATTTCTGCTCCTTTATCATCCTTTACCAACTGATGTGTATTCAAAATGGTAGATATTTGTAAATGTATAGTAATAAGTTTATTGCAGATATACATTGGTATGACTGGAATCTTGGTCGTCAGGCAAGTAGGATTCCATAAAATCTAAACAGAGATGTCTGCTGCTAGATAATTGGTCTACACTTAGATTTCCAATTTGTTTAAATTGGTTGTGAAAGATCCTCAAAGCTATGTGGAGAGGCGATGTCGTGATTCCCCTATTTTAATGCCTTATTTTGCATGAAGTTGTAGTGTATCTTGAGTATAGAAAAATAAATGATGATGAATTGCTTTATATGGCTTGCTATGGAGCTGGAAAAAAGTTGATGGTTACTACGACTTCTTAATTAACAAAACTGCCTAATAGCATAATGAATGAGCATGGAAGTAAACTAGGCATATGCTTAGGTATATATCATTTCTACAGTTAGAGCATAGAACCAAAGGGCACAATATTCATTGATATTATTCCTTACCGTCCTTGGTGTTTATGCCTCTATTTTTTGCAATATCTTTTACATCATTGAAGTGTTAGTGATCTCTCTGCGTTGACATAATCTTTCTCACTACCATAGAATGAGAATATGGTTTTTCTCTAACACATGTGAAGTGATGATAGAGGTTGAAACTTATTCAATTTGTTGGTACAACTCATGGTATCGCAACTCATGGTGCAACTTATTCAATTTTCAATTTTTGTTGGACTACACAATCTCTCATTAATTAACATAAATATATCACAATATGTACACACACACGCGCACACACACACACATATTCCTGCACCTAGGAATAGAAAAGAAAGGAAAAAAGCCAAGATTTTGCATATATATATGTGTGTGTGTGTGTTTACAATCTCTTTTGAAGAAAATCTCTAGGTCCTAATAAAGGAGATTTTACATTCAGGAGTACAACAATTAGTTTCCACAAATACAAAGGAGTTATTGAGTTTTGCTACTGCTGACATAAGGTTATTCCTTGTTAGATAGAATAGTTTGCTTTTGCTATCATTGTGCTTGTCTTTATGTCTATCTTGCTAGGATTTAAGTTGCTGTTATAAAATTCAGTATAGTCAATAGAGTTTGCTGAAATTGCAAATATAATTCTTGAATTGGTTGAAGTACTTCAGACTCAATTCTAATTGTCGACTGTCCAAACCACAAACAACTTAAAGTTGATGTTGACAAGACAATTCAGGAATTGACCATGTTGTCTCGGCACACTTCTGTAAGTTAATTCAAATCTTGGCATTTATATGTGCTACTAGTTGGAGAAGTACGAGTGATTGTGCAAATTTGTAAGCAGCATTTGATCATACATCACAATAGTTGCATGTTAAACAGTTTTTGAAGTATACATTGCAACTTTTTAACCATAGTACTAATTTTTATTCTTTATATACATTTATCATTTCATCCATTTACCTTTGAAATTGTAACTCATATCTTGCATTAGGATTAACATGTCTCACTCTAAGATGCTAACTTGTTTCACTCATATAGGAATTATACCATGAGATGAATGCTTATGAAAGATTTGAACAAGATTATAGGCGACAGCTGAAGGAAATGGAGTCCCTAAATCTCCCTTGACAAGGTTAGGCATAAAAAAAAAATCCACTTACCATAGATTTCTTGAGTGGAAGTTTCTATATGTCTAATACATGCAAAGCAATAGGTTCAAATGCTATAGCAATAATATACCCTTCTTCGCATATCAATAATCATATATATTGATACGCAATTACTTCCTTGATAGAAGATAAAATCCTTATATAGAATTCAGGAAAAATTACAATCCACCAAGTAATATAGTAATGTTATTATTTGCCAAGGATTTACCTTTTAAATGACTGATGAAAAAAATATTTATCCTTATCAATACTTATTTTACATTTTCTACCTTTTGTCATGTTTTTGAAGTATACACTGTAATTTTTTTAACAATAGTACTAATTTTTATTCTTTATATACAATTGTCATTTCATCCATCTACCCTTGAAACTAGAACTCATATATTGCATTAGGATGAACATGTCTTACTCTAAGATGCTAACTTGATTCACTCATGTAGAAATTATACCATGAGATGAATGCTTATGAAAGATTTGATTGTTTATTGCATCTAGTTTCTTCCTGAAATAACTGTGATTGTTGCTTCTTTAAGACTTTACCTATAAGTAGTTATTGGGGTTTGAAATTTGATTGAATTAATTGGGTCTTTGGTGATTGTGGATTCTTTTATTTAATGTGTTTTCATATAGTTATAGGCCACTAAGGCCAGTTGATAACTTGACATGGGGTATCCATTTATCAATTATTGGGAAAAGAAATTTTAGAAGGAAGCTTAAGCAACTCTTAGCTTGTTCCTAGGCTATGAATTTCTGTCCAGCTTTTTGGTATTAAAATTGGTTGGGCAGTATATATGCATGAGAGGTTGAATGTTTGGTGGTTTTGTGAGAGCTAACTGGACAGGTGTTTTGTTCTTGAATTTTTGACATTTCCATAGTTGGCCATCGTTTTGCTGGAAGAAATCATTAGCTAGTTTTAATCATGGTTTTTCATAGTAGGGGGCAACCCTTTGTTTTTACAAACAATTGAGGTAAATATCTAAATTGCTCAACTTCTTCTGCACATAAATACAAGATGTACTAACATTTTCTTTATCTACCTATCATGTTGTTATACAGGTGTAACAAAGCGCAGATTTCATTTTAAATTGGGTAGCAATATGGGAAACAATTGACTTGGAAATCAATTTGGAGCAAATTAATGGGCAGATGGCAAAATGTGTAAGGTAAGTATTTACCTGTAGTTTGTGTATTATCATGACTGTGATATCTATAGGGGAATATATTAGATTTTGATGAATGACATTGATATGGTTGTATGCATGCATTCATTAATATGGGAATAATATAACCTTAGATGTAAAAGTAATTTAAGACCAGATACTATGGTGATGTTCGTTTTAAACATATTAGGGTAGTTGGTTGCTGTAATGTTAAAAAAGTTGTTAAGTCTATATATTAATATGGACATTTCTATACTTACGAGTTATGATATAGATTTATTTAAAGCTATTATCTTATTATTAGCTTCTGCTTATTTTTTGTTGTCTTAGATCATGTTAGGATATATGTGCTCAATTCTAAATGGTGGGATAAGGCTATGTTGTGTTTAAGTTAAGGTGGGATGAAATATTTAATATAATATACATTGTACTTAATAATTAAAAAGAAAATTTCTTCTCTTTTCAATCTTTTCTACATAGTGTATTTATAATTATTTGTAACATATTTTTATGTGTTTTAAGCTACATAGCCTAAAAAAGTACCAGTGGAATTGAATGGTTGTAACAGCTATACAATTGGACTGGTATTTTTTTTTTAATATTTTAAAAAAGTATTTGTAACGAATTTTGGTCATCGCAAAACGAATTTTGAAAACAGAAAATTCAATGCTGCGATTACAAAAACAGTTGGACATAGAAATTAATGGCAAAACAAATTCGTTGTAATTAGGTTTTGAAAATTGAAAACTCAATTCCAACAATTCAAAAAAGCTAGAAATGAATTTTAGCGACGAAATTTGGTCGCTGCTATAAACTTTGCAGGCATAATACCTATTACAAGCGATATATGTAATCGCTAGAAATAGACATTTATGAAAAATTTATGACTATTTGCGATGGTATGAAATTCGCCAGAATAAACCTTCCACAATGATTATTAGCTGAATTGTAATGCCTATTTATGGTGATGCCTATTTATCGTAATGCCTAAATATATTAGAGGTGAACAGAAACGGGGTGCTACAGCAAATATGCTTGTTTTAGACTTTTTTTAAGAGAAAATGATAAAGGCATTTGTATTTGAGTACCGCTTTGAGTTTTGCTCTTTTTTATTTTCAATTTAAAGATTAAATAAATAATATTATTTTTTAAATGTTTAAAAATAATTTAAAAATGATGTAAAAATATTTTTAAAAAATTATAACTAGCGGAACTTAGAGTGGATCCCAACTAGGGAGCTTTGCAGCCCTCTTTTTATAAGGGTTCCGTGAGTTTGAATGTAATGGAAGTAGCAGATGAATACTAAAATGTAGAAGCGAAATATTGAATATAAAATGGATATGAATTTGTGTATAAACTTGAGGAAAAATAGATGAACAGTAATTGAAGATAAAAGGGATAAATGGATAATCACGTCTTGGGGAATTCGAGGTCCCTGATGAGTGCGCAAAAATGCACTCTAAATATCCTAATATTTGATTAAATTGCAAAGAATGAAAATAGAAATGATTAGATTTTACTTATTTTATTTAATTATATTTCTATTTATATTGAGATGTTTTTAAACCTTACTTGTCTTTTTATATTTTTATTTTATATTTTATATTTTATTTTATTGATAAGGAGTCCAAGATCACACGGCAACTAAATTGAATTTGCATCAGTGAAACCGCACGGTAATTTGACTTGGAGTGGGACTTACTTTTGGATAAACATACATATATGTGAGACGTAGAGGAATGGAAAAGAGCGAAAAACGTGAAGCCGCGAAAAGGAACGTGAGGCCGCATGACATTCAGCACTTATATATATATATATATATATATATTCATACATTTTGAAAGGAGGGCAAAAACAACGAGAGCGCAGACGTGAACGTGAGGAAGGAGCCGCACAGTAAAAACGAAGAAGAAGCGGAAGCTGCGCACTGAAACGTGAAGATGCAGACGATGATTTTTTTTTTTGATATTTTTGTTGTCTATCCTATTCATGGATAACTAAATTCTTAAGTAAGGTTAGGGATAAACTTACACATTAGATGGTATTTTTAATTTATGTATTTGATTTTCAATTATTAAAATTCTTTGTTTTATTATTCTCAAAATATTGTTAGTATTTTCTTTTTCGAGTAATTTTAGAATTTATTTCATTTATAGATTCAGTCATGCTTTTTCTATTGAATGAATTTATTCTTTAATTATTTTTGGATCCATTGATTATTTATATTGATTTAATTCTTTGCTGCAATATTGCTCCCTGAGTATGTTGTTGTCGTTGGATTTTCTCAATATGAATAACAATTTGTGTGATTTAAAGTAATGAATGATTTTTCAAAAGATTACATTTAATTTAATTTTTGGTTTATAATTTTATATCTTCCGATTGAGAATTACGGAATTGAATTCTCAATTGAGTTATCAGTGAATTGAAAATAATTAAAATACTATATATGTGCAAGGGATTCCCGACACTCTACTGTTCGTCAATTTTGATTACTTTTTCATTATTTACTTTGTTTAATTTTAATTTAAAGTCAATTTTTCTTTCCTCATTAATCATTTAATTATTTTTTTTTGTTTCTTTGCTATTTTACTATTCTTTTAATTGTCTCCCTGTGAAATCGACACCCCAAAGCTGAACTACAATTACCGCGTTATTCTTTGGGCGTTATGAGTCCCCAATTCCTCCTATCAAAATAACAAGCAATTTCAACAATAATTTTTCAGATGTCAAACACTACTCTCATCCTTCCTACTTATACTAATTTACCAAGGCTATGGGCCAACTAAGGCCATGGGCCACTCTACTAAGCTTACTAGATCACATAATTGAAACCAAGAGACTAATTGCATACATCCATTGAGCCCGGCCCACTTATATTAGGTTCTTAACACTTTTTCGGAGAAAACGTTTAACCAACGCATCTTATACATGTCGTTGACTTTCGGGTTACTACGTTTTCTTTTTATTTTTATTTTTTTTTATTTTCTTTTAAGTCCGTTGACCGAAAGGGAAAACTAGAACCCCATAAGTCAACGACATGTTTGGGGTACTACCATACGGATGATATGCACAGATGTTTCTTCAAATGAAAAATTAATAGCGTATATATAAAATTTAAAAAAAGAAATTGATGATCGTTGTGAACATTAAAACA
This sequence comes from Platycarya longipes, assembly GCA_036559045.1. Taxonomy (NCBI): domain Eukaryota; kingdom Viridiplantae; phylum Streptophyta; class Magnoliopsida; order Fagales; family Juglandaceae; genus Platycarya; species Platycarya longipes. The sequence continues at coordinate 36,354,225 of CM071790.1, forward strand.
TGCAAGATATATGACATTACTGTAGTTGTAACACAAGTCTGGTAAGGTTTAGGAAAGGATGAGAAGCTAAGATTTTTTACCGTACCTCTTGAACCAATGTTTGTGATGTTTATTTTGCAGTCTTCAACGTCGAAAAATACAGATTTATAGTTTTCCAGCCACTCTCAATAGAGACTCGTGGTACAAGTTAATTCTCAAGTAGAAAATCGTTTTTGCAAAATCACCGTTGTGGTTCTCATGCGCCATCCTTTTCAACAGCTTTTTTCGACATATGTGAGATCACCAAACTCGTTATCACCTAACTTTTTAGATCTTGGCAGCTCTTTTCGACACGTGTGAGATTACCAGACTCGACATCACCAAATCTTTTAAATCTGACATTTGTGATTGAAAAAATATGAGTTTGTTGCCTTCACGGAATATCATAAATGTCAAAGTGTACTGAAATTGGTTTAAACTATAATCCATAATTTTTCACATTTATTTTACAACTTTTTTTTTTTTCTTATTGTTAATTAAAATAACAAAACAGCTCATGATCTTTCAAACGTTTATTTGTAAAGATTGAGTTATCTATTTTTATGAAAAGTAAGATTGAAACTCTGTTTAGGCAAAAAGTATTATTTTTTTAATATTTGTTTATTGAGAGTATTAATAATAGTAAAAATAGACTAATTACAAAAATATATATATATATATTAATAGAGCTTTAAATATATTATTTTAGTTTATCATATCACGTTAAATATGGATACACTCCAGAATATAACTGGTCAATGGTCATAGATGTAAATTTTTTTAACTAACGAATGATGATAATTTTTCTTAATAGTACAATTCATTTTCTTTTATCGAAAAAATAAAAAATAAAAGAGTTCATTTCCTTGTTGCTGCCTCTTACCGGAATGTCTTGACATAGGAGGCTAGCCGCTAGGAGCAATGATTGTTATTTACATTTTGCCATTAATTATATAAATAAATAAATAAAACCCCTTATATTTAGAAGAAAAAAAAATCCGACTATTTGTACCAGATAAGTGAAGTCACATAATGTTGTAATAATATTGGCTTTGGCGAGCATTTCATTTTGAAAAATGTTACTCATCATTTCATGATACTACATATTAATTTATATATTTTAAAATTATTTTTTATTTTAATTTCTTCCTATCAAACTAATTAAATTAATTTACTTATCATCTATACATCATATATTTATTGAAAAAAATTGAAAAAAATAAAATAAAATAAATGTGATATATAAATATATTGAGATGATAAATAAAATTATTTTTCCATTTTAATCATATGTTATAATAAGATTGTCACATTGCATTAGTAGCTTTCATGGTGACACCACAAATCAGTCCCCTCTCTCTCTCACATCATCATATGGCCATGACCATGGCCATGCATGGTGACTTCAAACATCAGTCCCTTGTCTCTTTTTCTCCAACGACATTTTATTAAATGATATACTTATGTTAAAAACAAGAAAGTGGTATATCATACATTTGAAGCTGTTTTAAGATATTCCGGTCACTTTCTCATCCCGTTTTAACATAAATATTCCCATAAATGACAACTTCTTGTTCTTGTCCCGTAAGCCCCGGTCATCGGCCCTCCATCATGTCAGGTCTGAAGTGAAAAGGCGGCCTCGTTTATTTTTTAGTTGAATCAGTTGACTTAAATTAAAAATAAAAGTTAAAAATTAAATAAATTATTATTAAAATATATTTTTAATATTATTTTTATTTTTAAATTATAAAAAGATGAAGTTATTTATTTTATTTATGTGTGAAATTTTGATAAAATTTTAATAATTAAATATATTGAGTTAAATTGAATTGAGATAAACTCAAAAAATAAACCTCTTTTGTTCTACCAACACCTTAATTTGTTTATAACAAAAAAAAAAAAAAAAACCTCCTTTATTTTGAGTAATGATGCCACAATTTCTTCCATAGATTTTGATAACAGAGAGATCAATATCTCCCTGATTTTGGGTTGAGATACCAATTATAACACACCTCACGGATTAAAATAAGATGACACTATATATCTTTTCGAGGAAAGCTCCTCCAAAAAAAAAAAAGAATGGGAAAGTGAGAAAATGGGAGAAATAGAGTTTTTATACCATTCCAGATTAATTCCTTACACTACCAGCTGACTATATATATATATATATATAATTATCATTTCCTACACACCACACCTCATATCTATTTTAATTTATTTTTTATTTTTTTATAACAAATATTTGGATAATAAGTAGAATAACTCAATTAGTTTAATAAGAATAAAATATAATTAAAAATAAAAATAAAAAATAATATTAAAATATGTAAAGGTATAGTGTAGAATAATAAATAGCATCTCTCATATATACATATATATATAGATACTCACAAAGACTTTACGGAAAGCCAAGAATAGGCTGTGGGCCTTTTAAGTCCAACTAATAACAATTAAAGATAAGTGTAGATATAAGCAATTGGGCTTGACAAACACAACACTAGCCCATATTAAAAAATACAACAAAATTAAGCAAAAGATATTAGCTATCCAAGCAAAGCCTTGAGTCCAACCCTCTAATTCTTTACTGTCCCAAACCAAAGCCCACAAAGAATTCAGTCTATCCTTGTAGATATACCGATGGCGTGTGAAAAGCCATCGGGTTTCATCCCTGTAATCTTATCCATCACTCCAAAAGAGCGGTACTATTGTGACTGTTAGGCCAAATTCACATTTTCATTTTTTTAAAATATGTGTATTTTTTTATTATTTTAAAACATTTTTAGAATATATATATATATATAGATATATCAATACATAATAGTCACTCTTTTAATCAGTAAATAAAATAAAAATATTTAAAAAAATAAATAAATGTATGCGCTGTCAAAATGAATAAGCAAAATAGCACTATTCTACTGAAGTTTTCCTTATCAAAATTGAGATCCCAAGAACGTGTAGCATAACCCGCTATTATCGCATTCCAAGAACGTGAATTTCCTTCTAGCATTTCATCAAGCAACTTGCGGGTTCCCTACATTCGACTGCATTTACAGTTATCAACAAATTGGCAACAACCCTATCTAAAACAAACCCAGTTGGTAAACTAAAATCTACCCAGATACTTTCGTAAGTAAAGCAACACAAAATCTTTCGACGTTTCATGAGTAGAAGACATTCTGTCAAACGAATCAAGAGCCTCATTATATACACAATTTTTCAAATAAGGGAGACGCTGGAGGTCGGTCAGACTCTCGTAGCCAAAAACAGTCCCTATTAAAACACAATAAAAAAAATTTTAAAAATATAATAAAAAATATAATACAATAAAAAATACAATAAAAAATATAATTAAAATAAAAATATAATAAAAAACACAATAAAAAAATAAAATGAAGATGAATTTAAGAGAGGATTCGACCTTACTAGACAGCGTCAGCGCGGACGGCGGTGGGCGTCAGCGCGGACGGCGGTGGGCGACACCGCCCACCCCATCGTGACTACCGGCGTCTGGCGACCCCACCCCTGCAATGGCAACCCCTGACGACCTTCGATGTGCCCCACACAGCCTTAGACTTGTTTCGGACCCGTAACCGATGGGGTGGGTGGTATCGCCTACCGCCGGCGGAGATGCCAGCGTCTGTTTTTCAAGGGGATCGGACGGACCGATCCTCAGATATTCCCTTCAAATAAATATTAGTTAACAAGTTTCATAGAATCATAGGTATTCTCGACCTCAACCGACTAAAATAGAACTGGGCCTGATTAGGGGTTTCCACATATAGCGTAGGTAGACATTTGTTTTGGTGGTGTGGAAAGGGTTCTGAGCCTTTGTGTCCCTCCCTTGCCCATGTGAAAGGATGAGAGCGTGCCATTGCTGGCTGAGGCTTAGTGATGCCGAACGAAATCATGATTATTTTGTAGGCTAGTTCTGACAGATGATTCATAGAGAAGAACACAAGATAATCGCCCAAAAATACAGAGAAAACTCTTCTGATGTTCAATTGAAAATTATCAAATCAAGCAATAATTGAGAATCAGTCCATAAGCAAGACTATATAGCTAAAATCGTCTGGTACGAAGTTTCACCAAAATCAGCAAAATCTCAATAATTAAGCCAAAATAAAATATAGAATAAAAGAAATAATCTACCAAGAATCTAGCCAAATCAAATTCTGAATCACTTCCTAAATGACAAACAAAATAATACCAAGTAAGGAAAAGAATAACTAGAATTAGAGATTCGAAAGAGAAAATAGTGGATTTCAACATCGAAAACTGACATATCAATCATGGCTTGGTGGCCAAGATGTGTGAGCTAAAAAGAGCTTTCCGAATTTGGATCTTATGTGTGATTCCGATACATGTAGCCAAAGTTGTGGTTAAAAATATCAAATGCACCCAAAATTACCCTAATTAGGAAAATATCACGATTACTTGCCACATTTGTTCTGATCTGCCAACTCAAGGTATCTCAGTGTCATCAACGTGAAATCTGATAGCTCAACATCATCTAACTCAAATCTCCTTGCATTAGTTGCCCCAGGTTGGAAAGAATTCGTCCTCGAGTTCACAACAGTGTCATCAGAATCCACGAAACAATGACTCAGGTGCTCATAGGGTCCAATCGTTCTCTCCTTAAGCTGACGATAATGATTGTTGGCTCAAGCCTTGCACTGGGCTTTGTGCCCATGAATGGTCAATTTCACGTACTCATTCTCTTTTAGAAACTTGGATATAGAAAGCAGAGTAGTATTATTGGCTATCGGGTAGGTGTGGTTTCTTCCTAACTAGGGCCAACACAATCTTCTTCCTTTTGATGCTAAGGAATATGTATTTTTCTACTCATCATGAACAATACTGCGATCATACTGCGAAGGTCTACCCAACAATATATGACAATCATCCATAAACACAACATCACACCAAGCATTGTCAAAATATTTCCTGCCTATCGAAAAAGATATGAGGCATCGCTTATCTACTGTTACCTCACTAACTTTATTCAACCAAGACAATTTGTATAGTTTTGGATGACGGTCTATCTTCAACTACAATTTCTGGACAGTCTCTTCAGACACAACATTCTCACAACTGTCACTATCAATGATCAACTTGCATACTTTATTTGCAATTGTGCAGATCACGTGGAAAATGTTAGTTCTCAACCAATTGTCCCCTGAATCGCCATTGGGAGTCAGGAGACTCCTGCGAACAAATAGGGTTCGTGTGTAGCCATTTCCATATAGCACATCTCTCCAATTTTCTCAGTTTGCTTACCACGTCTTCCTCAATCAGGAGATTATCCTTCTGACTAGCAGACTTCCTGCAATTAGTCGCTCTATATCCATGTTCACCACATTAAAAATATTTAATATTAGGGTTAGAATCACCTTATGGTGGCTACTGGTCAGGACAGTTTTCTTGAGAATGACTTGGCTGACTGCTTTGATCGCTCCTGGTCATTGGCCTCTTTTTCTACTGTTTCTCAATAGCAAGAGAAGGAAGTGACCCTTAATCTTCTTCTTCATCTTCCAATCAGTGAGTTTGGCCTTGTCCTGTCTATCTCGTGATCGCCTCAGTTGCTCCCACCACGTAGAAACTCTGCTTTTGAGTTTGATGGCGACCAGTTTCACTTTGATACGATCGAGAATTTCCTTATAATCGAAAACATGCTAGACTTCATTCAACCAATCAATGAATCCTTCGACCTATAACATACCAAAAAACTCAGGCAAATCCACTCGAAATTGAGGTTTCCATGACGCTCCTCCTGAACACGGTGATCCTGAAATAAAGTACGATTGTGATATGGATATTTAAAAGTGGAATCGAAATCATGTCTTCCATTTCACGATCACTGAAATCCTGTGCCGCTAGATGTTGGGTTAATTCTGCGACTTGCCTCTTTAAATCCTCATTCAGACCCTGGCCACAACGAGCACGACCACCAGCCATAGAAGCTGATGAAATCTTACCCTAGGAAGATACTGAAGCTTTGATGACAACTAGCGCCGAAAAAAATAGCAATTATTTTGTAGGCTAGTTTCAACAAATGATTTATAGAAAAGAACACAAGAGAATCGCTCAAAAACACAAAGAAAACTCCAGTGATGTTCAATTAAAAGTTATCTAATCAAGTAATTTCGAAAATCAGCCTACAAGCTTGGCATGTACTACAATCCCATTGGAATTTTACCAAAATTAATGAAATCCCAATAATTATGTCAAAATCAATTGCTAAATAAAAGAAGTGATCTGCCAAGAATATGGCCCAAATTAGGTTCATTATCACTTTTTAAACGACAAACGAAATATTATCAAATAAGGAAAAGAATAACTGAAATTAGAGATCCAAAAGGAAAAATAGTGGATTTCGGCCTTGAAACCTATCATGCTGATCATAACTTGATTTTCACGATGTGCGTGTCGAAAAGAGCTTTTTGAATTGGGGTCTTATGCGCAATTTTGATATCCGTAACCAAAGTTATGGCCAAAACACTCAAAGCTGCTCCAATTAGAAAAAAATTGCGATCACTTGCTACCTTTGCGCTTACCTACCAACCCAAGGTATCTCGGCGCCATGAATGTGCAATCTGACAACTTAATATCATCTGACTCGAATCCTCCTGCATCACTTAGAGATTGGCAAACTACGACAAATCGAAGAGAATGGAGGAGACTAGGAAGATGGTGGACTAGGGCAAGTGATAGAAGCAATGTTAAGGACTTGTGAGGGTAAAGCAATGTCCTGCTTCCAAAATGGGGTGCTTTTAAGCTTGGTGTGTACTATGACAAGGTCAAGAGTGGGCCTTCAAGTTTTGAGTAATGAAAGTCTACATGTACTTGGAGGTCCTTTCCTTTTTTTTCTGGGTAAGGTGATGTCCTTTCCTTCTTCGTAGGTTTAGGCAGTGGGTAGGTTTCTAGCAAACAATTCGAGTCTACTTAGTAGTAAATAAGAAATTCTCAATGCTGGGATGGCAAACCAAACTTTGGGAAGGCTTCAACTTAACTGAAACAGAGAAAGAGGAAATCAGTTTAACAAAAGAAGAAACACACAGAACTGCATTCAAAGCTCTAAAATGCCTTCTACTGTATGTTATGATGGAAAAGAACTTAAATTGAGAAGCAAGTCTACCATGACAAAAGTGTGGAATCCTGAAGGTTTTGTTAATTTTAAATAATAGGTCACCACAGATTTGTAGTTGAATTTCATAAATCAATGAATTTGGAAAGGGTTTTGAAAAGAATACCATGGACTTTTGGATACAACTTCATGGTTTATCTTTAGTAGCTATGACCTATGAAGGTGGAGAAAAAATTGACTATTCAGTAGGTGAAACTTTGACTATTGATGTTGATGAAGATGGGATAGGGTGGGGAAAATACCTACGAATTAGGGTTAATATAGATATCACCAAGCCTCTTCCTCCAAGCAAACTGGTCAGAATTGATAGGAAACTATATTGGATTGAGTTCAAATATGAAAGGCTTCCTTTATTCTATTTTTAGTGTGGGATAATTCAACATGTAAATAGGAGATATGTAATGGATAAAGGTAGAATGAACTCAGGAGGGGCAGGTCAGTCTTAATATGACCAATGGTTAAGAGAAACTGCAATAACTATAGTGGTTAACGAAGAAAAAAGAACTAGTGATATAGGTTTGAAATCTTATGTTTAGATTTAAGCAATTAAAGAAGGGCAACATAGCAGAGATCAGTTTACCATAGACAATGACATTAATAATGAGGAGGAGGTTAGTTTGCTCACTGGTTCAAAACTCATAGAAGGAAATTCGAGTTTACTAGAACCAAAAATCAACATGGGGGAGTCAGAATTCCAACAGGAGTTGAGGAATCAAGAGATTCATATTCCTAACAAAGAGAGAACTTTAGCAACTAGAAAAAGCATAGAAGTTAAACAATTAGATAAGATGATTACAAGTATCAATACTCGAGGAGTTCAGCAAGGCAACATTACATCAGGTTCTCAAATGGTTTACTCGAGAAAGTAGACCCCTAACTTAGTGGAAAAGCCTATGAGTTGGAAAAAAAGAACTAAAGCTGCTTTTTTGACAAAAACATATGAGATGGAAAGTGAAGAAACAGAGATTAATGAACTTAGTGGCAGGGAAAATAATATAGGTAAAGCAGAAAAGGAGGATGACTAAGGTTTGGTAAAGAAACCAAGTGAGAAGCTTAATCCTGATAAGAGCATAAATCAGGAAAAAAAGTGGAGGTTACTCAGTAGCTTCACCTGCAGTAATGAGATGCATAACCTAGAACTGTAGAGGGTTAGGCCACCCTTATATAGTTAGAGAGCTTCACTTTATGGTGAAGCAACAGTGCCCACAAATCATTTTTCTTATTGAAACTAAGTGCAAAAAGGAAAGATTGAAACTATAAGATAACAGGATAGGGTTTGATAGAAGTTTTAATGTAAATAGTACAGGCAGTAGTGGTGGAGTGGCAATGATGTGTCATTCCAATTATCAAATAGAGGTTGACTCCTATACAAGCTTTCATATTTCAGTTCAAGTTATTGATTCATAAAGTGGAAAATTATGGACTATAACGGGTTTCTATGATAATTCAATAATAGCAAAAAAGGGAAGGAAGCTGGAATTTGTCAAGAGCCTTAAAATCAGTGAATCATAGATCATGGTTATGTATGGGTGACTTCAACGAAATTCTTCATTATCATGAAAAATATGAGGGAAACATTGGACCTTTTGTACAAATAGAGGGTTTTAGACAAGCTCTACATGATGTCAATTTTACTGGAAATAAACGCACTTGGTTCAATAACAGAAAGGGTAGGCAATTTACAAAAGAAAGGCTAGATAGAGCTCTAGCCAACATAGAATGCATTACTAATTGGTTCAACCATAGCAGTATGCACTTCTGATCACAACCCTCTCATTTTTAATACATTCTCTCAGAATTCTCTAGAAGGAAGAGGTTTTTTAGATATGAACTAAGTTGGGGCCTTAACAACGAATGTAAGTCAATTGTTAATAGAGCATGGTAGGAGAATGGTAGCAATGTACATACTTTTGCAAAGCTGCTAAACAAAATGGACAAATGCAAGGATCAGCTCATTAACTGGAATAGAAGATAAGAGAGGCAGCCAAAAGACACAATTGAAACTCAATTAAACAAAATGCATTAGCTACAAGACAGAAATATGGGTTCAGATCAAGATGAAATTAAGTATATATAAAGAAGTGTTAATATGCAGTTAGAGCAAGAAGATTTGAAGTGGAAACAAAGATCAAAATAAAAGTGGCTTAGAGAGAGAGATCAAAACACAAAATTTTTCCACTTATGTGCGAATCAGAGAAAAAAGAAAAGTGAAATAAACAGTATTAAAGATAGAGAAGAAAAATCTTCAAACAACCAAGGTATCAATCTACCATTCCAAGAACTTTTTGTAAATTTGTTTATTACTAATCCTTTGGGTCAGTCACAATGCCTAGAGGATATGCCTACTTTGATCGCAAAAGACATGAATGAAATGCTTTTAAACTTTTTTGAGGAATTGGAGGTCAAGGAAGTACTGTCTAGCATGAATCCATTCAGTTCACTTGGTTCTGATGGATTTTCAGCAAGCTTTTTTCATCAACATTGGGACAGTACAGTTGAGGAAATTTGTAAAGTGATGACAAAGGCTTTGAACAGTAATAGTTGGGATAATTCTATCAACAAGACCTTCATTGCTTTGATTCCAAAAACCAATAATCCTACAACTATTTAGAATTCAAACCCATTAGTTTGTGTAATGTTTTATAAAAATGAATGGCCAAAGTGATTGCTAACAGATTGAAGGTCATTCTCCCAAAATTTATATCTCAAATACAAAGTGCATTTGTTCAAGGGAGGTTAATTTCTGATAACATAATCGTTGCCTTTGAAGCTTTACAAACCATGCAGTGCAAGATGAAAGGATCAAATGGTTATATGGCCCTCAACCTCGATATGAGTAAGGCTTATGATAGATTAGAGGGGACTTTCATAGAAGTTGTGATGCTTAAGATGGGGTTTAACAAAAAATGAGTTAATTTAATTTTGAAATATGTGACAATAGTGACTTATTTTTATAATTAAATATGTAATATATAATCTTATTACTTATATCTATATGATGAATATATTTCATAGTTATAATTTATAATTTGTACAATAATTAGTCTATAAATTTTAATAATTTCAGATATTAGTACCTGAAAAGCATGTGAAATACGTATATGTTATCATATATATGTATTTATTAATAATATATATAAGCATATAACATATTGTTATGATAAATAAATATTAACTAGTTAGATATTAAATATTGATTTTTTATTAGTTATTTATTTATTTTTAAATTTTATTCAAAAAATTTAAAAAAAATCGAGCTTGAGCTCGAGTTGAAAATTTAGTTTATCGAATTGAGTTCGAACAAAAAATAAATAAAAATTCAAGTTCGGACTCGAGCTCGAGCACAAGCACGGCAAGTTAAAGCTCAGCTCAACTCGATTACAGTCCTAAATCACTATGTTTCCTCTTAAGATGCCCAAAACAAGCAGGTGGCCAGCTAGCATCACATGTATGATGTATATATACTAAAATGAAAATTTGAATAGATATGTGATCCAACATAACAAGGAAGGCCCTATTTTTTTAAAAAATAGTTTTACATACAATCGTAAAATGCATAAATATCGTATAATCGTTTTGAAAAAATATAAAATTTACTATTAAAAAATAAATTTTTTCATGTAAATCCTATATTTTATTCATTTTTTTAAAAATTATTCTATAAAAATTATTCAATCTATGATTGTATAAATATTTTTTCTTTTTCTAAATAGAATAGAGAACACACACGATTGATGCATGAAGAGTATCACATAACTACCTTGCCAAACGAATAAAAAAAAATGTAACAAAGTCATATAATATTTTAAAAAATAATTTAAAGTATTTATACTCATCATATTTATTTTTATATAAATATTATTATTAATTTAAGAATAAATATGATAAATATAAATATTTCCTAACAATGTACTACACTAAATAATGATACATTTATGACTCTCATGTTATCCATCTATCATTTTATTTAGATAAGAAGTTAGTATGTTGTAAATGAAACCAGAATAAAACGTGTCCAGCTCCCATGAAAGAGTACTGCAACATAATTTTTGTCTTTCCAGCTCGGTACTTTAGGTACTCGGCGCGTATCTCTAACGCAAGCAGCCGACCGTGACACATACTGAAATGACCGTGACACATACTGAAATGAACCTGATTAAAGTAGATTATCACTCGTTGATGCGATAGTTGCTACGTTGAGTACGGAAAAGTACTCTTGCGCAAGAGACAAAAAAAAAAAAAAAAGCAATTCAACTTTATATTGACTAATCATTACGATATTGTTTAAATTTAAAAATAAGATCGACTAATCATTACGATATTGTTTAAATTTAAAAATAAGGTGAATTGAAATAGATTTAATTTATTTTTTAATATTATTATTATTTTAAAATTAAAAAAATTAAATTAAAACTTAAAAATATATATATTAAAATTTTAAAAAGTTATATTAAAATTTATATTTTGTATTAAAAATTAAAAAAATATAATAATAAAATAAAAATAAGTTGAGATAAATTGAACCCATTCTTAAATTCAAAATAACCTAATTATTACTTTTTTAAATATTTAAATAAAATATAATAAATAATGTATTTTTTTAATTAAAAATAAAAATAATATTAAAAAAATATATTTATAATTCATTTTTCATAGCATCATCTTATAATTATATTGTATATCATTTTCAAATTTTCCTTATTTTCTCTTCGAAAATAAAACAGATTATAAATCTTTAATAAGTGGTGGTAAAATAGCAGAAGGCATAATCAGGAATATGTTTTAGGAGGGTAAAGAAAAATTAACACAAAATATATAAAATATTTTTTTATTTTATTTCTATACATTTTTTTATGCAGTATAGAACAATCTGATATTAAAATCTATAATAAAAATAAAATACGTTTAATACAACTTATATATTTTAAAAAATATATAATATTTCAAGAACATATCATTATAATAATAAAATATTAAAAATATGTTAGAAATCATCCAAATTCTTTTTTATTTTTATTTTTATCTATAATAAAAATATGTTATCATATTATTATATCATTTTATTTTATATGAGATGTATTTTATTTTTAAATTAGATTGAATTTTGTAGAGGGGGACCAAGATAATTTTTAGAGAATGGGCCAATACAAAATAAAATTAATATTTATCCTACTAAATTATAAAAAATCTAACTTATATTATTATTTTTCTTTAAAAAATATATCTTTTTAATTTTTTTTTTAAAAAAAGGGGTGGGGCCAGGGGGTAGGGGTAGGGGTGGCAATGTAAGACACGACAAGTTAACACGAAACGAACACGACACGTTAAAAGCGGGTTAGTCTTTAAACTTAACGGATTTTGGGTCAAATCGTGTCGACCCGTTAAGACACGATTTGATAACGGGTTATAACGGATCAAACCCGTTATGACCCATTAGGACACAATTATATATATACCTTATTTTTTATTTTTTAAACATTAAAAAAAACCCTAAATCCCTAATGCTACGCCGCCTCCCCTTCTCCTTTTCAATTTATTTTCATTTTTCTCGAGTAGCGTTTCCCTCCCACAGTCTGTGACTCTGCCGTGCTTGCTCCCTAAGGGACTCTCACTTTGTACTCGTCGTCGTCGGACTTGTCCCTTTCAATTTCATTTCCCTCCCACAGTCCCACTTTAGCTTGGTTTCATTTTTCCCTTTCCATTTCGTTTCCCTCCCCAAACGCTTCCAGACTTCCAAGTTCCAGTCGGCACTCTGCACTCGTCGCCGTCGGCAGCCCATGCCACTTCCTTCGTTCGAATCAGCATTTTTGTGACCTATCCAGCACTCTGGCCACTTCTCTCTTTGCGACATCGCCGACCCATGCACAGACTCTCCTCTTCTCACAAACCCTAAAGGTAATTTTATTTATTGATTTGAAAATAAGGGATTGATTTTGTAACTTTGTTAGAGTTAGGGTTTAATTTTTGTTTGATTGAGTTGTTCTTCATATTCGACCGAGTTGTTCTTCAGACTTTCAGAGTGATTGCTTGCTAGTAAACATGCATAGAGGTTTTGTTTGTTGTTCTGTTTCATCAACCTGTTTCATTGATCTGCTTGCTATTCTTATCATCGATCTGTTTCAGTACATTGTATTTTGTCTGTGATTCAATATGCAGGTCTTTTGTTATCCATCCCAGCCACTTGTGTAAATCAAGCAGAAGAGAATAGGTTAAGAATATTCAAGAGAATGGGTTAGAATATTCTGTCAATTAGCGGTAGATTGTATTGTTTACTAATGAGCAAAGGTTGACTGTAGTTGATCCAAAGTTGATGCACCTTCTAATTTACTCAGAAAAAAAATTAAAATAAAGCAACAAATATACAAAGGCCTACGTACTTTGCTTTGTCCTGTGCTCTCCATTATCTAATGAATATCTATGGAGTATCAAGTGTTGGATTGGCTTTTCCCTCAACTTTAGATTGTTAAATCAATATTTTAGTTAAATCAATATGGTAAAAACATCATTAGGATACTCAAAACTAGAAGTAGTAAAATATTGAAACAAGATTTGGAGAGCAGTGATCATGATGAACAAAATTAAATTAATATGAGCTCTCTGCTGTTAATAGGTTTAATATATACATCATTCTTGGACATATCAAGTGTTAAGTTCCCCTTCGTCCCTATTCTATTTTATAAATTTCCAATGGTAGAACTATTTGGGAAACCATGGAAAAAGGAAGCAATTTATTATCTAATTTAGATAATCATCTTCTTATATGAACAGGTGTGCATGTATTTGTATGTATACATTATAGACATATCTATTAGCACTTAGATGGGAGCAAATTGCTTACTTCTGCAGATAACTACCTACTAAGAGAATTGTTTTCCAGTTTTGCAGAACAATATTAAGTCAATCTAAGCACTGATCTAATTGTCCCTCTTTTGCTTCAGAAACTAAATATAGCTTTCGATCATTGACAGCTTATTAGTTATTTGTACTCACAACTATTTTATATGACTTATTTGTTCTTATTGTTTATTGCTAGATGACTGAGGCAGAAGGTGAAAATAATGACTTCATTGATTTAGACCAGTTTGAAGTTGAAGTTGAAGGAGAAAGTTTGCAAACTACGGAAGCTAAAGCAAAACGAAGAAAATGGTCATACGTGTTGAATACTTTTGAAATGGTTCTTGATTCTGATAAATTTGGGTTTGTAAAATTAATTTGTTTACAATGTGTATTATTTATTATTATTTATATTTCAGATGTAATTTTAATATTTTACAATATTTAAACTGTGGTGGTGTGACTGTAGATCATATTGATTATTTGTGGTGTATTTTAATATTTTATGTTTTACTGTTCCATTCTCATGACTACAGAAAACCATGGCGTAGATATGCTTTTTCTGATCAAATCACAAAACTGACTAGAAAAACCAAAAGTCACAAGAACCTGAAGTAAAAAGTTCCAATCAACACTGTCATAAGCCTTGGCTATGTCCACTTTGAGGATAATGTTTCCACCTCGAACCCGCTTATTCCTCAATTGTATCATCTCTTGGGCTAAAGTAATATTTACAAAAATACTTCTCCCAAGCAAAAAGAAACCTTGTTCCGGAGAGATAATCTTATTAAGAATTGGGGACAATCTACAGACCATAATTTTGGCAAAATCCTTATAAATCACTGAGCACAGACTGATGGGCGGAACTTATCAAAACTAGTAGGACTATTCATTTTAGGGATAAGAGCAATGTAAGATGCCGATAGAATTTGGGAAGAAGAGATTTACTAAAGATCTCTCCAACTGCTGCAACCATATCAGACTCCACAATATCCCAACACACACAACAAAACCTAGATCCAAAACCATCAGGTCCTGGACTGCTATCGGTTGGGACAGAAAACATCGCTTCTTTAACCTCTTGGATCGAAGGGAGCTGAAGAATATTGTTATTATCCTTCTCTGAAACAACACTCTTAACAATGAAAGATAAATCTGGAGGATTCCTCCTCGGTCTGGCTGAGAGGAATTCACTAAAAAAATCCACAGCACCAGAATGGATAGCCTCTAGACGATGTAGGATAGAGCCATCACGGAGCCTCATTTCCTGCACAATCGACTTATTAACAACAGAAGCATAGGTTTTAAAAAACTTGGCAGAAGCCTCACCTGTTTCCATTCAATTAATTTTAGCTTGTTGACTAAGTCTAGTCTCCTCTCTGAGAAGCCAAACTTCAAGCTCTTCCTTGGCTAACAATAAATCAGTCCAATTCTTCAGAATAATTAACTTGTAATTGACTTTCAATACGATCAATACGTTTTCCCAATTGATTAATAGTAGCCTCTGTATGCCCAAATATCCTGCGATTCCATTCTTTTAAAACAACTTTCAACCTCTTTAATTTAGAAGCTAGTCGAAACAGACCAACCTCCTAAACAGGGCATTGCCAGTTAGCTTTAACCACCTCTCTAAAGTTCACATGAGTAACCCACATTTGTTGGAACTTGAAAGATGCAGGACCATACCAACCACTCACACTTTTCAACATAAAAGAAAACAGAGAGTGATCAGAGGTTGAGCGAGGCAAATAATTACAATAAGCATCCGGTAATAAGTTCACTGCCAAAGGATTTAACAAACATCTGTCAATTTTAGACGAACTTCTAGCGATACCTCTCTGCCCATTACACCAGGAAAACTTACTCCCCACAGATCTCATCTCAGTAAGACCACAAGACTCAATAAACTCATTGAACTCAACAATAACAATTCTCAACCAAGATTTGCCGCCACTACGCTCCTCATCCCCACGAATAATATTAAAATCCCCAAGACATAGCCAAGGCATGCCTTGCATCACATCCATCTGTAACAACCTCCAAAGATCTCTCCTCCTTAAATGGTTACATTTTGCATATACCACAGAAACCACAAAAAATCGAGATTCCATCTTAATCCAGACTGTCACATGCTGATCACTATAGTTTCTAACTGAAAGCTCTAAACCCTCCCTCCATATCAACCACAATTTACCACCAACACATTGATTAGAAAAGCCATGCTCAAAATCCAAACTATTTTTCAAAATTGCCAAATTGCAATCATCAACAAAAAGCTCCACCAACACAATGAAATTTAAATGTAACTTCCATACCAACTTAATAAGTCTTCTCTGTGACGATCGAATCCCACGGATATTCCAAAAAAAAGGTTGACAAGTCATAAGTTTAGGCGATTGGGCTTGCTAGGAATCTGAGATGAGCTTTTGAGAAATTTTCCGCCCTTATGGAAATTTTTTGTTTTTATAACGTCACCATCTGAAAGGTACTCTTTATGTTTACTCAGATGTTCTATCTTTTCTGTTTCAGGTTTAGAAACATCGTCTTCAACAACACCATCCACTTGTATCTCCACCCTATCAGTTTCACACCCATCAGCCTCAGATTCTATTCCAAGAGAGTTTTCAGCCGTTTCTGTCAACCCAAAATTATGTACTACATTATCAACTAATTCCTCTATCACCATAGTGTCCCTTGAATGAACAGTCAAAAATTCATTTGATAAAACCACATCAACACACGTTTCCATAATACCAAGATCCACAGTAATGATAGGACATTCAGTTTCTCCTTCAGATCCAGCCACCATTTCCTTTTGCATCCCATTTGTACCCTTTTCCATACGAATCAACCAAGTTCACTCGGGTCTCCTTCAAATTGTTATATGTTAGAGGATTATATTGATATATGTTAGAGGATTATATTCCTCTAAAACTTCTGACCTAGAAGTCACAAAAAAAGGCGAACTCTCCTTTGAATGGCTAGGACCAGCCTCATTGCACACCACATACTCAGCCACCATAACACTTTCCACGTTAGACACTTTATCAGTTTCAAGAGTATTCACTACTGGATTCAATCCTCTCACCTTCAGTTTCATGTTAGACACTTTCCTCTCACCTTCAGTTTCATTTTCAACAGCATTCACTACCGGATTCAACACCATAACACTTTCCACATTAGACACTTTATCAGTTTCAATCCTCTCACCTACAGTTTCAATAGCATTCACTACCGGATTCTCAGGCATCTCTACTTCAACATTAAACGGAGATAAATCTTTCCTCACAACTAAATCAATATTATTTAAACCCACATTATTACCAAGGAACAGATGGGTTGAATTTACTACCTTGTTAGCCACTTACATATGTTGGATAGGTTTATCCAAAGTTGAGAGTTTTGGTTTCCACACTTGCACAAGCTTCTTTAATTCCTTCTCAATCCTTCTCTGTTGTTGCCCCTCATCCTTACTAACACCTCCCTTCCATTTGCAATTTATGATGTTATGTCCCTGAATACAACACCTAGAACAGTAAGCGGGGAGAGTCTCATAAACAATTCAATGTAACGGCTTGACTCCTGATGAGGCATTCCGATACATATCCCCTTCACAGGTTCCCTGGCAACATCAAGCTCCAACATACCCTGGCGCCATCAGTCTTTGTAGCACATTTAGTAGCATTATCCCGACGCAAGAAATGGCCTAAATGAGCAGTGATGTTTGTCAAGAACGATTCATAATAATAATTCGGCGGTAGACCTTGAATGAACACCCACACCAGTACCAAGGAAGGCTCTGAATCTTTATCAAATCCAGGATGCTAATGAAACCCTCTATATGGTACCCATCTACATCAGTAACCTCCTTCGACAACGCTTTCACAAAATCAGCCTCATTTGAAAATCTTACAAATAAGTTCCTCGGCTTCCTCATGGTGGACACTACCGGTTGCGAGCATAAACCCCATTAGTTTTGGATGAAGAGACGAACAGCATCAAGAGAAGGACGCTGTCGTAAGAATTTGAGGACAATAGAATATCGAAAAAAGGTTGCCGATTTCTCTACTTCCTCCTTGGAAAATAGAACACAAATCTCACCTTTGATCCACTTCGCTAGCCTAAAAGTAATGTCTATCTCTGGTAAAGGTTGTGGAGTTTGCGCCACTAATTCAGCAAAGGATCTCTGCCGGGAAGCAGTCGCCGATGACCCAATAGGAGCCCCGGCAACAGCCATGCGAAGAAAACTCCTCAAACCCTTAGCAGAGCACAACAAGAGACATTATTATCGCATTGGTTTTGTTTTGTAGTACTACTTATATGATATATAGTTAATAATATATATTGTATTTTACTTTACTATTATATAATAAATATGATATTATAGTCTAATATCAATGATACTATATATATTAGTTATAGTCTAATTAGATGACACTATATATATCGTATATATATGTTATCTACATTCTAATATATTAACATATTACATTACAGTCATAGTCTATTTAGATGAATATACTATATATTATATAATATATTAATATATTATATAATATATGTTATTATATATAATATACTATATATTATATGATATATTTAATATATTATATTAAATATATATAATATACTATAAATTATATGATGTAGTATAATATAGTATATAATATATTATATACTATATACGGCTATTATATAGTATTATATTATATAACTTTATAGTACTATTATATTACTACTATATTTATAGCTATTAACTATAGTATATAGTAGTAGTGTGACGCCCCCAAATTTCCCTTAAAATAATACGGGAATCGAGGCGTCAGGCTGATGACAACACGGATCACACATCTCAACGACAAGTGTCAAACGTGTGTGCACACGCGACATACATAAAACAAAAGTCGCAGCGGATAATAAAGTCATTATCTAAGTACCAGAATTTTAGAAATATTTTACAAACTAATTTAACATAAATTTTCCAACAAGAGATTTAATACAGTCATCCAAAATACAAATTAAATAAATACATATTTATAAAAAGGGGAAAATAATTTCCCAATATAACAATTTATGATAACAGTACATCAGTGGCGGAGCCGTCTCCTCAGGCTCAGCCTCTTCAAAATCTGCATCCAAAAACTACAACGCCAAACAAATCACAAGATTTAAAATATACTCATGCAACAACAATAACCTCACACATAAACATGATACCTTATGCATGAATCTCAAAAAATCATCTTTATCAAAATAAATAAAAACAACACATGCTAAAATCCCATTTTAATCACAATAAAATTCCAATAAAAACCATTCATCATTTTCCAGAAAATAATATCCACAAATTCAATCATACCAAGCGTTACGTATCGTCGTCTCCGATATGATATACACATATCACCAATCAGAATGGGCGTTACGTATCACCATCTCCATTATGATTCATACACACTCATTTCATAGCGGGCATTACGTATCGCCGTCCCCGATATGAAATGCACACCCAATGACCATAACGGGCGTTACATATAGCTGTTCCCGTTATGTCATCCACACAATACCAATCATAATGGGCGTTACGTATCGCTGTCTCCATTATATCATCCACACACATACTGATCACAACAGGCGTTACGTATCGCCGTCCCCGTTATGACTTAGCCAAAAACCATTAAAATCCATAAACTCAATAAAAACCCAGTTTCCATTTCCAACACATGAATATCCGAAATCATGCAAAAATCCAATTTCCAAATATTTTCATGAGAATGCGCGTAAATACACAATATAGACAACCAAGCACCAAATAGCCAACAATTAATAATTTTCAACTATGACCAAACACAATATCTGTTGATGCCAAAAATATATTTAAATCTTAAAGTTTATTTGGAAAATACTTATAGCGGATAAAAGCGTAAATCCTTGAGCAGACGTCATTCCGCAACACTCGTATCGGTCACTTATACGTTAGGCTAAAGTACTCGGTTTGACCACAAAATTTAGGGAGATACTCTTTGAAAGGTAGGGAATCTCATGGAAGTGGTGGTGTGGCGGCACAACCACCGGAAGGTGGCGGATCGGGCTCCAAAATGGTGGAAACCCATTTTCGAGTTTGGGGTTGTACCGGGAAGGTGGGGTAGCGGTTGGGGAAACTGAGCTAGGGGGTTGGTCGGCTGAGCAATGGGGGTTTTTTGGTGGCGGAGGTGAAACGTATGGCGGCCAGACGGCGGCGCGGTGAGGATATACTCGTTTTAGGACCCATTTTGGGTGGAGGAGAGAAAGAGGAGTTGGGGTGGTTACCGACGGTGGGTTATGCTCGCCGGAGGGTGGGGAGTCTAATGGTGGTAGTTAGAGGCCAAGGTGACTGGCGACGACGTTGAAAAATGGATAAAAACCCATTAAATCCATTTTCGGGTATGTGCCGTGTGAGGGAGGTGGGGTGACCGGAGATGTCACCTTCGGTACCGGTGGACTCGCCAGCGGGTAGAGAGGCTAGCGGTGAGGGCGGTGGGTGGCTGGGCTGTCTAAGGCCGAACGGCCAAAATAGAGGGTGGGGGGGGGGGGGAATGTCGCGCGGGTCTGGGGGAGGAAGCAGGGGAAGAAAAGGAGAAAAAGAAAAGAAAAGAAAAAGAAGAAAGGAAAAGAAAAAAAGGAAAAAAGAAAAAGAGAAGGGAAAAGAAACAAAATCCAACTAGAAGAAAAATATAATAAATTAAATAAAAGCCAGTTGAAAATACCACAATTTAATATCAATAAAATAAAATATTTAAAACCTATCAATAAAATAAATTAAACCCAAGCGCAATTTAATTACAAAACGATAATTAATATAACAAAAGCACATCAAATAAATTCACATAATAAAATAAAGAAATTTAATTCCAATTATTAAAATAATTATCTCACATTTTAATTAACATGAAAAAATAGCGTAACTCAATATTAACTAATTAATAGCTCAAATAAATATCTTAAATAAATAAAACACAACTAATAATATTATTAAGATAAATTAAAATAATCAATAACGAGAATAAAATAATGTGTAAAAATACACGTAAATCTGGAATCTCACAAGTAGTATATATATTACTACTAACTATTACTATATAGTATTAATTATAATACTATTAATTATATTAGTACTTTAACTATATTATATAGTACTATTAGTACTATAAATTATATTTATTAGTATTAACTATAGTACTATATGGTACTAGTATACTATATAGTCTTATATAATAGCATATTACATTACTATAGTAATTTAATTATATTAGTATATAGTATATATATACTATATATATTATTAACTATATATATCATATAAGTAGTTTAGAGTATATATATAGTATATATAGTATATAGTATATATAGTAATTTACTAATTTAATTAATACTATTATAATTAATACTATTTAGTAACTATTAGTAGTAATATATATACTAGTACTATATACTGTACTTAATAGCTATAAATATAATTTAACTATAATTAATCTATATGGTAATGTAATAATATAATTAATACTATTATAACTAATACTAGTATATATTATATAACATATAACATATAGTACTATATATTATAGTACTACTTCTATGATATATATAGTTAATAATATATATTGTATCTTACTTTACTATACTATAATAAATATGATATTATAGTCTAATGTCAATTACACTATATATATTAGTTATAGTCTAATTAGATGTGACACTATATTATGATAGTATATATATGTTATTACAGTCTAATATATTAACATATTATATTATAGTTATAGTCTACTTAGATGACACTATATATGATATTATATATATGTAATATATCGTTTAATATATTAACATAATATATTTTATTTATAATCCAATTACATGACACTATATAATATGCTAGTTGTATAGATGAGACAATATGTTGATACTATATATATGTTACTTATAATTTAATTACTATGATATTACATATTGATATATACTTCACTATAATATAGTATGTAATATGCTCAATTATATATTATAATATGATATTACTATGATACTAAACTATAGTATCATCTAATATGTCTATATATATTAAGTTGTTATTTTATTTAAAGGTATAGTGTAAAAACAAATATCAAACATATACCAGACCGTTCGAATGGTTACTAATAAGCATTTGAACATTTATATTATATTTTGGTTCAAAATGGGAATGCATTCATAACCGTTTGAACGTATTATTTATATGTTCGAACATGAAACTTTAGGGGGAAGATTTACCAAACCGTTCAAACGGTTACTAAAAAGCGTTCGAACGTTTATATTATATTTTGGCACAAAGCAAGAATCCATCCATAACTGTTCGAACATACTATTTATACGTTTGAACATGGAACTTTAGGGGGGAAATTTACCAAGCCGTTCGAACGATTACTAATAAGCGTTTGAACATTTATATTATATTTTGGCACAAAGCGGGAATGCATCCATAACCGTTGGAATGTAATATTATACGTTCGAACATGAAACTTTGGGGGGGAAATTTTTCCTTCTTCATAGTTTCACGTTTGAATGGTAAATGTTCTGCAAATACACGACATAACCTCATTCTCCCATCTCCTCCCTCCCGTCTCACTCTCTTGCGAACCAGAGCCTTTCTCTCTCAAACCAGCCCCTCTCTCTCTCAATTCAGCTCCAAAATACTACTAGTTTTCATCTCGTTCAATTATTATCGGGTTAATTTATTATTTTTACTGATTTTTGGAGAGATTCTTCACATTGGGAACACAACAATCTCCTTGCCTTTTTATCTCCCAAAATCCCATGTATATTTTTTATATTCTCATTTTGGTTTAAATATGTTATTTTGCAATGTTAGGATATTATTTGTTGTTGATATTGTTGTTTGTGTTGGTGTGAGTTTGGGATCAATGGCGTTTGCGATTGTTGAAGACAACTGGAATCTGGAACACTCCCAATCGAACGGATTACGCTTCCAATCGAACAGTAATGGTCCAGTTCGAACATAGATTAACATCGTTCGAACGGAAGCTTATACATCAATATATTTATAATTAGAAATTAGAATATATAAGGATAGTTGTCCATAATGATACAAATACTTAATAATACTTAAAATAGTTTTAAAATACTTAAACTAAATAAAATTACAAATACTACTAAATGTTAAAATAAAAATACAAATAGTTAAGATTTTAATAATACTTAAATAGTTAATTCTAAGTATTTAAATTAAAATACTACTAAATTTTAAAATTAAAATACAAATAGTTAAGATTTTAATAATACTTAAATAGTCAATTCTATGTATTTAAATACAAATACTACTAAATCTTAAAATAAAAATACAAATGGTTAAGATTTTAATAAAACTTAAATAGTTAATTCTAAGTATTTAAATTAAAATACTACTAAATCCTAAAATTAAAATACAAATAGTTAAGATTTTAATTATACTTATATAGTTAATTCTAAGTATTTAAATTAAAATACTACTAAATCTTAAAATTAAAATATAAATAGTTAAGATTTTAATTAAAATACTATTTTTTTCAAGGATGATTTCGAATTAAATTTTGGTCGAAGAAAGGAGCGTAAGACTGTGAAAGTGCTTATAAGTAATGCATACCGCAAATATAACGCGATGTGTCATGAGCATTATAATAAGTTTGAGAACAAGGAAGATGCACGCCAATATCTTTTTCTGGATGTCCAACCTTCTGAGTGGGTCAAATTTTGTAACATGTTTGAGGATCCATCATATGAGGTATAATTAAATTAATTATTTTAATTTTCCTATTTGTCATTTCGCTTCATAATATTTTCAATTTCTTTGCAAGAGCGAAGTTCTATAAACAAAACAAATAGATCAAAATTGTAGATTAATCATCATGCAGGCTCAAGATCTTTCCATCACCTTTCCAAGAAATTGGTATTGCTATTTTTTTATTAGATCTAGTTAATTATTTGGATGAATCATAATGACTTTATATCTTAATATAGCAAGATTTATATACCAATCATGATCTGACAAAATTATATGCTGCATCGCATACTGATCGTAATGGAGAATAGACACAACCTAATACCCGTGAAAATTATGTAATTATTATAACATGTTTTAATTAAATATATTAGAATATTTATGACGATATTAATTTTTTATCAATTGGCGAAACAAGTAGATATGGAGATTCGCATCAAAGAACATGATAACAACGAGAAGAGTTCATGAGACAGATGCACTCAAAATGCAACAGTTTATGCAACAGTATAGGCCTCCAAGCAACTGATAGTTTTTTATGTATAGATTTTGAGACTAATTATCTATTTATGTACAAACAATGTCAATCTCACGATTATTTATTTAGTTTGCACTTATTATAAAACTTTTGTGAGTATTAAACAGTTTCTAATGTAATTTTTCAAATCTTATAAATGTCTATTTGGTTTTTTATCATTGAATTTAAATAAAATAGTTATCATTCGAACGACCCCATAACGTTCGAACAATAACTATTTATTAAATCGTTCAAACAACCAAATAACGTTCGAAAGTCATTTCTTTTCGTAGCATTCGAACATTAATTTCAATCATTCGAACACTATTTATTTTCAAAGCGTTCAAACATAAATTTCAACTGTTCGAAGTCCATCTATTTTCTTAAAGTTCAAACATCAATTTAAACAATTCGAACGTTTATATCGTTCGATTTGTCTTTTTAACGTTCGAACGAAGGGAAATATTTTTACCGTTTGAACGATTATCTAATTTGTTTTCGTTCGAATGTTTTTGAAACCGTTCAAACATATTAATAATGTTCGAACGTAAATTGTTAACCATTCAAACGATATTCTGGGACGAATTACAGCCGTGACAAAAAAAATGTTTGTTCGATCAATTTCGAACAATTTCCTTCAAATTCATCCCAAAAGATATATTTTGGGACGAAATGGTGATTTTCGTCCCAAAATCTCTTCTGCGACAGTGATGTTGGGATGACCTTGGGATGAATTTTTTTCGTCCCAAAAAATATTTTAGGACAAAATTCCTATAATTTGGGACGAAACTTTTCATCCCAAAATACCTATTATGTTGTAGTGAATTTAGGTGACAAAAATATAAGATCTTTTCATGCTTGTGCTATACAAAGAAAGAAGAAGAATTGGATTAGGCCTAGTTTGGATTGGGAGATGAGATATGTTTAGTTTATTTTTTAATATTATTATTGTTTTGAAATTTGAAAAAGTTGAACTGAGATTTGAAAAATATGTATTAGAATTTGAAAAGACTGTATTGGAATTTGTGTTTTGTATGAAAATTTAAAAAAGTGTAATGATGAGTTGAGACGAGCTCGTCTCGTCTACGAATCAAATCGGCCCTAAGTCTATCAAGGATTCCCAAGGCAGTATGGTTACTAAAGTTGAGGAAATTGAAAAGGATTTTTAAGCAGTACTATGGCAACTTATTTAGCTCAACAAGACCATCACAGAAAGCATTGCAGGCATGTGTTGAGAAGATCCAATCTCGAGTTACTCAATAAATAAATGACAATTTGATAAAACTTTTCACAAAGGAGGAAGTTCAAACTGCTTTGTATCAAATGGGATCTCTCAAGTCTCCCGAACCAGATGGGTTTAGTGCAACTTTCTATCAAAAATACCGGCATCTAGTTAGGAAGGATCTAAAAGATGTTGTGCTAAGTTTGGGATCTAAAACTGAGGTAAATTTCACATATATTGCTCTAGTTCCTAAGCTGAATAATCCAACTTCTCCTTCTGAATTCAGACCTATAACTTTATGCAATGTGATATATAAGATTGGGTCAAAAGTGCTTGCTAACCGATTGAAAGGTTGTCTTCCTCATATCATTCCACCAAATTTATACCTAACCACCTTATTTCAAATAATGTTATTGTTGTATTTGAAACCCTTTACTTAATGAAAGCTTAGCAGAAGGGAAAGATGGGCTTTATGGCTATTAAACTTGACATGTCCATAGCCTATGACAAATTAGAGTGGAATTTTTGTAGCTAATGTTGTTCATTTTGGGTTTTTGTCACATATGGGTTATTTTGATTATGCAATATGTCACAAAAATATCTTATGATTTACTTGTGAATAGAAAACTAGGTCCTATTTTTCAGCTCACAAGAGGTATATAAGGTAGGGGGATCCTTTATCCCCCTATCTATTTATTGTTTGTCCGGAAGCTTTAGGTGTTATGATCAATAAATATGAATTGGTAGGGCATATCAGAGGAGTTAGGATTGCAAGAGGGTGTCCATCTGTTCTTTGTTGATGCTAGTATTTTATTCTGTCGGGTAGCTTTGGTTGAGTGGGAAAAAGTTGCTGGGATCTTGAGGAAATGTGAGCTTTCATCTAGTCAATGTTTAAACCATCAAAAGACATCAGTTTTATTTAGTTCTAATACATGTGCTACTGTCAGACAGCTACTACAAAATTAAATTGGAGTTCCAAGTTGTGATAATTATGAAAAGTATTTAGCCTTACCTTCTTTTGTAAGTAAATCAAAATATAATTCATTCAGAGAGATCAAGGATAGAATCTAGACAAAAGTTAATTCTTGGAAGACTACATTTTTATCACATGTAGAAAAAGAAGTTTTATTGAAGTCAGTTGTGCAAGCTATACCAACATACTCAATGGGGGTATTTTAGCTGCCAAAGAAATTGTGTAAGGAAATGGCTTCTATAATGTCTAGATTCTAGTGGAGTCACAAACAACAAGTAGGAAGAACTAATGGAGGAAATGGTCTAGAGTAGGAGATCCAAAGGTAAGGGGAGGATAGGCTTTCGTGATTTTGAAGTCTTTAATAAAGTATTGCTAGTCAAGCAGGAGTGGAGATTATTGATAGAACCTGATTCTTTTGTTGCCACAATTTTGAAAAACAAATATTTCAAGCATGTTAGTGTGAAGGATTCACAAGATGGAACTGAACCATCTTACATTTCGAGAAAATTGGAACCTAGAATAGAACATTGGTTTATCATGTTTTTAATGTGCAAGAAGTTGAGTTTATTTGCCAAATCCTGTAAGCCAATGTGGAGCGAAAGACAAAATGGTGTAGAGGGCTTCAAAGGATGGTAAGTTCAATGTTACATCAGCCTATCATTCGGAAAATCAGAAGCAACATAATTTGCAAGGTAAGACCTCATGAATGCATTCTGAATCTCAAGCTTGGAATACCATTTGGAAACTCAAAGTTCTAGGAAATGTAAAGTAGTTCGTGTGGTGTGCTTACCATGATTCCTTGCCTACTAAAGTAAATTTGTTCCTAAAAAAGGTGACTGATAATCTACTATGCCTAGTCTATGAGAGTCAACATGAATCAACTATACATGTTTTGTGGTCTTGTCCAGGCACAATTGGTGTGTAGGGGGAGAACATAAGCCCTTTGAGGAAGTGGTCTTCTCAGATTGACAATTTTTGGCAACTATGGTAGCAAATTATTAGTAAGTTGAAGATCGAAGAGATCAAATGTGTAGCAGTGATGTTGAGAGGACCATGGCTAAAAAGGAATGCTACTATTTTTGAATGTACATTTGAGGGACCAAATCAGTTAGTACATAAGACTATGAACATCTTTATCGATTTTAAAGAGGCTCAAACACTTCCAAGTTTGGTGCAAGATTCTCGTTTGCCAAGAACAATGGTCATGTGGAGAAGACCTCAAGTTAACCAGCTGAAAAGCAGTGGATTCCACACATAAAAACTCTGGTTTGAGTATTATTATTCAAGATGATAGTGGCCAAGCATAGGTTTCAGCATGTGTAAACATTGATGCTACTTTTAGGGTTCCAAAAACCATTTGGGTATAAGCAATTACCACTGTTGTATATTTAATAAATAAGAGCCCCTTCTACCATAACTTCACAACCCCAAAGGAAATGTGGTTTGGGAAGCTTTCAAATTATAACTACGAGCCTATAACCCCACAATACACAAACAACTATTTATACTGAATTTTGTGGATCTATATTTAGACATATAAAAATATAAATCACGATAATAACTATTTAAAATTAAGAATTAATAATAATTCGTCAAAAGATATATACCTTAAAAATGGATAATAAAAAAAAAAAGCTACTTAGATTCATCCTCTTTTTCTCCTACTTGCACCCTGAATTTTGGTGTTTGTTTTTGTTGGACATAAATATTGCATTAATAGAGAGAGAAAAAATAGTATTTGCAGGAAAAGTTTTATTGAAAATATGTTTCTAATGACACGTAAGCAGATCAATGAATTCATGTAATATCACCATGATATTGATTGATAGCTGCATATTGGTAGCCATTTTCTTTTTCTCACTTGCTTGGAGAGCAAGTTGATTTATGTGTGACGCTGTGAGACTCACCAATGATTGATGAAATGGTTTATTGAAATTAAAATTTTACCCCATTTTTTTTCAAATTCTACCCTTTGTTTTCAATCCCCAAGTCTTTGGGAATTAGAACATCAAACCATATTTAAGAATATTGTTTGATTTTTGCTTTTGAGGTAAGAAAAGAAATATGGGATTTTAGGACAATCATTTATAACAATAAAAATGGTGGCTAGGGCCCTATGGGACGGATTATATTTATTGGAGTAATGCTAGCATGGGTTATGCATGGGAAGTTGGCTTATCTCTTTGCCAGATGGAAAGGTTTATGCACCATCCTACAAATCGTGGCATTATGGAAGATGGTCTCCACACATATGTCTACTGTGGTGTATTTGGAGGGAAAACTACATGAGAACGTAAGTATTTATCACCATTTTGATGATATATATATATATGTGTGTGTGTGTGTGTGTGTGTGTGAGAGAGAGAGAGAATGTAACCGTTGTTCACGACTTGCCTTTCTATGGCTATCTGTAATAAATGCTTATCATCAAAGCGATTCTAATGACTTGCCTATCTATGCATATCTCTAACAAATACTTGCCTTTCATAAGAAGCCCTAATAGTTCGAATAGGAGTAGAATTGCTATAAATTTGCCAAGTCAAATTGTAATACTCGACTATTATATATAGTAATAGATTTGAGAGTGTTTGGCTATATTGCTTATACATACTCAAAAATAGACAAATTAGAAGCTAGGGCTATCAAGTGTGTTTTTGTTGAATATCCTGAAGGTAAGGATATAGGTGATGGGTTGAAGAACCAAGTAAACAAAAATGCATTATAAGCAGGGATGTGACTTTTAATGAGTCACAAATGGCTCAAGCCCAACTAGACAGAAATGAACCTATTAAAAAATCTACCTTAAACATAGTCAAGATTGAGGTGGAGTCATCAGAGGTTCTGCTAGAGAAGACTGACCAACAAACTGAGAAAAATAAGGAACCCATCACTGAGGATAGGGATCAAGGTGGAGTTGATTTGTACAACCTAGTAAGGGACATGATGAAAAGAATAATGAAACCACCACAGAGATATGGGCAGGTTGACCTAACTGCCTTTACATTTTCTGTGGTAGAAGAAATTATAAACCTGAAACCAAAGTCTTATAAAAAGGCTATGGCTAGTAAAGAAGCCCACAAGTGGTTATTAGCCATGCAAGAAGAAATGAAATCTCTTAATAAGAACAAGACTTGGGAACTAGTCTCAAGACCAGAAAAGGTTAAACTCTTAGGATCAAAATGTATCTATAAGAGGAAAGAAGGCATATCTGGAGTAAAGGGACCTAGATATAAGGTTGGACTAGTAGCAGAGGGGTTTACTTAGTGAGAAGGGATATATTTCAATGAAATTTTCTCTCATAAAGTAAAACACAGTTCCATAAGACTTCTACTAGCCTATACTGCCTATCAGGATTTGTTCTTAGAACAATTGGATGTAAAAATAGCCTTCTTGCATGGATAATTAAATGAGGTGTTATACATGTAGCCACCAGAAGGGTTTGTAAGTGAACCAAATAAAGAATATGTGTTTGGCTCAAGAAATCTTTATATGAATTTAAACAATGCCCAAGACAATGGTATAAAAGATTTAACTCACATATGGTTGATAATGGTTTCAAAAGAAATGGCTATAATAGCTGTGTATATTTCAAACAATTTGAGAGAACTATAGTCTATCTAGTTTTATATGTAGATGACATGCTTATTGCTTGTAAAGATAAAAATCTGATTGAGCAAGTTAAGGGGATCCTAAAATCTAAATTTGAGATAAAGGAATTAGGACCTACAAAAAGGATATTGGGAATGGAGATAACTAGAGATAGGCACAACATACTTCTTTACTTATCACAGAAATCATACATTTCCAAAGTCCTTAAAAGATTTGGTATGGATTATTTAAAATTAGTAAGTACTCTCAGGGGACAACACTCAAAACTTTCTACGACTCAAGCACCATAAACTGAGGAAGGGAGGGATTTTATGCTAAAAATACCCTATGTTAGTATGGTGGAGAGCATCATGTATGCAATGATATGCTTTAGACCTGACCTGACTTATATAGTGAGTATAATCAGTAAGTTTATGAGCAAGCCAAATAAGCCCCACTGGCATGCTATGAAGTGGGTGTTTCGATATCTCTCGAGTTATACTTATTTGGGGTTAAGGTTTGGAGGTAGTGTGGTAAATGGACAATAAAATAATGGATTTGTAGACTCAAATTTTGCTGGTAATGTAGACACAAAAAAATCCTTCACAAGATTTGTTTTTACTGCTTTTGGTGGGGCTATGAACTGAAAGGCAAACTTGCAATCTGTAATTGTCTTGTCTACAACTGAGACTGAATATATAGTAATGACTGAGGTTATAAAAGAGGCTATATGGCTTAAAGGATTAACAAATGAATTAGGCATATTTGAGGAAAATATTACAATTCACTATGATAATCAAAGCACAATATATTTTGCTAAAAACCAGGTATTCTATAAAAGGTCAAAGCATATAGACTTAAGGTTTCACTTTGTGAGGGATATCATAGCAAGTGGGGAAATTAAAGTGGAGAAGATACCTACTAAAGAAAAGCCATCTAATATGGTGACCAAGACATTTCCTACTCAAAAGTTCAGACACTAGCTAGACCTAATTAACATGAAAGAAAGTTGAAGTGGGAGGAACAAGTAGGAATTGGCTCAAGGTAAAATCAGACTTGAAGATCAAATGATTGACAAGGTGAAAATTGTTATAATAGTGTGTCAAGCATCCTTATATGTATGCTGTCAGTTGTATAATGTAGAAGATCCTATGGTCTTGAGAAGACCACGTGTATAAATCTTAATGTGTAAGGGCTTATGTTTACTTTACCTTTCTGATGTCTAATATAAAAGGGAGGGTTTAACTATTGTAGCAATTATCAATTTGGATCAGTGAAAGAAACTCACATGAGAGTGAAAGGGAGAGAAACTTCAAGGAGAGAAGTTGTAATCTGCTGAAAGGTATGATCTTGTAATTTGTAAGCTGTGATCGTAATCAAAGAGAAAGTCTCGAGCCAGTTCCTGCTGTGGATGTAGATCCTTGTGATTGAACCACATTAATCCCTGCGTTTGGTATTTCTTTTTTATTTCATTTATTGTTTTTCAATTACTTGTTTTTCCCTACATATTAATGACAAAATCGTGGCTAAGTATTTCTGATCTTGAGAACTAAGAGAGGCATCAGAAATTACAACACTACTTTTGTCAAAAACTCAAGTTTCTGACTAAATATCTCTATCCCAACCTTCCCGCGGCCCCAATTGGGGAATTGAACCCCAACCTATACCGTTCGAATGCAAACTCATTCAAACGTTATACATTTTTTGTCATTTTTTTGGCACGAAATATGAAATTCGTCTCTAAATCTCACTTTTTGGGACGATTTTCATTTCGTTCCAAATCAAGATCGTTCC
Organism: Platycarya longipes; assembly: GCA_036559045.1. Classification (NCBI taxonomy): domain Eukaryota; kingdom Viridiplantae; phylum Streptophyta; class Magnoliopsida; order Fagales; family Juglandaceae; genus Platycarya; species Platycarya longipes. The sequence continues at coordinate 36,386,099 of CM071790.1, forward strand.
AAAAAGTCTTTTTTGTTGTAATGATTATACCAGTGCCTCTTTGCCCTTTATTTCCATTTCATATCCTCTTGTGCCAATAACAAATCCAACTCACTTTGAAGTCTAACATCCGATTTATTTCCATTTCATATCCTCTTGTGCCAATAACAAATTCAACTCACTTTGAAGTCTAACATCCGCAACATTATGAGGACTTTCTTCAAATTGTAAACTATTTAACAGCTTTGTCTTTTCCTCAATCTCCTTCTAGGTATCACTCCTCTTTTTTAAACTCCGTCATATTTATCTCTCTACATTGAAAATGACTCAGTTTTCCTTTTTATTTTCTTTGAAAAATGTTAAATTTCTTTAAGATTTTTTCAAAGAATTTTTCAATACAAAAAATATATATTTTATTTTAATTTTTTTAATTAATAAATAAGGACGTTTTTTAATGATGTTGTGGATTTTTTCTTATTTTAAAAATATTTAAGAATATTGATAGAATAAAAATAAAAATAAAAAGACATAAATCACACTCTTCGAGAGTTTTAGAGACATGGCTTTGGCTGATCTAGCAGCACTCTTTTTTGGAAAGGAAAATAATAAACATACATCATTTTATACAATATTTTGCATAACACAAGTGATAATGTGAGAGTATTTTGGTAAAATGATATTAGTTTTATTAAGTAATTTACAGAAATATTTTCATTTTATTACTTGTGTTGTCCAAAGTATTGTGAAAAATAATATGTATCATTCTTTCGATGGAAAAGCAGTACTATTGAAGCTAATGGATTTCAATACAGAAAATCCATATCGACGCTGAGGCGTTTCCAAAAGGACGTGGATTGCCTACTGGGTTTCCTCAAGGTGGTCGTTGAGTTGTTTGGAATTGGAAGGTACTAATTGACATTGAAGAGAGGGAGGAAAGTAATGAGGGAGATCATTCTTGGTGAAGGCATCCTTGGGTATTTCAATGTGTCGTAGTAAGGATTCTAATGATGAATGTGATTTGCTTGATTTGAATTTGACGAGGCCATTTTCTAGAATTAGTTCACATTTGTGGATCTGTTCCAATGATGGCATCTTCTTTGAGTGGTGATACTATTCAATGACTCCAGTGAGGAAAAATTGTATAATAAAAATTTTAAAAAATTAAATAGAGTTTCAAACAAAAATGTCAGCAATAAAAAGAGTGCTACATACAAGCGGTATTGGGGAACCAATGGATACCCATGTCTGACGTAGACAATTATTGTTAGATGTTATATTATATTAAAAGAAAGAGGAATAACAAAAGAAAAATCCAAAAACTTCATCTGCACTCGAATTCACAAAACTCCAGCTTCATCTGCACTAGTTTGAATCTCTCTCCACCTCTCGTTGCTTCGCACATTACATAATCTCCAATTTCTTAAACCATCAATAAGAAGTACAATGATTTGCTCTTGCAAAATATACGGACAAGTATTTTGTTTATTTCTTATTGTTTGCATGACTGACATTTTAAAATGAAAAATCTTGGAGATCATCCCGTCAAACCCGCATGATCAATGACAAAACATTTTCTCTGTCAAACATTCATGATGATTCATTACGTACATCAAATATCCCATCAATCTCTAAATCCCCAATTTCCATAAATATGTAAAGAAATAGATGAAAATCAGTATTCTTGAGATGATCCAAGAAATTTCCGAGGCTACACGGCACATGGCATGATTTCTTCACCACGACCTGAAAAACAAACATTTCACCATAATTCTCCCTCCTCCATGAAATCTATAAAAAAATAAATTGTTATTCTTTTATTTCAATGGAAATGATGATTTTATTAACTCCTATTTTAGAAAAGAAAAAATGTTAGAAATGCGGCTGATGAATTGAATGGATGCTTCGTGTTCACAGTTCTCAAATCAAATGAAGTATAATTTGCAATCTAGAAAATGAATGCAAAGAATATGAAAAATATACGGTGAAAAAGGGGACGGAAAAGAGGAAGGGAAAATACAGAAAGAAAAGATTAAAGATTTAAAATTTCAAGATTCCGCTGGAAAGTTTTTGCTGCTGCTTGATCACCTCCATCTGCGCCATTTCATTAATTGAAGCTAACTTTTAACTTGTCACATCGGTTGGGTACGCAATGGTTCCGGATAAATGCTTGTAGACAAAATTTTTCCAGCGGGAATATATGTCTAGACATTGTTGGTAGGGCCTTATATATATATATATACACACATCAATTACGACTAAACATGATCAATCCATCAAACGATTCTACACGTCATCGATCATGATTGAATGTAGGCTTTGTTTGAATTTAATAATGAGATGAATTTAAATAAATTTATTTTTAATATTAATATTATTTTAAAATTAAAAAAATTATCTTGAAAATTAGAAAAAATTATATTAAAATTTAAAAAAATTATAGTAAAAATTATATTTTATATAAAATATAAAATTTATATAAAATATAAAAAAATATAATAATAAATTTGAAATAAATTAAAATAAGTTAAACTAATTCCTGAATTCAAACAAGTCTTTAGATACATCATTTAAGTGAAACGTGTCCAACTCCCGTGAAAGAGTACTGCAACGAGGCCGACATTTAATTTTTGTCGTTCCAGCTCGGGACATTAGGTACTGGGCGCGTATCTCCAACGCAAGCAGCTGGCCGTGGCGTATACAGAAATGAACATGATTAAAATAGATAATCACTCGTTGATATGATAGTTGATATGTTGCGTACGTAAAATTACTCACGGTGTATATTCCACATGGCCAGGGGGCGGACCTACTCCGAAAGTTGGGGAATGTAGTGTAGCCCCTAAATTTTTTTAAAAAAATTCATATATAATATATAATATATATATTTAGCATATATATATAATATTAAATTATCTCTTAAATTATAAAAAAATTAAAAATTATCTTCCTAACTTTTTATTAAAATTATTCTCTCAAATCTCAATACACATATAATTTTATTTTAACTTTTAATTTTATTAAAATTTAAATTTCAACTCACTTAGTCTTATAATTATTTTATCAGTCTAATTCTAAAAAAAATATGATTATAAATTTTTATGATTATTAAAATTGATTAATTATACTTACTTATATAGTTTCATTCTAACTTGATTGTATCATCGTGAGATATAATTTATTAAAAATCTAATATCGGTATATCAGTAGTTTTTAAAAAAATTTTATGTTTATTCTTGATCTATAATTTTTTTTAAATCAAAAAATAATATGAGCAAGTAAAAAAATTGATTTTTTTTTTAAAAAGACGTAGATAATTCGAAAAGTAATACTTTTAGAGAATTCGACAATAAAAAAATGTGATATTTTTATCATATCCTTTTAAAATTTATATATAAAAAATATTTTATCGATCGCTCCTCTAAAATACAAAATTTTGATTCTGCTGTTGCACATGACACAATATTACAATAGAAGCTTCTGGTGTTATAAATCTTGAATAAGTGGTGTAAAAAGGCAAAAAGCAAGCAATACATTTTAATCACGCCTCGAAAAAGATTGAGGTATATCATGGGAAGAGATTCTAGTGGACTAGAACTAAGGATAATTCGCAGCAAACCGAATTAGCAGAAAAAGATCATATCTATCATGGCCCTTGCATGGGCCGAATGGCATCCACACCCACGCGCGGCTCTTGGGGACATCCTGGTTCTTAGTGACCGGTACGAGGTCTGACGTTGGAGTTCAATACCCCCAACTACATTAAAAAAATTGCTCAACTGAAAAAAATAAAAATAAAAATAAAAAACATTGTGGGGGCTGGGAGAAGGTCTGGGATAGAGATTTTTGAAACTTGAGTTTTCGACAAAAGTACCATACGAGATTATTGAAACACTTTCAGGAGCTCTGGCCGAGCTGCTCTATGATGGCATCAGAAGCACTTTGTAGGAATTCTGACCAATATCTGAAAACCGAAAAAAAAAATAAACAAAAAAGATGGAGAAATATTAGAGATATTCTCTTCTACGAACCAATACTAACAAAATATATGAAATATTTGTTCAAATAAGATGAAGGGAGAAAGAATAGAGTCGGGACCCTCTTGAAGAATCAAAGCTAAGTCCAACAATATTTTTAGCTTCTTCAAGTGCTCTGCTGAATCTCTCAAGCTCTTTCTGATCTGAAACACAAGGTCCGTTGGATACGTCTCCGCGGTTAACCCGAAGCCGGGACGGTTCGACATTATAAAAGATGGGTATAACTCTTTTCTTGTACTCCATTAGCAGAGCCAATTCATGGAGACAATAGTAGGACTCACAATATCTTGGGGAGAACACTACGACACCGACTTTACAATCTCGAACGGCGGTATCAATCTTTTCGGACAATTTATCACCAGCTTTCAAGTTTCGGTAGTCGATGAAAGGTGTAAGCCCCCGCATGAGAAGATGGTGATGGAGTAAACCAGCAATGTTTCTTCGGGTATCGGGACCTCGGTGGCTTATGAATACGTCGTACTGTGCTGAAACTGTTTGGGCATGGTTCGGGCTGCAGTAAGGACGAGCAAAGCACTTGGGCATGAAAACTTGTAACCTCGAGGTTGCTACTATAAGCGCTACTTTCCCTGTGATTAGCATTACTCTTAATTACTGGTTTTGAAGGGAGAAGAAAAAATTGAGTTCAGTGAGCTTACTGGATTTGAAACGCTTGGAAGGAAAATGCCTGGGTTGCCCGAGCATTATATTAGTATTGAACATATGGGTAACAGGCTTTCGAGAATAATGCATATATTTTGTTTTCTATGGACCGAGCAGATTGCTCATTTTTTGTTTGGGCACTTCCCTCAATAGAGCCCGCACAGCCGTCGGTGAAATCAGATGGCGGTACTGTAAGAAAAGTTAGATAATAATGGTCTAACATTAACGATAAAAATGATTATTAACTATTAAAATAAATTATTAATAATTAAAATAGATTATTAACTATTAATAAAATTATAGTAAATAAGCCGTTTTTGTAGTGTGAAAACAGGACAGAATACTGATCTGGCCCGCGCTTTCGGGATGGAAGAAATCTGATGTCGGAGCTCCAAACCGGTGAACTCAGAGAACTCAATTGCAACGACGACAAAAATGCTAATAAGAAGAGTATTTAGCGACAACATCTTTTAGAGAGAGAGAGGGGATGTCGCAATCTTGCAGAGCAGCAAAAGGGTTTTGGGGGAGAAAGAGACGAGGATTAAAAAATAAAAGAATCTACACATAAAGGCACCCCAAAAGAAAGTAAATTGGAGGAAAAAAAGTCACTCGTTACGAGAGAGAAGAGGATTTAAAAATAAGAGAATCTACACATAGAGGCACCCCGAAAAGAAAGTAAAATGGAGGAACAAAAGTCACCCGTTACGAGGCATAAATTATTGACCAGTCCTCAGACTCAGACCTGAATCGGATAAGGTTATACTTGAATCGGTTATACTTGAATCGGATAGGGATTTTGTTTTATTTTTTAAGTACTTTGGGAAGTGGGTGGAACGTGGACAGACAGTTGATCCAATACTTACCTTTTGGCTGAGTTCTAGTTCGAATGTGTTTCGAAGTGCCTTTTTTTCTGATTTTATATTTATTATTTTTACATATTTTATAAAAAATTAAAAAAATCATATTATTATTAAAAAAATACTTCTTTAATTATTAAAAAAAAAATATTTTAATTTGGAGAGAAATCTTCAATATATAATTTTGGGTCTGAAATTATCCTAACATGAAAATTTTCCAACTTAGCAAAAGTATTAAGATGTTGTCTTGCTTTATGGATACATATCTGAGCTTGTACATGGGTCTGAATTTGTAGTGAGGGCTTTAACCACTTGCAAAGAATCACCTTCGAGAACCAATTGGGAAAGGTTGAGTTCAGTGACAAAGAGGATTGCCTACAAAGCTCCATACGCTTCTGCCAACAGGGGGGTCAGGTAGCATGGGATGGCTAGAATGGAGAGAGGCAAGGATGTATCATGAGCTAATCCTAGCAATGACGCCAGCACCAATGCGACCTCTGGCTTTATCAACAGCACCGCCCTAGTTTATTTTCACCCATTCCATAGGTAGGGCTTGCCAGACTTCAGGTGAGAGCCTTTGGGCCTTAGATGGGTTGGGGGTTGAGCAATCCTCTTCTTGTAGCATATTTAATAGGACTTTTGCATCCTTGACTAGTTGAGTTTGGTGAACGAAATGCTCATTGAAAATGAAATTGTTTATCCTCCACCAAATCTTCTTTGCTACGGTTATAAACTCTTAGATGAGAACCTCATTCATCACACTAATAAAGAGCCAAAGAATTCGATCATGGAAGACTAGGGCAGGAAACACTTCTGCAACGCCTTAGAGCAACCCCACCAGGCATCCTTGGCTGCCTCGCATGACCATAAGGCATGCGTGGTATCTTCAGTTGTCCAATTAAAAATTGGGCATAAGGGATCCTCAGTAATGTGTCTCTGAAAGAGGTTGGCTTTGGTGGGAAGAGACTCAAGACATGCCCTCCACATAAAAACCTTATCCCCTGGAAGCACTGGGAGTTTCATAGCCATTTCCATATGCTTTAATGGGGGTTATGTTCTAAGGATTGGCCTTTACAAGCGAGGTTCCTTTCATTTTCAAGATGATAGACGCTGAGCACTGTGAAGGAGCCTCCCTTCGACGCGTGCCAAATCAGTCTATATTTGTTGTTGGAGCAACTAATGGGTGTGCGTAGAATGGCTGCTGCCTCACTAGGATCGAAAATGTTGTTGACAAGCTGCTGGTTCCACACTTTAGATGTGGGCTCGATCAAGGCAGAGACAGTCGCATCCTTGTCAAGACCTCTGATTGTGCTAAGACTTGCGCCTCGCCTATGTTTTGCTATCCATTTATCCCCCCATATCGAAACATTAGTCGCATCCTTCATCCAATAGAAGTCTTGCCGATATGATACTCCTCCAAATGTATGATGGTTTTAATCCCAACCTAGCCTGTTGAAAGCTGGTTTGGGGGTAGTATTTAGCTTTCATTACTCTTGCTGCAAGTGACTCGGGGTGTTGAATAAGATACCAACATTGCTTTGTTAAAAGCCTCAAGGTCTCAGAAGCCCATGACCCATTCTACTTTGACTTTTCCCATCTGTTTTCATGAGATCCAATGGGTTTTATTTTCAGCTTCCTGTTGACCCCACCAATAGTTATTGATAGCTCTATTGATATCACTAATGAGGGACAAAAGGAGCTTAAAAACGCTCATTGTGTATGTAGGGAGAGCTTGCACCATCGCTTTAATATAAATTTATTTGCCAGCTTGAGGGAGTAGTCGCACCTTTTGGTTGCTCAGGAGAGTGAAGACTTATACCTACTCCTTCCCACTAAAGATGGTAGCCCGAGGTACTTCTCATAGGAGAGTGAAGACCACATTTCAGCAATGGAGAGGATGTATTGTTGAGTGACCCAAGCTGTGTTCCTGCCAAAAATAATGGAAGTCTTCTTAGGGTTAAGACGTTGACCAGTTGCTTCTTCATATATCTTGAGGAGCCAGAATAGCCTACCACATTCAAGGGCATTAGCCTTGCAGAACAGGAGGCTATCATCGGCGAAAAGAAGGTGTGAGATGCTAATTTGTCTCTGGCCAATTGGAACCCTGTGTATCAACCCCCTTTCTTCCGCTTTAATGATTAAGTTAGTTAAAGCTTCAGCATAAAGAATGAAAATATAGGGGGATAAAGGGTTCCCTTGCCTCTCGAGGGGTTGATGGTTTGTTGAGGAACCCCGTTGACCATCAATTGATAATTCACTATCTCTAAGCATTGCCTGATGAGTGTGACCCAGTCATTACAAAAACCCAACTTGGTTAGGACCTCTCGAACAAAGGGTCATTCGAGCCTATCATAGACTTTACTCATGTCTAGCTTCATTGCCATGTAACCCTCATTGCCTGTCATTTTGCTTCTAATAGCATGCAAAGTCTCAAAAGCAACTAAAATGTTATTAGTAATCAATCGGTTAGGCACAAAAGCAATCCAAGTACATGATACAATTTGCGACAACAATGATTTTAATCTATTAGCAATGGTTTTGGAAATGAGCTTGTAGATTACACTACACAGCAAAATGGGTCTAAAATCAACCACCTCAATCGGGTTCTTTTTCTTAGGAATGAGAGTGACATAGGTATTGTTTACCTCAGACAAACTGCCTTTTGAATTAAGCACAGAGAGAACAGCTTCACATACCTGGTCAGATAAGGTAGCCTAATGCTTCTGATAGAAAATGGCTGGGAAACCATCGACTCCCGGTGAGCCTTATCCTTCCATTTGGAAGGGGGCATCAACAACTTCTTGTCTTGTGTATGGCTTAAAGAGATACTCATTCTGTGTGGTTGTTACTCTCGGTTCTAAAGATGCCAAGCACTCGAAGATGCTGTGCAATTGTGAGGAGGAGAAAAGGTCCATGTAATGAGCCTGGAACAGATTGCAAATCTCCATTGGGTTGTGAGTTTCTTGCCCATCTTCTTTAACCAATTTTTTATACAATTGGTTTTCCTCCTCTGTGAAGCGCATTGATGAAAAAACTTTGTATTTCTATCCCCCTCCCTAAGCCACTTTTGTTTTGCTTGCTGCTTCCATTTTTGGTGCTATTCCTCGAACAATTTGTTTACCAAGCTTTGGACTTGCTTGATGACTGAGTTTAGGTGTCCCCCGTTATCATGCTGCAAATCTGCCAGGATATTGAGTTGGTTGCTAAGCTGTCTCTTGGTGTTTAGTGTCTCAACTTTCCTCCATTGGAGCAGCTTATTTTGACATTGGATCAGCCCCTCTTTAGGATATGATAATTTACTATTGGCAAGCTTTGGCTGCTTCCAAACAGCCTCAATAATTTTGTGGCACTCCTCCTGTAGGGTTCAACTCATTTCAAAGTGGAACGGTCTATCATGGTAAATGGTTCGACGTTGTTCTTTCTCCATGTGATAGAGCTGCGGGTTGTGATCTAAGCTTAAAACTGGCAATATCTGCACTTGCGAAGATGGGAAAAGTTCTGACTAGTGTGCATTACTGAGACTCCTATCCAGCCGTTCCTTGACAAAAACCCTCCCCGATCTCCCGTTGGCCCATGTATATTTATTCCCTACATAGCCTAAATCACATAGCCCACATGCATCAATGGACGCTTTGAAGTCTTCAACTTGAGAGCTTGGTCGAATGGGGCCTCCTTGTTTATCACTAAAATTCATGACTTCGTTAAAGTCTCCTAGGCATAGCCACCCCTGATTAGGAGAAGGTTTGAGGGCTTTTAAAAGTTGCCAATTGGATTTTCTCTTGGCCACTATGGGGGAGCCATAGAATCTAGTCAGTAGCCAATCTTCATCATGTTCATGGTCCTTTATCATCAGAGAAATATGTTGCTAGGAGAATGAGTGGATTGAGGCTGCCAAATCTTCCTTCCACATAAAGGCTAGTCCACCACTCTCTCCCTTGTTGTCTACCACATAACTAGAATCAAAGTTTAAAGAGCGCTTCAACGAATCTATCTTGAACTTGTTGCATTTTGTTTCCATCAAGAAAACAAAAAGGGATGCTTGTTTTGTACCAGTTGGTACAGCTTTAGGACTATCTGGGGGTTTTCAAGCCCCCGATAGTTCCAATTGAGACCAATCATAGAGGTTGGTGGGGCTGTTCCACAGCCACCACCATACTAATATTGCCTTGTTCATCAACATTGTCAAACTCCTACTTCACTATCTTGGTCTTGCTGACAGTTGTGTTGGGAGGGGGGAGGGCGAGAGCCTCTTTTGCTATTTGTTGTGCTGGGACTATGGACTTTCTTGTTGCGGTTTGGCAAAGGGCTTGTAATCTTGATGATCTGATCAGACAGTAGCTATCATAACCCAGCTCTCTAGTTTTCGCTCCATGTGGCTTTCTTTTTCGTTTTCTACAATGCCTGCATTTGTTCGCTCAACAAATTGTCCAGAGTAGATATGTGAGTGGTCAGATCATTTTCTAGTTTGGAAGTTGGAGCTACCAGTTTGCGGGTTGTGTTGTCTTAGGTTGGAAAGGCTTCTGCTGTCCTTTCTTGGTTTTTGGCAGAGGGCACTACCCCAATCATGTCGTAGGTTTCCTGTTTCATGTTGAAAGGATTTGATTCAGCTTTTATTGGTCTTAGTATATTACCAGATTCATGAAATTGACGGTTCTGATCAGGCTCATGCTGGTCCTATTGTGTGTTCCCCAACGTATTTTTTTCCCTGTCTTCCATAGTGGTCTAATGCATAGACCGGTCGTTAGTCTACTCTTCTTGTTTTGCTTTCAATGGCTCATCCCTGGTCTCCTACGCCTTCCTCCATGGTTGCTTAGGAGGAGAGCTTTCCATGGAGTTATTTTCGCCATATTTTCTAGGAACAAAGTCACTGTCCCTGACAAGGGGAGCTCTTAGCCATGCTCCATATTAAGTTTTGTCTGCTATGGTAGCTAGTTTCGAGCAGTGCATTGTATTGTGCTTAATAATACCACACCTGAAGCATATCGATGGTAGCCGTTCATATTTTATTGGGACCCATGTTATTTTCCCTCCTGTATGGAGGAAGGTGCCTCTAGGAATGGGCTTGGAAATGTCAAAAGCAACACGAATCCTAAGGAACTTCTGCCAGCTTATTCCTCTGTTATCTGCCTGCACTTTGATAGTCTCACCAATATTGTTTCCAATCTTAGTGCTAGTGTCGTGATTCATATTGTCAAAAGCCAGGTCATATGCTTGAATCCAAAACTCTTCCCGATCGAAAACTACCTCTTTAATGGATCGGAATCCCTCAAAAGGTTGGAGGTAGAGTAGCCACCTATCGAAAGACCATGGTTTTCCCTCTTCAACTCTAGTCATATCGTGTTTATTGTCAAATTCCATGAGAAATTTGTTGTGCCCTACTTTTGTAAACTGGACCCAGCTTACGCACTTCCATACCTTCACCATCGTATTCTTGAAAGCTTCTTTATTAATGCTCTTCTCTGCTGTAATCATCACTAATAAACAAAAAGAGCTGGTTTTCGTTTCCTGGTTCGAAGGGGATGAAGGGAGTACAACGCCTTCCTTCTCTTGTGCGGTGAGAGACATCTTCTCCCACTGTCTTGCCAGTTCGTCATCCATCTTCTCCCGCTAGAAACAAGCATAAAGCTAGTTCAAGCGACCAAGCTCTACTCAGAAGAGGAAAAGACCTCGTAGCAAAGAAAAAACCTCATAGCGGAGGACCTCATAGCAGGGAGAAAACTTCAAACTGCGGTCCCACAAGGCACATTATTAGAATAGAAGTTTCTGATATTATATATTAAGATGATTTCAATTTATTTTATTTTATATTATAAAATTTTTAAATTTTTATATATTTAAATAAAATATAATAAATAATTCAATTTTTCAAATCTCAAAATAAAAATAATATCTTCATAATTCTATCTCACATCATTTGACCTTTTCATCTTATAATGTGATATTAATTGATTAATTTACAAATAAAATATAATAAACAGTCTCTAAGCATCTAATAATACATCATAAAATAATAAAAAATATTTTATTCGACTTTTAATTTTAAATTATTTCAAATTATCTAAGTTAGCACCATACAAATCAAGCTTTAGTAGACTGCAACTAGCTATCATAAAGAAACGCGCACACGCTTGACACATAAAGTAAACACATCTATACTTGATCACCAAAACTAAAACACTTAAAATAAAACGGTAAGTTTGATTTGTGATACTATATCAAGTGAGCTAGGGTCTATGATCATATTATATATCATTTTCAAGTTTCCGTCGTTTTCTCGAAAATCAAACAGGTTATAAATCTTGAATAAGTGGTGTAAAACGGCAAAAGGCAAGCAATACATTTGAATCACGCCTCGGTAAAGATTGAAGGATATCATGGGAAGAGATTCTAGAGGACTAGAACTAAGGATAATTCGCAGCAGACCGATACATATTATATATCATGAGCTAATTAATACTGTTCATATAGAATATACATACAAACATGGGTAAATACTGGGGGCATGGGTGTGTGTGTAAAAATCCTTCAGACATAGAGTTTCGCAAGGACATCGGCAAAAAAGTGCGAGAACATGAATATCCATCTACCTTTGCCTTTTCGTGTCCTGTCTGTTCCGATCTGTGTCTCTATCACGGCTCGTGTACTAGGTATTATATATACGTTTGATTGTTTACTGTCGGCATGATGCAGGGGGATCCGAGACAGATGATGCTGAGCTGTTTGATTGCACGTTGATGGCGTTGAGGTACCACGAATTGACAGATCAGCGTAAAGGCCGGAAGTGATCGTGATCTCTTTCTAATTGGGGGAGTTTTAGGTGCGTTTCAGTCTTTTGGCCATAACTTTGGCTACGGGTGTCAGAATCGCGCATAAGACCCCAATTCGGAAAGCTCTTTTCGACGCGCACGCTGTCCACATCGAGCATGGCTCCATGTACCTTTTTTTTAACCTCAAATTCCGCTCTTTTCCCTTCCGAATTGTCATTTTTAGTTATTTTTTTCTATTTTCGATAATATTTCGTATGTTTGTTAGGAAGTCATTTTAAATCCGATTTGTTCCGGATTTTTCGCAGATTGCTTATTTGAATTTGAATTTGAATTTTACGTTATTTTCGAGATTTTGCCATTTTTGATAAAATTCGGTTACAGACAAATTTTAGCTATATAGTCCGGTTTGTGGACTGATTTTCGACATTCTTCATTTGATAATATTCAGTTTTTTTCTCAGAGACGTATTCTCTGTATTTTGGGCGAATTTCTTGTGTTCTTCCTTGTGAATTCATCTGGTGAAACTAGCCTGCAGAATAATCGCTATTCTGTCTGGCGTCACGGCAGGAGAGCCAATGTTCCTTGCTTGGGCCGAATGGCACCGACACCCACACCCGGCTCTTAGGGACAGCCTGGTTCTTAGTGATCAATACGAGGTCTAAGGTTGGAGTTCAATAACCCCAACTACATTAAAAAAATTGCTCAACTGAAACAAAGAAAAAGAAAAATAAACATTGTAGGGGCGGGGAGAAGATCTGGGATAGAGAGTTATCAGTCAGAAACTAGTTGAGTTTTCGACAAAAGTACCATACGAGATTATTGAAATACTTTCAAGAGCTCTGGCCGAGCTGCTCTATGATGGCATCAGAAGCACTTTGTAGGAATTCTGACCAATATCTGAAAACCGAAAAAAAAAAAAAAAGATGGAGCAATATTAGAGACATTCTCTTCTACGAACCAAACCTAACAAAATATATGAAATGTTTGTTCAAATAATATGAAGGGGGAAATAATAGAGTCGGGACCCTCTTGATGAATCAAAGCTAAGTCCAACAATATTTTTGGCTTCTTCAAGTGCTCTGCTGAATCTCTCAAGCTCTTTCTGATCTGAAACACAAGGTCCGGTGGATACGTCTCCGCGGTTAACCCGTAGCCGGGACGGTTCGACATTATAAAAGATGGGTATAACTCTTTTCTTGTACTCCATTAGCAGAGCCAATTCATGGAGACAATAGTAGCACTCACAATATCTTGGGGAGAACACTCGACACCGACTTTACAATCTCGAACGGCGTTATCAATCTTTTCGGACAATTTATCACCAGCTTTCAAGTTTCGGTAGTCGATGAAAGGTGTAAGCCCTTGCATGAGAAGATGGTGATGGAGTAAACCAGCAATGTTTCTTCGCGTATCGGGACCACGGTGGCTTATGAACACGTCGTACTGTACTGGAACCGTTTGGGCATGGTTCGGGCTGCAGTAAGGACGACCTAAGCACTTGGGCATGAATGCTTGTAACCGCGAGGTTGCTACTATAACCGCTACTTTCCCTGTGATTAGCACTACTCTTAATTACTGGATTTGAAGGAGGAAGTGTTAAATATTTTAACATGACATTAATAAATGGATTTTTGATCTCTTTTGATCTACAATAATAATAAAATTAATATAAGAAACGTACATTTCTCTATCTGTTCGATAAAAAATTGATCTGACTATGAGAAAAGAATCACTCTAACAATTGTTGCCTCACAAGTGTCTCCCGATGGCTAGAAGCACTCTAAACGGTAGGTGAGAACCCTTGAACCTCCCAGTGCTATTTATAGACTTCCGACCATCAAGAAATCTAAGAGTTTGTTCTGACTATAATTAGAGATACAGACTTTTAATCTTATCTCTTAGAAGTAATTCTTATCCTTCATAATTAAATATTAATCGATAAGATTTTGAACTATTTCAAACTAATAAGATGGGTGTGTGGAACACATAATTTAAATAAAATTCTTACATTCTCGCACTTGGCTCATACGCATATAAAATTATATTTGTCGTTCATGGGTTTACTATAGGAAATTAACCATACTGCACAAATTTATTTCCTGAACTTTTCATAGCTCAAAACACATTTCATGAGTTTCATAATATTAATGTCAAACTGGCTACCAGTGCGAGTCACAGCAGTTCTCTGTTATATAATCAACAGATTCTCTTTCATATACCACAACACCAATAACTAAATTTAACACATGATCTTTAATTGGGATAATCAAGACTAATATAATAATGCATTTGGGTTCCAATTCATGTCTATTGTAGACATTATCTTGTCATTATTCATCCACGCCTTTCAATGTATATATTAAGTGGAAAGACAAGAAAACAGAAGCAACTATAATAGATATTTTTAATGTCCAATAACAAAATACTCAGTGTATCAATTATCACTTCATCATATTCACATTATGGGTATAACCATACAACTCATCTTTTCAACTTGTCCTTTTAAAGTGTAATAATTAACATATAATTGTTATGAACATATTTGTATTTAAAATTTCATTAAATACTTATCATTCAGAGAAAAAAATACTCCGAGGACATGCATTCTTAAAGGCTTAGCTATAAGTCGACAATTCCAAGTCCTAAGATAAATTTTCATAGCCATAAATCATACAATGTGGCCTCAAAGAACGCTACAAACTCAAAGTCTAAATATCCAGTTACCTCCAAATTATCAGTTTTTCTGAAGATAAGCTAATAATTCTCAATTCCTTGCAGGTATTGTAATATCATCTTTACTACTTTCCAGCAATGAACATCTTTTTATACCAAATTTCTCAAGAACTATTTCTATGTAACTTTTTCTGAGATAATCCCAACAGTCTTTGTTTTCGATCTCGAAATATTTCGAGTCCGATCACAAAGGATGCACCCATATCTTTCATTTCAAAGTTCTTAGAGAGAAAACCATTGATTTCATAAAATAAGTCAATATCACTAGTAGTCAA
The DNA here is from genome assembly GCA_036559045.1 of Platycarya longipes. Lineage (NCBI taxonomy): Eukaryota > Viridiplantae > Streptophyta > Magnoliopsida > Fagales > Juglandaceae > Platycarya > Platycarya longipes. Next base: position 36,401,404 of record CM071790.1, read on the forward strand.
CAAAATATCATCAACATACATGATCAAAATTATGAACTTACTCCCACAGACCTTTAGGTATATACACCAATCAACGATGTTCTCTTTAAAACCAAAGTCTGTAATGGTATCGTTGAACTTTAAGTACCATTGTCAGGAAGCTTTCTTAAACCCGTATATCGATTTCTTAAGCGTACATACTAGGTGATTTTTGCTCCTTTCTGAGAAGCTCTTTAGCTGTTTCATGTAGACCACTTCATCAAAACTTTCATTTAAAAGACTGTTTTCACATCCATCTAATGTAACTCTAAATCATAATGAGCCACCAATGCCATAATGATTCTAAATGAGTCATTTTTAGATATCGGAAAAAAGTTTTTTTTATAATCAATGCCTTCTTTCTAAGTGAAATCCTTAGCAACAAGTCTGGCCTTATGTCATTCGATGTTGCCTTTTGAGTTGCGTTTAGTCTTAAAGATCCATTTACACCCGACTTTTTTACTCCCTTTAGGCAAGTCAACGAGATCCCAGACTTGATTTTGATCCATGGATTTCAACTCTTCTTTCATGGTATCGATCAATATACTAGAATCACTTCCCTCTATGGCTTATGAAAACGTTAGTGGATCTTTACTTATCCCAATGTCAAATTCAGATTCCTAGAGATACACCATATAATCTGTCGAAATGGCAGGTCTCCGATCTCTCTGAGATCTGCATAAGACAATCTGTTTTGGTGATTCCGAATTTAGTTCATCAATGATATTATCATTCTGAGATGGGTGATCATTTACTTGTTCCACGATATCATCGTGATGATCGATTAGAGGAACTATTATCTTTTCTGAGAATGTAGGTACAAGGACATCTATCCGTATTTTCTCAATGATCACATCTCTGGGTTTAATTCTCCCACTGATCTCGTCAAATTCAATGAATTTGGCATTTCCTATTTCCGCCATTCTCGAACTATGATTAGCACAGTAAAATGTATACCCTTTGGATCTCTCTGGGTAATCAATTAAGTACCCGCTTACTGTTCTAGACTCCAATTTCTTTTCATGTGGGTTATAAAGTCTCGCTTCGGCTGGGCAACCCTAAATATGCATATGTCTCAAACTTGATTTCCTGCCAGTACATAGCTCGAAAGGAATTTTTGGAACTACTTTATTAAGAAACTCGTTTTAAGATATACATTGTCGTCTTAATAGTTTCACTCCACAATGATTTGGGTAAGGTAGAATTAGTTACCATACTTTTGATCATATCCAATAAGGTCCGATTACGCATCTCAACAACTTCGTTCTACTGTGGCATTTCGGGCATCGTATAGTGTGCAACAATGTCACGCTGTTCAAGAAATTTGGCGAATGGGCCCAGATTACGACTCGATTCATCATATTTTCCATAGTATTCACCACATTTATCCGACCTGATAATTTTCACATTTCTATCTAACTATCTTTCCACCTCCATGAGAAATACCTCGAGCATCGATACAGTTTGAGATTTCTCATGTAACAGATAGATATATCCAAAATGTGAAAAATCATCTATAAGGGTGATTAAAAACTTTTCTTCACCAAAACATTATGTGGATCCACATAAATCTGAGTGAATTATTTCAAAAAACTCTTTATTTCTTGTGGCGTCTTTCTTAGTATGTTTGGTTTGCTTTCCTTTCATACAATCCACACAGACTTCAAGATTAGTAAAATCAAGATGTGGAAGAGTAAATTCTTTTACGAATCTATGTAACCTTTTTTTGGAGATGTACCCTAATCTTTTGTGCCATAAGTCATCAAATTTTTTTTAGTTCCAAAAAAATATTTCATGGTACTGAGAGTAAGTATTTTTAATAAATATACTATTGAAACATGATCAATAGAGACCATCAAAGAAAAATCCAGAACCAATAAAAACAATTAGTTTAAAACAAACTTAAACTACTATCATGGAATGAAAACAAATAACCATAAGTTCTAGTCTGGATAGAGAAATCAAACCATGTCTCACTGAAAGCATATTTATGAAGGTCTAAGATTGACCGGTACTCAAAACTAAATGAAAATTTACAATGGCTAAAGCTTCAACCTTATTTTTATTTTCTATAAAGATAAATGCTCATTAGAGTTTAGTATTTAGCTTGTAAGGATTCTTTCATGGTTATGAAAACATGAATATTAGCACTTGAATTTAGCCATCAAGAATTAGTGAAAATACTTATAAGGTTTGATTCAAAACATACAAAGATAAGTGACTTACCCTTTTTTTCAAACCAAACCTTACATTTTGGAAACTCAGCTTTCATGAGTCCGTGTTTCCTACTAAACTAGTATTTGCTACTATTATTCTAAACCTGATTAACTTTCACGGGTTGCTTTTCTTTTGGTGGTCCAGTTCACTTCTTTTTACTGTAATGATGCATTTTCTTTTCAGCTTCTTTATTTACACAATTAACAAAGTAATGTTCTTGTTGTTTCAACTTAGACTTTCTTGAACTACATTATTTGCCAACTCATTCACATTCCATAAATTTTAATAGCATTGTAATGCTTCTGGAATGGACCATACTAAGGTGGTAATGAGTTTAGAATTAATTGAATAACGAAATACTTCTCTACTTTCATTCCCAGGGTTTGTAATCTGGCAATAATATTTATTAAGTAATGCTTTGAGTTAGACACTTACAAACTGTAATCAAAATTTAAAAAATTATGAATGAACTAGTAGTGTCATCAAGACCCTCCTTTGAAAGTAGATGTTAACACACTAAGTGTACAATAGAATAATGTGAAATTAAAACCCAAACATTGTCTCCTTCAGAAAAGTGTGTCAATGTGTTTGTTGAAACAGTGAACAATTGATGGAAGAATTTCTCTTCCTTAAGCACAAACACACTACGACCAACATGGAAAATAAGCATGCCAAAATACATATGTGTGTGGATCTTTCATAGAATAAATATAAAAGAAACATACCAACACAAATCTTTCTGTCCGATTGAAAAAAGTTGTTCTTTCGCAATATTACAGATACACAAAAGCACATATTTTATTGAGATCATAAAAAATCTATAACTTAAAGTTCTGATACCACATGTTAAATATTTTAACATGACATTAATAAATAGATCTCCAATCTCTTATAATCTACAATAATAATAAACAACAATATAAGAAACGTACATTTTTCTATCTGTTCGATAAATAATTGATGTGACTATGAGAGAATAATTACTTTAAAAACTGTTGCCTCACAAGTGTCTGTCGATGGCTAGAAGCACTTTAATGTTGTAGGTGAAAACTCTTGAACCTCTCAGTACTATTTATAGACTTCTGACCATCAAAAAATTTAAGAATTTGTGTCTGACTATAATTAAAGATACAAACTTTTAATCTTATTTTTTAGGAGTAATTCTTATCACTTCATAACTCAAATATTAATTGATAAAATTTTGAACTATTTTAAATTGATAAGATGGATGTGTGAGACACAAAATTTAAATAAAATTCTTATAAGAATAAAAAATGAGTTTAGTAAGCTTATTGGATTTGAAGAAGCTTGGAAGGAAAATGCTAAAAAGAAAATATCTGGGTTCCGGTTGCCCGAACATTATTTTAGTCTTGAACATATGGGTAACAGGCTTATGGTAATAGATCAGCCCGCACAGCCGTCGGTGAAACCAGATGGCGGGAACAGGGTAGGATACTGATCTGGCCCTGAGCTTTCGGGATGGAAGAAATCTGATGTCAGAGCTCCAAACCGGTGAACTCGGTGAACTGAATTGCAACAACGACAAAAATGCTAATAAGAAGAGTATTTAGCGACAGCATCTCTTGGAAAGAGAGAAAGAGTGGGGATCTTGCATTCTTGCAGAGCAGCAAAAGGGTCTTGTGGGAGAAAGAGAGAAGACGGAGACAAAATAAAAAGCTGGAACAAGTCTTATTTGGTCGGCGTACGTGGAAACTGAATTTTCAATCAAGAAATGTTTTCATTAAGAATGATAACGAAAGCCACCCGGGACGAGGCGTAAATTGACCAGTTGTCAGACTAAAACCTCACATCGTTGAGAGGCTTTCTACAGTTATGCTTGAATCGGAAAAGGATTTTATTTTATTTTTTAAATTCCTTGGGAAGTGGGTGGAATGTGGACAGTGGATCCATTACTTACCTTTTGAAGGTTGAGTTGTAGCTCGAATGTGTTTTGAAGTGGCTTTTTTTTTTCAGATTTTATATTTATAATTTTATTACATTTTTAAATATTTTATAAAAATTAAAAATCATATTATTGTTAAAAAAAAATACTTCTTCAATTATTAAACAAATAAGAAAACATATTTTAATTTGGTGAAAAATCTTCAAGGTATAATTTTGAAATAAAAAGCATTTCCCTTGGAGGCCAAGGCTAATGGATTTGTTATCATTGAGGTTCATTCCATGCTTAGAGGCTTTGTATGCGTCTTTTAAGATTGATTGGATTCAGAAGTGAGTTAAATTCATCTCAATTCAACTCAACTCACTTCTATTTCATCATCATATTTTTATAATTTTTTTATATAAAATATAAATTTTTATACATTTTTTTCAAATTCTAATATATTTTCTTAAAATTTTAGTACATTTTTTTTTCAAATATTAAAATAATAATAATATTAAAAAATAAATTAAACTTATTTTAATTATCTTATTTTTAAATTCAAATTGAATTTTAATTTGTCGGATAAAGAAGAAAGGAAATGCTCTGCTTTTGAGAGATTTCATTCCATGACGTGTCTGTACATCCTTGACCTTTGGCTTTATATAGTTATTATATAACCACCTGCCGTTAAAGTACAAAATAATCTTTTGAATAAAAGAATTAGGAAAAATAGTTCTTGGTCAGGTCACTTTTCACGTGCATGATCAGTAGAGGGTAAATGACGTGTCATACCCAAGAACAATTGTAAAAAAGTTTTGAATTACGTTCTTAATCAAATTCTTTCTAAAAAAAAAAAAACTATGTTTAATAAATGTTCAAAATAAACTAACAAAACTCAGATGAGAATTAAGGGGATAAAATTCAGATGAGAATTAAGGGGAAAATAACAAAACAAATCTTAATTAACAACTTCAGACTAATCAATTAACGTACTTATCAAATTCAGATGAGAATCCAGTCAAATTCATTATAATGGGACAATAATGAGTAAATTATAAAATTCAAAGAAAACAACTAAAAATTAAGTACTGATTCTGCTTTAACTTTTAGCATTTTTAGTTGTCTCCGGCCGTGTGAACAAGCATTTCATTAAATCATGCGCGAAGTTGTCTGCATTATGAGTGTAACAAACGTAGTTGATCTACTTGTAAAAATGCATTATCGCAAACAGAGGAAAGGATATGATTAGAACGACCTATGTAGATTATTAATACTATTAAGATGTTGTATTTATTTAGGAGAATGATAGTATGCATACTTATTTTGATACCTCATTTTGACATTTTATATATTTTAATTTTTTTATTTAATGGTTAAGAAATTGATTATTAGTGTATTGATATTTTTTTATATTTTTTAAAATATTTTAAAATGATGAAAAAACAATAATGAAAAAATAGAAAAAAAAAAAAGCAAAATTTGGCTAGGCAGTATGCTCCAACAGTCATTTGAGGACGGCATGGTAGCACGACCCATTTATTTAAAAATAAGTAGACTAGCATTAGGATTTAGTCATTAGACCCATAATGATGGAATATTTTTATAGACACATATGAAGGTCCTTACTCTTACCCCCACTATAAATAGAACTAGTCTGTTGAGTTCTATAAGTCTTATTGCACTTTCTCCCATATCGATCTTGGATAAGAAGAAAATAAAAAGTAGAGAGAATAAAAATTAATTCTCTCCATAGTTAGGTATTGGAGGTATGAACTTTCAATTTTATTAAACAAATACTTTGATCATAAGAATAAATAATCAGATCTTAGAATTTCAACAATTAATATTAGAGCCTCCTTATTTTTCATAGCTATATTGTTTTATTTTTGTTCACTATTGCAACTTTCTTTCAAAAACCCAACAATAATAAAAAGTCTGAGTAAACCAGATCTCTTTTGAAATTTTTCTCATTTTTGTCCTGATTTCAGTATAGTAAGGACATATATAGAAGAAAATATAATTTTTTTTTTCTTCTTATTAGAGATTTGGGTTAGTTAAGATATTCAATGAATATTAGATAGAAACTTCACATGGACTGGGCAATGTCATGCATAAGAGCCTTTTATTTATCTTAGGCTCTAGCATAGTGTGTAAGAGTCTATTTAAACAAGACTCTAGCATGGATATAAGATTCCCTTATGAAAACATTTATGGGTGCATGTTTCTTGTTTAATACGCATAATAAATTTTTTTATATTCTCCTGAACTTATGACAATGCGATTTTGTCTTTCTCTCTCTTTGTCTGTCATCAAGAATTTAATGGGATCTAATTATGAGGATTGATATGAGTCTCTTACTATTAATTTTGTCATCGTGAATTTAGATTTGGCTTTGAGGGTCGATGTGTCTGCTAAACCCACTAATGGAAGTTTTATAGCTAAAATGATTCATTATGAGTCGTAGGTGCACTCTAATAGGACTTGTCTAATAATTATGAAGTATACTATTGACAAGTCTATCAGGCAGAACATATTTGCTAAAGAAGTGTTAAAGAATATCTTGATGCCGTTGGAAAGAAATTTACTAAATTTAATAAGGAAGAAAATGGAAGGTGCAATTTCTGTAATTTGTTTGGATACAAGAAGGTTGATTGTAGAAAGTTTAAAACTTGGTTAGACTAGAGAAGTACATATTCACTACTTGTATGCTTTAAGTCTAATCTAGTCAATGTGTCTTCTGATACTTGGTGGTTAGATACTGGTGCAACCATTAATATTACAAATTCTTTGCAGGAACTAAGGAATCGTAGAAAATTAGCTGATGCAAAATTAGTAGTACAAAATTAGTAGTAGATATGGGTAATGTGGTGAAAGTTAAAGTTGATATATTGGTACAGTCAGACTTATTTTGGCTTCTAAACATGCTTTGAACTTGTCTGATACCGCTTTTATACCTTCCATAAAAAGAAATCTTATCTCTATTTCTACTTTTGACAAATGTGGATATGTTTTTCATTTTTTTAATGGAAATGCTACAATCTTTTATGACTCTATTATGGTTGGTACTGGTACTTTATATGATGGTTTGTATAACATTGACTTACTTCCTGCATTAGGTCCTGCTTCTTCTAGTGTCTCTATTGTGAATTTTATAGTTGGTTCTAAACGTACTAAATCCAATAAAACTCTTCCACGTTGTGGCACAAAAGATTAAGTCATATTTCTAGAGAAAGAATTGAGAGGTTGATTAAAGAAGACATTCTAATTTACATGGATTTTTTTTTTTTTTTTTGAAATTTGTGTTGTTTGTATCAAAGGGAAGCTTCCAGCGGAACAAGAAAGCAAAAGATTAGCAAAAGTTAGGATATTCAAGATTTAATCCATATTGATATTTGTAGTCTCATTTTACTTGCCGCTTTGAAAAATTATAGATACTTCATTATCTTTATTGATGATTATTCTGGTTATGGTTGTATTGAGCTCATTCGAGAAAAATTAGATGCATTGGAAACTTTTAAGACTTTCAAGATTACTATAGAACTCCAAAAAAATAAGAAAATCAAGGCGGTAAGATCAGATAAAAAATGTGAATTTTATGTGAGATATGATGAAACTAGTAGAAATCCAGGATCTTTTGCTAGATTTCTCGAGGCATGTGGTATCGAAGCTCAGTACATAATGCCTGGAACTCCTTAACAAAATGATATTGTTGAAAAAAGAAATCGTAAAATTATGGATATGGTGCGGTGTATGTTTAGTCATTCCAGTTTTCCTGAATTTTTGTGGAGTAAGGCTTTGAAAACTACTACATATATTTTGAATCAAGCATCAAGTAAGTCGGTAAAACTCATTATGAGTTATGGTCAGGTAAGAGGCATAGTTTACATCATTTCCGTATTTGGGGCTGTAAAGTGGAAATAAGGTCTTATAATCCTCAGTAGAAGAAACTTAATCCTAAAATTATTACTGGTTATTTTATTGGCTATTGTGTGGGATGAAGATGTTCTAGATTCTGTTGCCCTTCTAATGTTACTAGAGTTATTAAATCTGATCGAACATCTTTCTTTGAGGATGTTAGTGACAATGAGAGTTTCGCGTCATGTGAAGTTGTATTTAGGGAAGAGCGTGTTGTTATACCTGTTCAGGTTACTCCTCTATCAGTGGCTACACCAGCATTTATAGAGGAAACCAGTACTGTTGTCCAAGACCCTATTGTTGACACTTTAATTGATGTAGATGTGAGGATTGATGTTATTATTTTGAGGAGATCACAGAGAAGTCGTAGACAACAATTTCTGATGATTATATTTTCTATTTGCAGAAGCATGAGTTTAATATTGGTATGTCTTTTGATCCAACCTCTTTTAAGGAGGCCGTTGATAGTCCTCAATGTTCATGTTGGATGGATGCTTTGCATGATGAGATGGTATCGATGTTTCAAAATGGTGTATGGGACTCAGCTGAACTACCATGTGACTATAAGCCAATTGGTTGCAAATGGGTCTTCACGACCAAATATAGTTCCGAAAGTTAGATAGAAAGCTATAAAGCTAGGCTTGTTGTTAAAGGCTTTAACCAAAGAGAAGACATTAATTATAAGGACACTCTCAAGCCTATTTATACCAAGAATTCCTTTCGTATTATCATGGTATTGGTGTCTTATTTTGATCTCAAACTGCATCAAATGGATGTCAAGACAGCTTTTCTTAATGGACATCTATTTGAGAATGGTACAAGATGCAACCAGATGATTTCCAAGTGGAAAGAAAGGAACACATGGTTTGTAAGCATAACAAGTCCATAAATGGACTTAAGAAAGCATCGAGATAATGGTATTTGAAGTTTGATGAGATTGTTATCTCTTGTGATTTCAAAGAGAATCTTATTGATCAATGTATATATTTGAAAGTCAGTGGAAGTAAGTATATCTTTCTTGTTCTTTATGTTGCTGATATATTACTCGCCACAAATGATATTGAGTTTCTGTTTGAGACAAAACGCTTATTGTCATCTCATTTTGATATGAAGGATCTTGGTAATACCTCCTATGTTTTGGACATCCAAATTCTTCATGAGAGATCTAGAGGCGTTATTGGATTGTCTTAAAAAACCTACATTAACCGAGTTCTAAGTAGGTTTAATATGCATTCTTGTTCATCTAGAAAAGCACCAATTGTAAAAGGTGATAAATTTTCTAAGTCTCAATGCTCTCAAGATGATAGTGAGAGAACTCAATTGCAAACAGTTCCCTATTCCTCAATTGTGGATAGTTTGATGTATGCTCAAGTGTGTACATGACCTGATATTATTTAAGTTGTTGGTGTACTTGGGAGATACTTGAATAATCCTGATCTGGCTCACTGGAAAGCCATAAAGAAAGTACTAGTATTTGCAAGGCACTAAAGATCTAGTGCTTACATATCATCGATCTAACATTCTTGATATAGTTAGATATTCTAATGCCCATTTTTCTGGGTTGTTCATATGATAGAAAATCTACTTTTAGTTATAATTTTATGATGGCAGGAGGAGTTGTTTCTTGGAAAAGTGTCAAACAGACAAATACAGCTTCCTATACAATAGAGGCAAAGTATGTAGCTTGTTATGAGGCTACATGTCAGACAATATGACTACGAAATTTTATCTTGGGGCTAGGTGTTGTGAATACCATTTCAAGGCCATTGAAGATATTATGTGATAATTCTGTAGTAGCTGCTTTCTCTCGAAATACTAGGAGCTCTTTTCACTCCAAGCATAATGATATTAAGTATTTGTTTGTTAGAAAGAAAATAGCTGAATCTTGGATTTATGTTGAGCACATTTCTACAGAGCATATGTTTGCTGATCCACTAACTAAAAGTTTAGCTCCAAAAGCTGTTTTAGGAGCATGTGACTCATATTATTAGAGTCTTCGGTTGTATTTAGTTAGTGAAAATTCTGTAATCATTGACTGTTTGACTATATTGTTTATGCTCATATTCTATTTTAAATATAGTAGTGTCAATGTCTGATTCACGCGCATTTTGGACAAGGTGATTGTTTAATAATGAGATATTATATTTGATCTCATGCCTAAGTTACATGAATTCTGAACAAGATGTGTTTTATGTATTGAGACATCTTGATTAGTCTCGTACTTGAGTCATGCGCATTTTGAACAAGACAATTGTTTATTAATGAAACATTATGTTTGATTTCATGCATGAGTCACGCGCATTTTGGATAAAACGTACTTTATATATTGAAACATCTTGATTAGTTTCTTACCTGAGTCACACGCATTTTGGATAAGGCCAACTTTATGTATTTTGACAACTTGATTAGTCTCGTGTCTGAGTCACGTGCATTTTGGACAAAGCGATTATTTATCAATGAGACATTATTCTTGGTCTCATGCCTAAGTCACATGCATTTTGGACAAGGCATACATTATGTATTAAGATATCTTGATTAGCCTTGTGCCTAGGTCACGCACATTTTGAAAAAGGCAATTGTTAATTAATGAGACATTATCTGTGACGCCCCTAAATTTTCCTTAAAATAACACGGGAATCGAGGCTTTGGGATGCTGACAATACGGGTCACGCACTCCCAACGTCAAGTGTTAAGTGTGTGAACACGTGACATGTATAAATAAAAGCAGCAGATATTTGAGGTCATTATTTAAGTACCAAAATTTTTTTAGAAATATTTTATAAATCAATTCAACATAAATTCTCCAACAGGAGATTTAATACAGTCATCTGAAATACAAATTAAACAAATACATATTTATAAAAAGGGGAAAACAATTTCCCAAAATAACAATTTATAATAAGAATACTTCAACAGCGGAGTCGCCTCCTCAGGCTCAGCCTCCACAAAACTCTGCATCCAAAAAACTACGACGTCAGGAATGACATCGCAGGTAAGTACAACCCAAACAAACCCCAAGATATAAAATATACTCATGCACAACAACAACCTCACACATGAACAGGACACCGTATGCATGAATCTTAAAATCATTTTCCTCAAAATAAATAAAATAACCACACACGCCAAAATCTCATTTGGCCCAAAATAAAACTCCAGTAAAATCATCCATCATTTTCCCAGAAAATGATGTTCATAAATCCATTAAAACCACAACCATTTTTCCAGAAAATGGTCCACATAAAACCAATAAATAAAAGTCGACACTTTCCCAGAAAATGGCCTAAACATTTATTTTATTAACCGTATGCACTATGATCTCCCCTAGGGACCATCCACATACCCTAGTTTTCATCATCACACAGAAAGTAACGACCACGCATGTGACTTCGAAACGGGTGATACCTAGCTAACCGTGCCCAGCATGTACCATGACCAGGCATCCCCTAGCCCTCGCCAGTAGAGGAGCCACGGAGTCGGGACGAGAGCGTTACCATCCCGTCTGATCCCGTTGTCACCCGGCGACAACCCAGGGGACGTCACTCAGTATATTCCGCTCTCGAGTGACCAGAGGAGCTCTACCGAGATAATGCCCAATCTCGTCTTGGAGTCGTGATACACAAGCACCCGAAAATCATAAATACATGAAAATCTAGTTTCATTTCCAATACATGAATATGCGTGTAAATACACAATGCAGACGACCATGCATCAAATAGCCAACAACTGATAATTTTCAACAATGACCAATCAAAATATCTATTGATGCCAAAAATATATTTAAATCTTAAAATTTATTTGGAAAATAATTACAGCGGGTAAAAGCGTAAATCCTTGAGCAAACGTTAATCCGCAGCGTTCGTAGCAGTCACTTGTACGTTAGGCTAGAGTGCTCTGTTTGACACCAAAATTTAGGGAGATACTCATTGAAAGGTGGGGAATCTCATGGAGGTGGTTGTGTGGCGGTACAGCCACCGGAAGGTGGCGGATCGGGTTCAAAATGGGTGGAAATCCATTTTCGAATTTGGGGTCGTATAGGGAAGGTAGAGCCACGAATGGAGGAGCTGAGCTAGAGAGGTGGTCGGCTGAGGCAGGGGAGTGTTTTGGTGGTTGTGGTGAGGCCTACGGTGGCCGGACGGTGGCGCGGCGAAGAACTAACCATTTAAAGACCCATTTCAGGTGGAAGAGGAAGGGAGGGGTTGGGGTGGCTACCAACGGTGGGTTTTATACTCTGAAGGATCGGGAGTCTAGTGGTAGTAGTGGTGAGCCAAGGCGGTAGGTGGTAGCGCCGAAAAATAGAAGAAAAGCAAACCCACCCATTTCGGGTTTGATGCTCACGCGCCAGCTAGGGGATTGCCGGAGGTGCACCACCGGTGCAGGGGAGGTCGCCGGAGGGTAAGGGTGCCGGCGGCATGGGCGGTGAGGGATGGTGGGCGGCGGTGGAGGCTAGCCAGGCCTAAGGCCGAACGGCCAAAACAGAGAGGGGGGGGGGAATGTCGCGTACGGGTCTGGGGGAGCAGGGGAAGAAAGAAAAGAAAAAAGAAAAAAGAAAAAAGAAAAAAGAAAAAAAGAAAAAAAGAAAAAGAAAAGAAAAAGAAATAAAAACCAACTAGAAGAAAAATATAATAGATTAAATAAAAGTCAATTGAAAATACTACCATTCAATATCAATAAAATAAGATATTTAAAATCCAACAATAAACTAATTTAATTTAAAGAATAATTTAAATATAAAACACTAATTAATATTAAGAAAGCACATCAAATAAAATCACATAATAAAATAAAGGAATTTAATTCCAATTATGAAAATAATTACCTTACATTAAAATTAATAAGAAAAGTAATGTAACTCGATATTTAATTATAAGAACGAAATAAAACTAATATTAACTAATCAATAGATCAAATAAATATCTTAAACAAATAAAACACGACTAATAATATTATAAAATAAATTAAAATAGTTAACACCAATAATAAAATAATGTATAAAAATACACGTAAATCTGGGATCTCACATTATTTCTGGTCTCAAGTCACGTGCATTTTGAATAAAATGTATTTTATATATTAAGACATCTTGATTAGTCTTGTGCTTGGGTCACATGTATTTTGGAAAAGACGATTGTTTATCAATGATACATTATGCTTGGTCTCATGCATGAGCCTAGTGCATTTTGGACAAGACTTACTTTATGTATTAAGACATTTTGATTAATCTCGTACATGGGTCATGCGCATTTTGAACAAAGCGATTGTTTATCAATGATACATTATGCTTGGTCTCATAACTGTGCCACAGACATTTTGGAAAATTTGTACTTTATGTATTGAGACATTTTGATTAGTCTTGTGCCTGAGTCACATGCCTGAGTCATGCGCATTTTGAACAAGACGATTGTTTATTAATAAGAAATTATGTTTGGTCACCTGTTTGAGTCACTCACATTTTGGACAAGTTGTACTTTATGTATTAAGACATTTTAATTAGTCTCGTGCCAGAATCACGCGCATTTTGGACAAATAGATCGTTTATTAATGAGATCTCATGTTTGGTCTCATGCCTGAGTTATGCGTATTTTGGATAAGGCATATTTTATGTATTAAGACATTTCGGCTAGTTTCGTGCTTGAGTCACGCGTATTATGGACAAGACATGATACCTACAAGAGACAATATCTTTTTAGTCTACACCCAAGTCAAGTGGTTGTGAGTATACATTTGGTGTCATATATCCTGTCAATATAGTCACTAGACTAGGTATTGCAATTGCATTTTGGAAAAAACTTGTTGCTTTAAAAGACATTAAGATTTATCTCTAATACTTCTTGCGATACCTGGTCTATCATTATTTTGGTTATTTTCATATTGCACTTGCATTTTATCGGCCTAAGTTACATGATTGTAAGTACTGGTTATGTGTCATATGCCCTGTCGGTATATTGTTCAGTACTAATTTGTACTTGAAGACATATTTGGAACAAGGCTTTTGGTTTTGGGATGGTTGTTTGTGTATATGTTGCGATTAAATATAATGATGTCCAAATGAGAGATTATTGTATTTATTTACAAATAAATGGACTAGTATTAGCATTTAGTCATTAGGTTCATAATAGGATGGATCATTTTAATAGACTCGTATGGAGGCTCATACTCTCACTCCCACTATAAATAAAACTAGCCCATTGAGTTTTATAAGTCTTCTTACACTTTTTCCGATATTTATTTTGGATAAGAAGAGAGGATAAAGAGTAATCCTCAGCATAGTTAAGTATTTTTTTTTTCTTTTGTAGAAAATTTAAAACTCTATAAAAAATTCATCACAAGCTATTGAAGTCATGAACTCTTAATTTTATTGAACACATCTTTTGATTATACTAAAAAATAATCATATTTTTTTATTCTAACATAGGAAGGATAAATATTGTAATGATTGAGTTCTTGTTAGATTTAAAAAAAAAAACAAAAAAGAAAAAAAAGACCAATCGTAACACGCAAGTACAACGGCAAATTAACGGATTAATTAATCAGAATATAACGTACAACTGGGCATCAGAAAGGCGAGGCAAGTACGTACGTACGTATCTTGATCAGCATGAATATACGTTAGAAATCACACAACGTACGCATAATCCCTAGTGATCGAACCACGTACACTGTGATAACTGTAGAAAAATACGGATATAAGACTATTTTAGACAAAAGCTCAAAACACAGACATTCAGATCAGACTTATATACGTATACGGGGGCTTGGTTGGTATTCCTTCCAATGCATAATGTATATTGCTTTCGTCAGAGTCTAAACTCAAATTGTATAGAATTTTACTTGACTAATCACGCATGATGGCCAGGACCGGGAATCATGGTACTGTACGATGTCTACTACATGATTTGGGAGACGGGAGACCATAGAAAAAGCTAGCTAGCTGGCTTACAAATCTTATTATATTGGATCTTTTTAACTTTTTAATAAATAAAACAAATGAGCTTATACATGCTTAGAATTTGGTCATGACCAGTTACCTATATGTATATATTTTTGTTGAGTACAGTTTTAGTTTTGCATATTTTTTATGCATTCTATTGGTTTTATTGGTCAAATCAATTATTTTATATTAAAAAAATAATACAACTAATCAAATTAATAAAGCGTATTAATGAATGCATAAAAATAATTGTATATAGAATTCTTGTATAAATTATTAACAGACCGCGAATTAATGAAATCAAGCAGGCTTATTACAACTATCAACTTGAGAATTAGATCACGTGCAGCAAGTATCCAATATCTATAAAAAAACAAATGTACATACGTATACACGTATTAAAGCCGACTCTCTCTCGACTTCTTAAAACTGACTCTCTCTAAAATTACTTTATTAAAAACTTCTTTCAAGGAACTTGTCACAAAATGTGAAAGACATGTAGGACATGTTTCCAAAATTTAAAAAAATATTTTAATTCAAATTATTTTATTATAATTCATAAATTATTTAATTATTATTTGAAAATATTTAAAAATATTCTTAATATCCAAATGAGCTTTCAATTACCAGGCCATCTACATCCCAATAATTAATTACTACTTCCAAGCCAATTAAACAACTCCACTCTATAAATGAAAATTGCTTAGACTCTTAACTAACTCATGGAATTAAAATTGGAATTGCTTAGGCTAGCAGCTTCCACGTGACATCTATTCTCAAGTCAATTTTCAGTGACATCCGTTAGCGCACAAATATTAGTGTAATTTCCTTACACGTACTATGATAAACTTCTTGAATTTAAAAATTAAGTGATCAATTAGATTAATTTCTTTTAAAAGTGTTATTAATCAATATCCTTTAATCATCATCTTCAAACCATCCTTTAACCTAACATCAAATTATTGGTGAATTATTTAGTAAGCTTTTTAATTATAGGTCGGATTCTATCCAGTGTATCCATTGCTCAGTATCAGTGACTCAAGATGGGGCCATGGACTGACGTATGTCATAACATTTTGAAAAATGGTACTTTCACAGAGTTGAGTACTCCTGATTGGATTTTGACAATTTTTTTTATTTAGTAATCAAGATAGTATTTTTTTTAATAATATTATAATTTTTAAAAAAATATTTAAGGACATAAAAAATAATAAAATAAATAAAATAAAATATTTTTCAAATCAGGACCCATCTCGTGTGCTATCCGTGGGTGTAGCACGACTAACATTTTTGTTTGAAATTATCTCTTATGAGGCCCGCAAGTAAAATAGAGTGTTTAAAAATTATTGAAAATGATATTATGACAATTAAATATGTTTATAATCAAATATGATTACTTATATATTTTTATCTTTTTAACTTTTTAGTAATGAAAGAAGTGATTATTAGTAAATTTATATATATTTTTATTTTTTAATAATTAAAAATATTCAAAAAATATTCTTTAAAAAAGAAAATTAAAATAAAAAAAAAACTCATTTATATTAATGTGCATATATGGTAGGCATATTTTTTAAGGAAAAGATCTAGCTGTAAGCATCCAGCTAACACTGCCGAAAATCATTTGCCTTGGGTATGAGTACACTTAGCACTCAACTCTGGACGTGGTGAATACTAATAGATCAATGGATCCAACTTTTACGTACAAAATTTAAAAACAGTTCAAGTTTTTACGTACAAATATAAAACTGGCATGATTGAACCGCCTTGGTAATACTATATATGGGACAACTTGTACAGATGTAATAAGAATTCTATTGCTTGAATAATAATAAAGTTCTAAATATATATATATATTTTAATTTTCTTACAATATTATTTTTTTTTAAATTTTATAATACATTATCAGTACGAGATTCTATCAATTCTAAAACTAATTATCTTTTATTTTAAATAAAATTTTCAATATATTATTTACAATCTCTAATATGAATATGAAATGTTATATTACTTATTATTTGATAAAATTATATGTTTATTTTCTTGATTTTGTGAATATATTTCTTATTTACAATATACACATTTATTTTCGTGATTCGTATATGTAAAAAATAACAAATCCTAAAAAATTGGATTTGTTTCGTTTAACATTTCTCGAACAAATTATTTATCTTGAATTCTTGATGTTGAGATCTATCTAGATGCGATGAGCGTGTGAGATACAATTAAAAAAATAATTCACGCGTCCCGACAAGATCGTGCTAAGATAATGATTTTTCTTCGCAATCATTTTCACAAAAAATTAAAAACTGAATATCTCACAGTGAAAGAACCCCTTACTTTATGGAATAATTTAAGTGAGAGACATGAACATCAAAAAATCATAATTCTCCTAAAAGCTCGTCATGATTAGTTACACTTGAAATTGCAAGATTTCAAGAGTGTCAGTAAATATAACTTTGTACTCTTTAAAATCAATTCAATATTGAAATTATGCGATGAGATAGTCACTGATGTTGATATGTTATAGAAGACATATACTACTTTTCTTACTTTGAATGTGCTCCTGCAGCAGCAGTATTAAGAGCGAAAGTTCAAAAAATATTATAAACTTATATCTTGTCTTTAAGTGATTGAGCAAAATAATGAATTTTTGTTAAAAAAAATATCAGTCACATCCTACTGATTCTACATTATTTTTTTAAATGAATAGTACTAGATTTACACTTTTTTCATAAGTGAGTAGTGTATCATTTCAAATAAATCGAGAGCGTGAATGTAGTAGGAATAACTATAGAAAGAACTATATAAGTGATGGTCCCAAAAACAACAACACTAAAAAGAATAATTATAGAAATACGTCGTATCACCAAAAGTGGTCCCACAAATGGATTTGATGATATAATTTCAGCCTGGGGAAGTAAAGGAAGCCCCTCCACCAAATGGATCCCACAAAGGCCTCAGGCCTAGATGGCATGACACCAATTTTCTATAAAAAATATTGGCATGTGGTTGGGAAATCAATCACATTAGAAGTCCTTGAGACCCTGAATTCAGGTTCTTTTCCATCTTCCTTAAATCTTACCCATATTACCCTTGTTCCTAAAAAGAAGTGCCTTGTTCAAATGAATAATTATAGGCTTATTAGTCTATGCAATATGGCCTATAAACTCATTGCAAAAGTCATCTCTAATGGGCTAAAACCTGTGCTACCTCTTGTTATTAGTGATAGTCAAAACGCTTTTCTCCCGGGTCGACTTATTTCTGATAATGTGTTAATTGCATATGAGTTGGTTCATTACCTTAAATCGAAAAGGAATGGAAAAAACAGGCTTCACATCCATAAAATTAGATATGCACAAGACCTACGACCGCATTGAGTAGGGTTTTTTGGAATCAGTTATGGAGATTATGGGGTTTCATCTAGAGTTGTAGGCTTGATTATGGGTTGTATAATAACTGTTTTATTTTCTATGCTTGTAAATGGGAAACCTAAGCGTTCTATTATTCCATCTAGAGGGTTGAGACAATAGGGCCCATTGTTCCCTTATCTCTTTTTATTGTGCATTAAAGGTTTGATTTCATTATTGTGTGAGGCTAATTTGAAGAAGGAAATTTCTGGTATAAGAATATGTAGAGGAGCTCTCACTATCAACCATTTATTGTTTGTCGATGATAGCGTTATTTTCTGTAGAGCTGATATGATTGAGAACAGAAAAATACATAATTTATTAGCCCAATATGCGACTGTTTTGGAACCAAAAAAATCAACAAAGAGAAGACTGTTATGGTGTTTAGTAGGAATGTGAGTGTTGCCAATAGAGCTGAAATTAAAAATTTGTGGTCCAACTGTGAGATCCAACAGTTTGAGAAGTATTTAGGACTACAGCTTGTTATTGGACACTAAAAAATCCAAGCTTTTTAGTCCATTAAGCAAAGAGTATGGCAAAAATTGCAATCCTAAAAAGAAAAGTTGTTGTCATAAGGAGGCAAGGAAGTTCTTCTGAAGGCAGTAGCCCTTTTCATTACGACATACTCTTATCACTTATTTTCTTCTCCCCTCTTCCTTATGCAATGAATTAGAAAATATGATGTCAAGGTTATGGTGGAATCAAAAGAAACATGGAAGGAAGATTCATTGGTTGAATTGAGAAAAATTGTGCCACCAAAAATCCAAGGGAGGGGGTTTCAAGGTTTTAAAAAGTTTTAATTTTGCCTTCTTAGCTAAGCAAGGATGTCGCTTGCTCCAAAATGAGGACTCTTTGATGCACATGTTATTCAAGGCCAAATACTTCCCTAATGATAACTTTATGGATGCTAGCTTGAGAAGATGTCCTTCCTACACTTGGTGGGGTATTTGGGAGGCATGGAAGTGGTTAGAGGTAGGTTGTCAATGACAAATTGGTAATGGACAGCTGGTTAAGGTGTGGTATGATCGATGGATTCTGGGCCATAATTCACTTGCTGCTAAAGGTGTAGTTGTAAGAGAAGATTTAAAGCAGATTTCAGTGGATTATCTGTTTATGCCTCATCAAAAAATCTGGGATGTTCATAAACTTGGAACTCTCTTCAATCCAAATGAGGTGGTTGATATTCTCTCTCAAGGTTCACTTAAGTTCAACTGTGGAAGAAGACAAAAGAGTATGGGGGGCTGAAAGGAATGACTATTTTAGTGTCAAAACTTGCTACAAGCTGATTTATACCAAGGCTGGCCCTCAGTTTCCTGAATGTTCTAGCATGCAGCATCAGCAAGTTGTTTGGAAGTATTTGTGGAAGATGAAAGTTTGTTTAATAAACTTGGTTTTACTATTCATAACTCATTTCGTACTTTCAACTCATTTCAACTACTCATTTCAAATTTCAACTCATCTCAACCACTCATTTTATTACTATTCATAACTCATCTCATCTCATCTCTGAATCCAAACCATCCCCAATTTTTGTATGGAGAGCATGTAAAAATGGGCTGTAGATGGAAAAATTTGCTACAGAAACGTGTTGTGGGGGATGCAACTTGCAAACTATGTTCTGCTTCTTCAGAAAGTGCTACTTATGCTTTGGTTAATTGCCCATCTTTACAGGGTCTGAGTTCCCTCAATGTTCCTGGTTAAAAAGGCATATAGTAATTGCACAATTTTTGACATGGCTCTCGATCTGTGTAATTGTAACAAGCGTGATCAGTTAGCTATATTATTATGTTTGGCTTGGAGTACTTTTTGGTTTTGCAAGAACAAATATTTGTATGATCAAGTGATGCTAAGGCCGAAACAGGCTGTAGATATTGCCTTTACTTTATTAAGAAGTTACGGGCAGACAAGGATGCAAACAATGTTTCAACTGAGGAAGCATTCTAAATGGCTGGCTCCACCTGCTGAATGGTTAAAGTTGAATGTTGATGGGGCTGTATTTTCTAGGCTAGGAATTACTGGAATAAGGGCTGTGTTGCGGGAGGCTTCTAGTCGTGTTATTATGGCTGCCAGCAAACCTGAAATCGACATGGATGGTTCGGAAATGATTGAACTAATGGCAATTTTCCGTGGCCTTCAATTCTGTGTTACTATGGGAATTTCCAAGCTCTTGGTGGAAAGTGATAGCCTCATTTGCGTGGAATCCCTTCAAACTGGCAGCATGAATAACTCAATGCTTGGAGGATTATATTCCGAGATAAAGCAACTCTCTCTTTGTTTTGACTTTTGTCAGTTTTCACATGTTTATAGGGAGGGGAATTTAGTTGCTCATAAGTTGGTTCCATATGCCTCTAAGGTTGATGATATTGGTTTATGGTGGGATTGTATTCTAAACTGTATCTTTCAAGTCATTTTGCTTGATAAGTGTTTATAATAGTTTTTTCCTATTCATGAATGAAATTTTGATTTCTTAAAAAAAAAAAAAACATAACACTCAATTAAAAACTTAGCTATAAATTAGAATATTTTGGGAAAATAGTAGTTCCTTTCCTCCGCCAATATCCAAATGGAAGGTTTGATTTTTAGATAAATGATATTTGCAATTATGAAGTGTACAAGTACTACATAGTTATTTTAAAAAAGTGAGTAAAATATGAGACTCACATAAAAAAAAGTATAGTAGACCCATCTATTTTTCAAAGTTTTTGTGTGGCGTTTACATATTCTATGACTATATATAGTATTGTTGTGATTTTTATGAGTTTGGCTTGTTCTTAAATTATTGATCACGGCACTAGTATTGTTCATATTATTGTTTTTATTATTATTTATTTTTCTATATCTGACTTGTATTTCATCAAGGAGGTTTATGTTATGGGAAATGCTTATTGAACCTATGGTTGACCGATACATTTTTTTTTTTTTGGCTTAGTGATTAAGAAAATGTTTAAAAATGATTGAAAGGAAAGCATAAAGAATATAAAAAAAAAAAAAATGAAATGCACTGACCAGTCTAAAATCGGTAAGTACTCTTGATCCCAGTAGCACTACCGTTATGTTATTATCTTGATTTTATTTTTATAATCATTTGATTTTGATTTGATTTGATTTTCATAATCTTAAAATTTTTATCTTATTTTACCTCAATATACTTTTCCTATAAATATATGCATTGTATTTAATAACAATTCATAAATAAAAAATGTAGTCCTCAAAGTCTATTTCTCTTTTCTACATTTCTTTTGTATTATATTTTATTTTCTATCACGATATAAGAGCCATTAGATAACACTAAGTTCGATTATGTGGAATACGCTAGCTTTGCCTCCTACAGAATTTTGATCGCCGTTCAATTATGCATCGTCTCAAATCAATGTATTTGGAGGATCTATTACTTACGAGAAATTTTTTTTATTGATTTTGATGTGTTTTGAGCATTGTTTGAAATCTCAAATCCAATTTTAGCATTTTGATTTTGGTCCAATAGTTTACCAAGGCTATATATAGCCAACTATTGTCCACAACTTCAGATTTGATATTCTAGGGCTAGCCACTTTATCAGTAATACTGTCATCTCATCTACTATCAATTAATAAATATGAAGATTACTACTTTTAAATTTCAAACAAACTTTTAATTCTTCACCTTGAGTTTGAGGAGTACTATTGAAGATAATATCAATCAATTTTATCTTGATTTGATTTTCATAAAATTTAAAATATTTATCTTATCTAAACTCAATATAATCATTTCTATAAATTAGGATATATGTTTTGTATTCAATAACAATTCAAAAAGTAAAAATATAGTTTTCAAAATCTCTATTGCTCTTTTTTTTTTTTTTTGTTTCTTTTACGTTATATTTTATTTTCTATCAGTTTTGAATCTTGGATAGTGAGGTGAGATGATATGAGCTGAGATGAAAGTTGAACGTTAAATAAAATATTATGAAAATATTAATTTTTAATATTATTATTATTTTGAGATTTGAAAATGTTAAATTATTTATTATATTTTATATAAAAATTTAAAAAAATTATAATAATTAACTGGAATGAGGTGAATTAAAAACTTTGTATTTGAACCTTTATATATCTATGAAAAGCCTGTCAAAAAAATCTTTTCGAGAAATGGGCTTATTTCATTAAACCATAAACTTGAAGTTTACAAATATGACCGATATAAACTGAAAAAAACTAAGTATACAAGTCCACTAGATGGGATTGAGGCACAACTTCTAAATCTATGAAGATAACTCGTTTGAGAGACCGTTTACTATCAAAAGGCAGAGAACTTAAGCCTCTTCCTCTAACGAAGGAGCAAACAAAAACTTTACGGACAAAAGTTCGAAAGACTATTTCTATCTTATATAATTTTTCTAAACAAAATAAAATATACAATAAACAAAAAAAAAAAAACAACCCAAAACAACTTACATGTTTGAGTAGCTTGAAGACATTAGATTCAAGATGAACTATGCCTGGCAAAAAAGATTCTCCAGAGAGCGGGGCGCATTGAGCTCGCACACAATAGGACCCCACGCTCTCGGTGCACGCATCATTCCGTTCAATAAAAACTCTGGTCGATAGCTAGATTAGCGGACAGTGAGAACGGCGGTGAGGCGCGTAGTGAGTTGAGAGCACTGGACGACCTCAAACCTACAATAGACCAAACTAAAATTGAAAAAATCCAGGAAGCACCATCAAATACTATACAATGGTAGTTGTTGGGAAAAGAAAAAAAGAAGGAATAGATAAAAAGAGAAAATCGAAGAAGGATAGAGCTGAAGCTTCATCCCTTAGGGTTGGGAAAAAAGGAGGGATACCAAACAGAGTGTTTTCTAGCGAAGTAGTGCTCTCGAGGATCTCTGTCGCGGTCACGTAATGTAAATTTTTTTTATACTTTTTTTCATTTCATTTTTTTTACAAAAACAATAAAATAATGTATGGAGATAAAATAGATGTAATTTTTTTAATTTTTTTATCTAGTTAAAAACTCTCATGGAGTCGCGGCGGAATCCTGATACTGGAGATACATACATTTGCTCTTTCTAGCTAGATTAGCGGATGGAATTTTTGTTTCCTCGATTGTGCGCGCCGTCAATGGTACTTTGTAGTGATTATATATATATATATATATATATATATATATAGAGCAATGTGAACTATTTCTGTTTTGGGATTTTTATATTATTTCCATTTTTAATTTTTAATTTTCTTTTAAATATTTTTACATGATTTTTATATAGATGTTGTTAAATAATGTTCTGATTTTTTTATATTTTTAAAAAATATTTTAAGATGTTAAAATATTTTAAAATATATATATATATATATATATATATATATATATAATCACAACATTATTTAACATCTATATAAAAATCATGTAAAAAAAATAAAAATAAAAAAGTTAAATCGGGAACATTGTAAAAATTTCAAAGTAGAGATCCCTAACATTTTTCTAAGAAATATGTAGTGATTATATTAATAGTGGGAGTTGGGGTGAGTGTCAGTGCCTCGTGACTTTTAGAACGGGACTCATATTTCTTTATCCTATGGTTTAAATTAATACTATAAGATGGTTTGCTGCATGGTTTCAACTCAACGGATTCGTGGCTATCTATTGGACCTACACGATTTTTATATATAAATGAAATAATTGTAGTGTAATAATTGAGTTCATTAAAGCAAATTGGAGGATGAAACTGCCAGCCAAAGTCAGAATTTTTGCAAGAAAATTATGCAAAGATGTTCAAATTTGCTTAAGAGGAAGGGTGGAAATTAGTCAAGGATGTGGGGCATGCAATTGTTTATTGCTCTCAATTGATATATTTCTGGAAAGGGTTCTTACTGAGTTTATTTGATATCCCAAGGCCTAATGATTTTATAAAATCATTTTTCATGTGCTTAATACTTGCTCATTAGAAGATTTACAGCATTTCTTTCTTAATGCTTAGAGTTTCTGGTAAGGAGGTATAGAAAGATTCATGAAAACATCTTTTTATCTCCTAAGCAGGTTGTTTATCATGCATTCTCAATCCAGTCAAATTACAGCTGCCTTGCCCACCAAAAATGGAAGACTCAAGTCAAAGAAGAGTGCTGCTGGTGTCCTCCCACAGATAGTTTTCTTAAACTAAAATGTGGATGGAGCATTATTTTTTATCAAAAGAAGGCTGGGGTTGGTGATGTGCTTAGAGATGAAAGAGGTGAGATTATTTTTGCTGTTTCAAAATTAGAAGAGCACATAGAAGATCCAGAAATTGTTGAGCTACTATCTGGTATTCCCAAGTTGTTGGTGGAATCAGACTGCAAAATAGTGGTGGAAGAACTACAAAAAGCTTCACAAGTTACGTTATCATCAAGATTGGATAATCTGATATCTGAAGTTAGGGGCTTGATGTCTAATTTTGATGAATGTGTGGTTAGGCATGTTAGTCGTTTATGTAGTAATGTTGCCCGTAAGTTGGCTAGAATGGCTTGGAATGTGGATGATTTGGATTTAATTAGTTCCAGAGGCTATTGCCCATTGCATTTGGGTTGATAAGCTCTCTTGTAATTCTTGATGCTTTATTAATGAAAGCCTTCTTATAAAAAAATAAAATAATATCATTATTTAGAGTAGGCCTGTGCAGGAAATCGATTCAGCCGATCCGTCCGTGAATCTCGACCCGAACCGAATGGAAAAAGACAGTTTTAGCTATGATTCAACCCGGTGACCCACCTCTTTAAAAAGTCAAGCCAGCGTTTCTATCCTCTACAAATGAAACCCTAGCCAACAATCCCTCCCTCCTAAAGTGAAATGTCCCCCACTTCTCTTCCTCACGGCGCCATCACCATTACCTCTATTCCCCTTCTTTCGTCCGTTGTCTGCATAGTAAACAACTCATCTAAACTGGAATGAAGCTACATCTTAGAGCATCGGGAAAAAAATGCCTTCAAAATGATTAAAGGTACGAAGTTTTTCCAAGATTTGATGGAAAATTTTGGGTTAGGTGACTTGAGCATTTCCTTTGCCAATTTCCTTTGCCACTCTTTTTAATTCTTTCCATCCGTGTCTCTACCTCTCACATGTCCGTAATGAAATACATGGCCATGGACTTGGGCCAGTTTGGACTTATTACTTTATTTGTTTTATTTTCCTTTACCTTTACTTCTTTTGGTTGTAATAGTTAATGGGCTGAGGCCCTTGGTGTAATTAGACTAAGCCCATATGTGAGTCAATAATCTGCAAACTATATGTAAAAAGCCAGGGGGCTCTACGAGAAGCATCTGAAATGTTATAGAAATTCTTAGAGGAGACATTTATACCCTCTAGTGGCCCAGCCCACTATCGAAGCCCAAAAGGCCTGACACCTCAACACCTGAAAGGGTCGCGCCCTGAAAGGCCAGTCATGTTTGGCCGTTATAATGGTTATCTGAACTAAAGTAGGCATTTTGAAATCATGGCTATCTCGGTAGAGGATAACTCTTAAGGAATATGACTTATTTGTTTAACCACTAAGGATGACTAAGGGTTCAAATTCAAATGATAAATAGAAAAAACGTTATCACCAACTTGCCATCTTCTATAAATGATCCCCGCGAGGTAAGGTACGATCATATGATTTTGGATATACACTTCTCTTATATTTATTACTGACTTAGGCATTGGAGTGTCTCCAAGGCATCTAGTGCCGTCTCTCTTAACTCTTGCAAGTTAATTGTGTGATTAGTCTTAATGGTATGAAACACATCCTTTATAGTGGTGCCGTCTGCAGGATCATTTGTACAGACTTCAACGTGATTTTCACATGCCTACTACTTGATCTCACGTAAACCGCAACGTCCCGGAGTCAAGTATGGCAAGCATCGAAGCCTAGCTAGAGGTCAAAGGCTGAAACAGGCTCTTAAGACCATAGAGCAGCTACAGAAAGAGAACGAGGAACTAAAATAGCAAGGAGGCAACCCCTCCCCCCCGCTCCCCCAAACATGAGCATGCTAAGGGAGACACTCATAGTGCTAAGGGAGACACTCATAGTGCTAGGGGAGTCAACAATGATGAGCTGGAGAAGAAGAAGATGCATGATGAACTACAAAAGCCTAGTAGACAAATACAAAGAGATGACAAAAAAGATGGGAGCATCTTCCTACGTGGAGCAATTATTGACGTGCATAGACCTCCCGTACAATGGAGAGGTTATGGCTGTGCCATTACAGGCAAAGTTCAAGGTACCATCGATCAATTTGTATGATGGTTCCAAGGACTCAGTCGACCACCTAAAGAATTCCAAGGCACACATGACTTTCCATGGGTTTTCAAGAGAAGTAGCTTGCAGGACTTTCTCACTCACACTGAAAGGAGTAGTACAAGGATGGTTCAGGATGCTATGCCTTGGCTCGATTAGTAGCTTTGAAGAGTTGACCAAGCAATTTCTCACACAGTTCATGGCAAATAGAAGGCGATGCAGGCCCATAGCTTTCTTGTTCACTATGAATCAGAAGGAAGGGGAGAATCTCAAGTCTTACCTGGCCCGCTTCATAAAGAAAGGCTGACGGTTGATGATCAAGATGAAAAGCTCATCCTGGTAGCTTTGATAGGCGGAATCTGGCCTCTCAACCCGTTAATGCAGGAAACAGTCAGAAACACCCCTCCACTCTGAGGGAATTCATGGGTCACGCCAATGGATTCATCAATGCAAAGGATACGTTGCAAGCCCCGCTAGAACTAAGGAAGTAGGAAACAAAAAGCGAAAACAAGAGCAATGATGACTCCAAAGAAAAAGACAAAAGGGCACAGGGATGGAGCCACCATGACGAAAGGCGTGAACGACCATGTAGGAGGCATAATCAAAGCCGCCGCCTTATCCACAATAGCCACAAAGTCCAAGACGCGAGCCAAACCAGAGAAGAAGGTTGCCCTACCGTGAATAGCAAACGCTATTGCATATACCACCATACCTACTCGCATAGGACAGAAGGCTGTTACACTTTAAAAAAATGAGTCCAAGAAATGGCAGGAAGTGAAAAATTAAAGAAAAAGTTTAGATAATTGCATAAAACCACTGAAGGAGGAAGAGCACGAGCACAAATGAAGGAGGTGAGCCCAAGGTGCCAAAGGGAAGAAAGGGGGTAGAGAGACCTACCTCCTCGCCCACCAAGGAACAAGCCCTGCTCGGCAAAATTTTCACTATAACAAGCAGTTTTGTAAGAGGAGGCGCGATATCGTCGAGACGAAGTGCCCACACCTGGAGGGCCCGATACCATGAAGTATACATATCAAATAGGTCTAAGAAGTATGCCAGATTGGAAACAACCTCGAGCATCTCTTTTAGGGACAAAGACTATGAAGGGGTCTTGTATCCTCATGATGATGCATTAGTCCTCACCTTACTAGTTGCTAGTTACAGCTTACCCAAAGAGTTCTAGTCGATAATGGAAGCTCGGTTGACATTTTTTTCGGGGACCACTTTCCAAGAATGGGCATTAGCTCGGATAGACTCTGACCGTCCCCAACTCTGTTGAAGGGATTCTCAAGTGAGGCATTCCAGTCCATGGATACCATTACACTCCCAACCACTGTGGGCCAAAGTAGTCACACCGTCACCACAATGACAGAGTTCCTTGTAATAAAAGCCACTTCCTCTTACAATGCCATATTGGGGATGTCAATTCTCAACGACCTGAAAATAGTGAGGCACAAGCTACTTAGTTTCATAGATGCCTATTTAGAGTACAATCAAATAAGGATAAATAAGGTGGATGAGAAGAAAACAACATTCATAACCAATAAAGGGCTTTGATGTTATCGGTAATGCCATTTGGCCTAAAAATGCTAGTGCGACATACTTGAGGTTGGTCAACAGGATGATCAAGGGACAGATTGGGAGGAATATAGAGGTATATGTCAACAATCTCTTAGTAAAAACCAAGGAAGCCATCCAGCACTTGGCAGATTCAGGGAGTCCTTCGCAATCTTGTGCAAGTACAAAATGAAGCTCAATTCGGCGAAGTGCGCCTTCAGAGTCAACTCAAAAAAATTCTTGGGGTTCATAGTGTCGGAAAGAGGCATCAAGGCTAGCAGCGAAAAGACAGACGTAGTCTTGAACATGCCGTTGCCAAAAACCATTTACGACACCCAGCAACTAGCGGGAAAGATTGCCGCCTTAAACCACTTCGTGTCTTTCATTTTTCCCAGTCTTAAGGAAGACTCATCGCTGGAATAAGGAGTGCGACAAAGCCTTCTAGAACTTAAAAAATGTACTTCCAGCCTACCCTTACTAAGACAGCCAAACTAAGGAGAAATTCTATATTTGCACCTGGCAATGTCACCACACGATATCTCATCAGCCCTTGTGAAAGAAGAAGGAAATCAAGTGCCCGTCTATTATGTGAGCCGCACCATGAGAGGTGCGAAGGTATGGTACCCAAGAATGGAAATGCACACCTTCACATTAGTGGTCGCCGTCAAGAGACTATAGTCGTCTTCTGATACCAAGAATGGAAATGCTCACCTTCGCATTAGTGGTTACAACAAGTGTTTCAATAAAGGCTTTCCCACACATTTCATTGATATGAAAATAGAAAATATATACACTGAGCTGCAGTCCTATTTTAGGAAATGTATGGCCGTTGAGGCATGTTCTATGCTACAGTTACAGAATACTTGACTACGTACAATAGTTACAATATAAAAAAATAATACAAAAATATACAGTAGGATTTTAGGCTAAATGTTCTCTTGTGCATCTTGATCATGATTGACTTTATCTTCCTTTATACCATCATCATCTTGGTCTGCTTGCATCCATGGAGGCATTTGACCCTTCGCATGCATCCTGATCAAGTTCTGCATGCTGCGCCGTTACAAGTCACATGATTCATCTTTGGGTTTCCTCATCAGTCATCCATGCATGTTTGCGCTTATGTGCATCTGTTGCGTGCTTGACCTGGCAATGGTACCTAGCTATATCACGTTCTTTGTTGATCTCTTCGCAGCTTTATTTACTGACAAGAGATACATCAAGCTGTAGGTATTTACCATAAAATTAGAATTCCAAAGAAAACTTTCTTCAAGTACCTAGCAAGCCATGTCTAAAGAAACACTAATTTCTATCTCTAAAAGGCCTTATAGGAAGAGTTGCGTAAGTCCTTATAAAGATTAGGATGTGTTTGTTCCTAAACTTTGTGGGACTTTTCAACATGCCCCCTCACGTTTGGGTCAGTATTTCGGTACCATCATCGTGAGTAGGTTGTAGGAGCCCATTATCGGTCGTAGATTAACATATCTAATATTGAAAAAATAAATGTACATAAGTTGTTGCATACGACTAAAAAATAAATGTTTGTTTTGGAGGATGAGATCAAAAATCCAAAACACATCTCAAACTCATCATTACACTTTTTCAAATTTTCATATAAAATATAATAAATATTTAGTTTTTCAAATTCTCATACCACTTTTTCAAATTTCCATACAAAACTAATATTAAATAATATCTTACAACAATATATATATATATTTTTACTTTTATCTCATCTCATCTCTGAAAACAAACAGAGCCAATATAATTATTTCAATATAATTCATAAATCTAATAAGACACCTTTATAATTCAAACTATTTCAATATAATTTATAAATTATTTCATTACTTTTTACAGAAAGATTTTTAACATCTAAACGAGCTCTTAATTACCCTGCCATCTACGTCTATCAATTAATTACTACTTCCAAGCCAATTAAACAACTCCCCTCTACGTCTATAAATGATCAATTAGATTAATTTCTTTTAGAAGTGTTATTCATCAATATCCTTTAATCATTATGTTCAAACCATCCTTTAACTTGACCTCAAATTTTTGGAGAATTATTTATTAAACTTTTTAATTTAATAGGTAGATCACACTAGTACTCAAGTAGATTACAAATAGACAGAGGCATTTGAGCTACCATAAAAAAAAATTTCCCGCTTCTATAAAGTTCTTATCGGCATTGTTGGAGACAAATATCCCCAAAATGCCCCCTCTTGGATCTTCGAGCTTGGCCTAGTGGCACGGTTTTCTAATAAGGCTATAATCGAATCGAGTCGAGTCGAGCCAAACTTTGGCATGCTAAGCTCGAATTTTTATTTATTTTTTGTTCAAGCTCGACTTAATGAACTAAACTTTCAATTCGAGCTCAAACTCGTCCCACAAACGAACTCGAGTCGAGCCGAATTCAATATTTAATATCTAACTAGTTGATATTTATTTATCATAATAATATGTTATATGTTTATATATATTATTAATAAATACACATAATATGATAACATATATGTATTTTACATGCTTCTCATGTATTAATATATGAAATTATTAAATTTTATAAACTAATTATTATAAATTATAAAACATAACTATAAAGTATATTCATCATATAGATATAAGTAATAAGATTACATATTTAATTATAAATATGCTATACTTATATTATTAGCAATACATATATATAACATATATATGTGTATATATTTATCAATATATAAATTAATTTTAATTGAGTTGACCTAACGAGTCGACTCGAGTATAATTTGAAATTAGATTATATCGTTTTCCTAAAATAAAGAAATTTAGTTCACACTAAAAATTAAATTCAACATAAATGAATTTATCATAATTTTTTTAAAAAAGTGGAAAAAAATAAATACTGAAAGAAATACTCTCACAATCTCGCAGCGCAACGCTTCCCCTGATTCTCCGATTCTATTATCTGGTATTTTACATTCCGCTGTCGGCTTCGCTCCCCCATGATCCTGATGAAATCACATTTTTCTGCTTCTATATCTTCCTATTCCCTCCCTCCAATGCACATGATAGATAGATAGGGTAGGTAGAAATGAAATCCTCACATGCACGTCCGTCACTTTCTTTCTTTTTGAATTTGAAAAGTTGGTATTTTTTTTAATTTTTTAAATCAATTTTAACCTTGAAGTCCGCATGGTAGGTAGAGTCCTTCAATTTTGTTTTCTCTTTTCACGAGTAATTTTACTCGAAGTCAATAAACGAGAGTCGAATCACGTTAATTTAAAAGAAGAAAAAGGGAATGAAACCTTGAGTTTGCGCGGAATGAGGAGAGAGAAGCCGTTCGAACCAATTTCTTCCTTACCAAGTTGCCGAAAGATTTGACGAGAAGAGAAACCCGACCTAACAATCACCCTTGACTCAACCATCGTCTTTAACCTTTGAAGAGAGAGAAAGTAGACTCGAACCTTTCACGCTTTGAGATTGAAGTGAGAGAAACAAAAACCTGGAGTTTGCGCGGGATGAGGAGAGAAATCAAAGAAACCAATTTCCTTTCTCTGCTGCCGAACGATTCGACGAGAAGAGAAACCCAACCCAGCAATCGCCCTTGACTCAGTCATCATCTCCAACCTTTCACACTCAACCTTCGAAGTGAGAGAAACAGAGTCGTCTTCTTCTTCAATCTTGCGAAATCGCCATACGAGACGCGAGAGTTTTCGTCTTCAACCGTTAACCTTTTTTTCCTCTAAAAACTATTGTGGTTTTTTAGACGTCCGTTTCTAGAAAACTTCCATTTTGAGCTCATTTTTAGCATGATTTTGATTTTATTGCCTCTTATTCATTCTCAGTTCCTTTTCTAGGCTTGGCGTTGGTTTTCTTTTTGGTGGGGGTAGGCTGTAGGTATGTCTAATTTGTTATTAGTTAGAGACTTTGAAAGGAAAGTGGTCTGCTTGCCTAGAAGGGTGGAAGTGTTAGATTAATTATTTCTATTATATTGTTATTAGTTAAGAACTTTGAAAGGCAAATGGTATTCTTAACAGTTTATGTAAACATGTTTGAAGTTTTTGATTTTCTGAATTTCGATGGTGACATGATTTTATCCATTGGACATTATTGCATAGTTTTGAATTTCGTTCCGTTCCGGCTGGAACAGTCGGAGTGTTTCATTCTGGTGCCTGAATTAGAACAATATACATCATTGTTCCATTCTGGTCCAAATTCCAGTCCGTTTCGGTCATTCCGGCTGTTTCAGTCCAAATTCCAGCCGTTCCGGTCCCTATTCCAGTTTAAATTATTTTTGTTATTTTTTTGTATTTGAATGATATTTTTTTTAAAATTCTAAATTTAAATAGTATTTAATTAATTTTAGAATATAAAATATATTTATATACTTTGTAATTTTAAATACGTCTTTTTTTAAATGTCATTATGTTTTAATATTTTATTTATTTATTTATTTTTGTATCTCAACTCAAATTTGTATTTTTTCAACTTACAATCATTTTATAAATCTTCAATTCTTCTAATATGTACACATATATATGATACACACTTACATATATATGTCTTTATTCTATTAGTTGTTAGTTTATATATATACATATATTTATTATATATATAATTAATCCCGAAATGACACACCGGAACAAACCGGTACCGAAATATTTCATTCCAATGCCTCAATCGAAACGGTCACGGGAACGAAATTCAAAACTTTGCATTATTGTCTTTGATGTTGTTGGTTGAACGGTGGGAAATTATTGTCCTTCATGGTTACAGGATGTTAAAAATTTTATTTTATTTATTAATCACCTAAACTGTCGAATCGTTATGTTTGTTCTTTTCCTTTGCTTTGAAGGAGATGGAAGATCCGAATTGATCTACTATGTATCTGGTAAAAAAGCATTCAACACTGATTTCTTTCGCAAATAATGTTATAAAAAGTCAGTACTGTGAATAAGCTTGCTCTATTCTCAAATTCTCTTCAAACCAATTGCATTAGGCTCATCACATAGAAAAGGTTCAGGTCCAATCTGAAACAGATAGACATATCTCAATACATTAGTTTAGCACCACATAATTTGAACCCCAGAATCAGAATAGTCTGGCCAATAAGAATGCATATATAGCGCGACTAGTTTATAATTATCTAAGCTTTATAGATTGATTGGAAGCATGAAGCATAATAATAAGAATGCATATGTAAGAAAGCTTCATGACTGGCCTAATTCAAAATTCATCCAATCGGGCACTTGAATGCGATCCTTGTTGAACATTTTGATAAATTAACACATCTTAATCAATTGAATGAATATTGATAAGAACCCCCCTCATAATCAAAATTCATCCCACTTGTACTTTTATTGCTGAGCTTTATTTTAATGCAATTCACGTCAAAATGATAATAGCTTCTTTTGTTAAATATTTTGTCATTTAATTTCATTTCCCTGTTATTTGCACATTCCAAGTTTCTGAATATTCTTGTGTTCTAATACCCACTTTTCTCTTTTCCTAGAGGTCAATGTTGACAAAGATTTCAACATGGCTATCCTTATTGAGTATGACTTCCATTGTTTAGGTTTCATTTTTATGAATTGCTGTGATGAATAATGTAATTGCCTTTTCCTTTGATTTTGTTTGGATTCCCAATTGCTCTTTCCTTTACATAGCTGGTGTATGATAGTCATCCTCTATATTATATATTTGTCAATTGTCGATAGTTTGTAGCCCTTTTTGGATCTGTATAGATAACTCATAAAAGTGTTAGCATGAATGAAGCATAAACTATTTTCTGGAAGCAATCTGCCAATTTTGGTTTGTTAGTTTGACCATTTTGAAAATCGACTGTTTAGGTGATTGCATAGTTGACTGATATTTGTTAGATGAAACATGTTTCTATTGGTTATGGGCAGTGTTGATATCTTTTATATCATGTTCATGCTTGCAGGTTTCTATGTCAATGGAAAAGGGAAAAAAAAAAGGCAAAGCCAAGATGCACGAATATTTCAATTTAGAAAACTAAATTTAATTGAGAAATAGATGAATAAATGTGATCAACTGTTGTATTTTTACTTCTAGTGTTCTTGGTGGCTCTTTTATCTTGAGCACTTTTGTCCTGCAATAATTCTACTTTGAATATTTTAAATTTGATTCTGATACTCTACTTTGAATAAATTGGTGTCTAGCATTGATCGATACCGATAGTGTATGCTTGTTTTGATGTGTTTGTAACTTTGTCCACATAACCCATATGTTAGTTTATGGTATGGTTCTCTGTGCGACTCACAATCAGATTTGAAGTACTTATATATGTCCACATAACCCGTATGTAAAAGGTGTGTAGAATATTTGAGCATGAGAAGGGGAAAAAATTAGGCTGTAATACTTGTATTTCTACTTCTATTGTTCTACTGCAAACCAATCACCAATATTATCGTTTGACCAACTTCCATTCTATTAAAGCACAAATTATGTATCAAATCAAAAGTGCATCACAACGTCTGGGAGTGGCCACAGGCTACACGCACTTTTTGTGCCTCATCCATGATGAATGAACAGCTGTCAATGACTCAATGTTATCGCAGAAAAAGAAAAAGGCCACACCATTGAAGTACTAGGACTTGAAGGCTGATAATTTCATCTTATATTCTGCAACAAATACATATTTTATCCTCACACAATTTTAGGAAGTTGAGTATGTAAACCAACAAATATATATATATAGAAAATGCATCTTCAGATCATTTGCAAACCAACAAGCTAGGATAACTGAAGTACTACAGCTGGAAAACATTATCTATTAGGGCCCCCACCCTCTTCTAGCTCAATAAGAATGCAAAAACAACAGAATACATAAACTAAATATGCAAAAACACTCATAACAATCAGTATTGTTTCTAGATTTGTATAACTGCTGGCTTCAATATTATCTTTTAGCCTTCCTGATTAGACCTCCCGCCATCAAATCTCTGATTGCCCTCCTTGCGAGTGATCCATTAATCTGACAGAAGCATGCAACAAAGAAAAGTCATAAAGAGCACATATTACTCAAAAAGTAGAGTTGACAAACATACATGGCAGGAGTAACTTTTGGAAACCGAAAGCACATAAGGACTGTTGGGCCCAGTATTCCTCTAAATTGAACCAGGTTATGCGTGGATCAAAAATCATTAATTTTAAATCTAATTAAAATAATAAAGGCTATCGGTTTCCAAAATAGATCACAACTACATAGCCTTAACAAATTTAAGATTGCGAGGAAATGGGCATTCAGCGTTCTGTTGAATGAATAAACAAAGAATTCAATCAAGTAATTTCAAAATAAATAATAAATAATTAAAAAACAATAATGAAGTTGAGAGGTGAATATTGTTTGGATCTTGGTTCCCATATTGATATGGCAAACAATCTGGTGATAATGCATCCAATGTCAATCTTGGAAAACTCAATGTGTATGTACTACTTTGAGGGATGTTCTAACATAAAAATGAAAGAATTGATTAGGCTGCTAAACATTGAGTTCCAATAAATTTAACAAATCTAAAGTAACATACTGAAGTTGAGCCCACTTCCCCTTCTTCTATTCTCTATCTATCCATCTCTAATCAATTATTCTTACTCCTTCAGAATTAGAGTAAAATTTTAGACCAATCAAATATAAAGATTTTAAAACAAGCAATTACCAATATTAAGAAATAGTTTAATCCAAGTAATTGCCAATATTAAGGAAAATAGACTTCTATATAATGTCGATTTATGTTCCCAAACAAGGCCTTCCATCTACTGTTTTCCAAAACTTAGATATTTTCAAAAACGGGATAGAAGAAATATAACAATCCAAAGACATTAAAATATGCATAACCAGAATTAAAGGAAGTCCCTTGGAATTACAGATATATTAATATTATGACCTGTCCTTGTTCCTGCTTTTATTTATTTCCTTGCTGCAACAAATAGGAAGAGTAAGCATATGTCTGTCTATCTGTTTCAAATTGGACCTGAACCTTTTCTATGTGATGAGTCTAATGCAATTGGTTTGAAGAGAATTTGAGAACGAATCAAGTTCATTCACAGTATTGACTTTTTATAACATTATTTGCGAAGGAAATTAGTGTTGACTGTTTTTTTACCAGATACGTAGTAGATCAATTCAGACATCTTCCATCTCCTTCAAAGCAAAGGGAAAGAACAAACATAACGATTCGACAGTTTAGGTGATTAATACAAAAATCAAATTTTTAACATCCTGTAACCATGGACAATAATTTCCAAAAGTCAAATTTTTAACATCTTGTAACCATGAGGACAATAATTTCCCACCAGTCAACTAACAACATCAAAGACAATAATGTCCAATGGATAAAATCATGTCACCATCGAAATTTAGAAAATCAAAAACTTCAAACAAGTTTACATAAACTGTTAAGAATACCATTTGCCTTTAAGTCCCTAACTAATAACAATATAATAGAAATAATTAATCTAACACTTCCATCCTTCTGGGCAAGCATACCATTTGCCTATGAAAGTACCTAACTAATAACAAATTAGAAATACCTACGGCCTACCCCCACCAAAAAGAAAACCAACGCCAAGCCTAGAAAAGGAACCGAGAAAGAATAAGAGGCAATAAAATCAAAACCATGCTAAAAATGAGCTCAAAAGGGAAGTTTTCCAGAAATTGACGTCTAAAAACTGCAATAGTTTTTAGAGAAAAAAAAAAGGTTCAAGGTTGGAGACGATGACTGAGTCAAGGGCGATTGCTAGGTTGGGTTTCTCTTCTCGTCGAATCGTTCGGCAGCAGAGAAAGGAAATTGGTTTCTCTGGCTTCTCTCTCCTCATCCCGCACAAACTCCAGGTTTCTGTTTCTCTCACTTCAATCTTGAAGTGTGAAGGGTTCGAGTCTGCTTTCTCTCTCTTCAAAGGTTAAAGACGATGGTTGAGTCAAGGGCGATTGCTGGGTTGGGTTTCTCTTCTAGTCCAATCGTTCGATAGCTTGGCAAGGAAGAAATTGGTTCGAACGGCTTCTCTCTCCTCATCCCACTCAAGCTCCAAGTTTTCATCGCCTTTTTTTTTTTAAATTAACGACTGACGTGGCAACATGCCATGTCAACCGACTATGATTCGACTCCTGTTTATTGACTCCAAGTAGAATTACTCCTCTTTTCACCGTATCAATCCTTTTTTAATTTGTTGTTGTTCCTCAACTTATCTCCCAGTCAAAATTAGCATGTCCATCTAGGTATTTTAAATTTTCAAAAATCTGATTTCTTCCTAATCTTGAATTTCTGACATTATTTTATCTTCTAGAAAAATATGCTATTCTAGAAAAATCCCCTTCCACATATACTTTAAAATCTGCTTTGATGTTTAGCATCTTCAAAAAGTTCAACTTGATATTTATTCTCAAATAGCATCGAAGACAAAGTCTTATATTTGAATAAATCTTTATTTAAATCTTTTAGATGTATCGATCTTAAAATGGTTATTTTTGAAATATGGTAATAATAAAGTGGTTACTTTTTTGGTTTATACCATTTGAATCATTATTAATTTGAATCATTGTTTTAGTTTTATTTATTTATGAGCTTTAATGCTTTATTTATGCATTCGAGTTCACGCAAATGGGTGTATAATTCTTTCTTTCTTCCAAATACAGTTGATATATGGTTTGGACATACTCTTTAGGCAACTTTTTACTACTAAAATTTTTACTTCCAGGACCAGTAGTTAGGGGGAAGGTAGGGCAGTCAAATTATGGTGGAGGTGCATTTTACACAACAACAAGTGCCCTCTCATTTTCATTTTATTTCCCTCACAGAAGTTTTTCTCCCTTCTTTTTGGTTGACAACATATACTCTTAACATAAACATACATGTATAATCTAGCTAATTGACTCAATATTTGGAATTTGTGCTTTTTTCTTGTTTTGTTGTGGTCTGCACTATTTGAGTATGATTTGTCAATTCCCAATCATCCTATCTGCACAATCTTGGAGATGCATTTTCATGATTGTTCCTTCCACATGGGGGGCTGGTGAGGTTGCTTGCAAAGCACCAAATGGGGGGACTCTTGAAGTAGTTAATGGGAAGACTTCACTCTCTGATCACATTTTCTTTGGCTTTATCACACTACCAATTGAGAGTGTTATATGAGATTTCATGAGAATG
This sequence comes from Platycarya longipes, assembly GCA_036559045.1. Lineage (NCBI taxonomy): Eukaryota > Viridiplantae > Streptophyta > Magnoliopsida > Fagales > Juglandaceae > Platycarya > Platycarya longipes. The sequence goes on from CM071790.1 coordinate 36,439,709, forward strand.
CTTCATGATTTTCAGAGTTTCAAATATTCTTATTTCTAATGCCGATTATCTTGATGGTTGAGTTTGTATAGTTTACTCCCAATTTTTTCCTTTGGAGTTAAATCTGCTTTGGATTTTTTTATATTTTTAAGTAGTTTCATTTATTTGTTTGTTTCTTGCAGGAATTTGGAGTTTCTATTTTGAATTCCGGTTGCTTTGAGATTTGTTTGTCTTCCAATTCAATTTCATGTTTATATAGTTTAATTCCAGTCTTTTCCTTTGGAATTTAGTCTGCTTTGGATTTTTTTATATTTGTCAGTTCCATTTTTTTGCATTTGTATATTTTGTTTGGCATTTATTTGAGCATGGGGGCTCAATTTTTATTTTCTGAATGTATGTGTTTCAGTTTTTTCCCAAAGTTTACATATTTTGTTAACAATTCTTTATTTGATCTTGAGGTGACTTTAGAGTTTATATTTCTTTAGGTTTTGTTTTTTGGGGTTGTAAAGTTTGGTTGATGTTTTTGTTTTACTAGCTTAATAGATTTTCTTCCATTTTTTTACTGTGAGAATGGTTGCATCTTTGCATTATATATTTGCTTCCATTTGTATGTTATTGAGTTTTATACTTTTTGGGACTCATATTTAAGCATTTAGTTTTTGCTCTTTCATGTGAAAAGTCAAGGCTTTTAAAATAAAGTCATGCTTGTGATTCCGTTGCTATTCGGTTTTAAAAATAAATTCTTCCCAAGTGTGCATTCACATGCATGCTAAAGTGCAAATTGGAGTGAATAGATGCACATTGGTAGCCATAGTGGCATGACTTGGAAAATATAAATATTATTTAGTTCATACTTATTTATCAACACTATAATTTTCTTTTGGAATTTTTTCTTCACAAGTTGTGGCCGCAAATATTTTTTTCTACCAAAATAGGTTATTTTTTGCAAAACAATTTGTAGAGAAAATGAATTAGTGAGGAAAGTTTTTGTCACAAATCTTTTGTTATGATGTTGATCAACAAAACTAACAATATTTGAAGTCTTTTTTTATGATGTATTTTTGCAGAAAATACATTTTTATAGCGATATATGTTGCAATATACTTGATTAGTGGCGGCACAAGTAGTGGATACAATGACTACAGCAACCATAGACAATTGTAGCAAATTAACAATAGTGAGAAGACATGTTGATGTAAAACATCTTTTGTGGCAATATTGAAGCATGGGAATACATGATTTGGGTCCATTAGTAACAACTTTGTAATTGTATTTCTAGCAAATTATTATTTCATTTGTGACAACTGAAGTTGCCACAATAAAGTAACAATTTTTGGCAAAGCTGCATTTTGCCAATTAAAGTGAAAATTGGCTTCTTTTGTTTTATCTACAAACATGTGACCATTTTATTTGCCAATATTGATGTATTTGCGGCAAAATTCACTAGGTATTGTGGCCAAACATGGCTCTGGAAAAGACTGATTTTGTTGTAGTATATATAGGTGATATGCAGGTGTTTCTTTAAAAGAAAAATTAATATCATATATATATATATATATATATATGTTAAAAAAAAGAGTGATGTTGACATACAAGAGAAAATATTTACAATATTTTATTACTTAAGAACTAGAATTTTCTCTCTTCCTTCTCTTTCTTTCTTTCTCTCTCATTTTTCTTCCTTACTCATACAAAACTGATCGAATGAGATTCATTTAAATAGGCGTTTGAAAGTCGTGCATTACGACAATTATTGATGGATGCACAACATCCATCAATAATGCTCATATAATTTCATTGGGGGGGTCATTCATATCCCCCTATAATTACAATACTCCCCCTTGAATAACCACCCATAAAGAATCTGCCTCGTTAAAACCTTGCTAAGGAAAAATTCAGTGGGAAGAAAAATCAATAGCGAAGGAAAAAGAGTATAATATTCTTATGTACTGCCAAGTGCTTTAAGATTGCCTCATTAAAATCTTGCAAAGGAAAACCCAATAGAACAAAACCTTAGCGGAGGAAAAATAGTACAATCAGCACAAGTCTTCAAGATATTTACTCTCCCGAAAAGTACATAACGAAGATACGGGCAGCTCCATATTCCCATCCGATATTATTCGCTTTGGCACTTCAGGACCTCAAGGGTTTAAAACGCGTCTGATAAGTTAGAGAGAGCCTCACACATAAGGCACTTGACAGCATTGCAGTTGGTAATGCTTTCTTGAATAAATCTGTCAGATTATCATTTTTTTGAATATGTTGAATCACTAATCTCAGCCAAATACATTCTCGACTTGCTTCATGAATTGCAATTATCTTTGAGTGATTTGAAGATGTAGCAGATAGTGTTTGTTTGATAGACTAAGTAGAAATCTGATACCTACAGTAATACTTAAACTCCCCCTAAGAATATATATCAGTTTTTCAAGTAATAAACAAACATGATTTCAGTATATATAACAGGGTTAAGAATTCAAACATGATTCCCAAAATAATGCATTAGAGAGAACATGTTAATATTTTTATCTAAAATCTCTCCCCTTTTCGGCGTTATTATGGAGAACATTTTCATGCATAGCGAAAAGAGTAATGGAAACCACTCTTGTTTGACAAAAACTGTAAAAACATGAGGTCTAGTTTTATCGGTTCGGTGAAAATTCAGATCCGCTTGATATTGTTGACAAATGAGATCTTTGTAGAGATTTGAAAGTTTTGGGTTGCAGTTTAAAAATGATCATTTTCACCCATTGGATATTCACGCAATATCTTATATTCTTCATTGATCCATTTGTTGTTTATCCAAAACGATTCTATGGTTGAGAGAAGTCTTTTGGTTAATGTCCTAAATTTGAACCAAGAACTTTTTACACCTCAACCACTCATCTTTATTCCTGAGGCTGTCAACACCATGATAGGAGCAAAGATACATCTTTATAGTAAAACTAATTCTGAAATTGTTGCAGCATCAAGAACCCTCAGTGCTCAATATACTGCCTCTATTACAACTATATCTTGGAGGCTACTGACGAGAGCGAGTGAGGTTGATCATCTTAATAATCAAATATCTGAATTGTATCAAAAGCTTGAAACTAAAAATAAGAGGAATAAAAAGTTAAGACAAAAAAACAAGGAGCTTAAGAAATTTACAAACTGGTATTCTTGTGATATGAAACCACGAATAGAAGAGCTGGAATGAGAGAAAGTTCAAATACAAAGTCAACAACAGCAGCTGACAGCAGAGGTTCAATATTTACGAGAAAAATAGAGATAACTACAATTAATCTCTCTGGCTTCTGAAAATATGCATCCAGCATATCTTGTAATCTTGACTAAGTGAGATTCGAAGAGATGATGGTTTGTCTTGTTCTTATTTCCAACTCTATAAGAGCAAATTCCAGTTTTATCTAATTCGCATCAAATATTCTTCTCGTATCTATAATTCATCTGCATTTACATTCTTATTCTTTAAATTTTCAATGGCTCATCAGCTTCCTTTCAACATTCCTCATGATCAATATACGAGGTATCCTTCACCTCAGTTACAAGTTGTTCATACATCTTCCGTAGGGGTCATGTTGTAGCAAGCGAATGATCTGACTAATATGTCAGATCGTGAAACCGTTTATGAGTTGGTTACTCTCGATACTCGATACTCCTTCTCTATTGTCGGGTTTTCCGGCCGGTTACAATTCAAAAATTATGACATTGAGGAGTTTAACGAGAAGGTTTCCATACTTCAACGACTCGTTCAAGAGTCTGTCAGAAAAATAGCAGACTTAAAGCAGGAGAATAAGGATTTAAAATTCTTGTTTGCCTCTTCATTTCGACTGCCTAATCATTTAGATAAGGATGACATGTTATTTTATGAAGAGCAAATGCATTTGAGAGATGAGGTTAGAAGTCTCAAATTTTTGTAACTCATTTAGCATTTGAATAATAAGATCTTTCATTTTCAAATCCATTATTTAAATATATAGTAGCTCTTGGGATCTCTTCAGGAGTTCTAACAAGGTAAATCATCAACGTAAACTGCAATAATGGCAAATCCGGATTTTGATAAAACACATGGACATATAGGATTATTCTCGAATCCTTCTTTCAATATATACACGTTGAGTTAATCTAATCCTTTCGTAATCTGAATGTAATTGTATTCATAACGAGGAAATATGTTTCCTCACAACTAATCTCAGGTTTCTGCAGGAAACCTTGTGCGACAAATCGTGCTTTGTACTGCATAATTTCATTTCATCTCATTACGCTTTCGTATAAATACCTACCTATATGCAATATGCATTACATCATTTGGTGTTTGGACAATAGGTCCAAATATATCTCGCTTCACTAGCGAGTTTAACTCAGCTTTAATAGCTACTTTCCATTTTGGTCAATTATTTCTACGTCGATATTCTTCAATGGTTTTTCGCTCACTTTCTTCATTATTTCTGGTAGTATCAAGGTCTGTCTTATATGAAAATATACTGCCGAAAACAGGGAAAAACATTTCATGAAAAGCCACTTCAGGAGTTTTCTCTTCAAGAGGATTATACTCTTAAGGAATTCCTGTTCAAGAGCTTTGTACTCTTCAGGAGTTTCTCTTCAGGAGATTTGTACTTTTCAAGAGTTTTCTCTTCAGGAAGTTTGTACTCTTCAGGAGTTTCCTCTTCAGAAGTTTCATCTTCAGAAGATTTGTATTTTATACAGAATGTTTGGATAGATTTTATTGCTTGTTTTGTGGGTACGGTCTCTTCAGAAGCACCGATTTCTTTTTTTTTTTTTTTTTGCACTAATAAGTTTTCAACACTTCAGGTGTGTCTTAGACTTATCTATTACTGTTCTAACAACTTTTCCTTCAGAGACTTCAATTCTTGCTTAAATATTAACAACAGTAATATATAATTTTACAACACCTTTAATGCTAGGAAATACATCCAATAATTGATTTGCAACACTTTACAAATAGATAACCCTCTGAACTTCTGATTCACATTCATTTGTAAGTGGATCAAATTGAAACAGAACTTTATTATCCCAAGTAATTTTTTGTCGTGCTTCAGGTACCGACTTTTCGTTATGTCAAAATATGAAAGAAAAAGTCGCTTATCCACATCTATGACAAATATTTTTATCTTTCTATGAAGAATTATTCTGATGGTCTTTACCCTTCTCTGAGTTGGATCGCTTTTGGTGATACGGTATATTATTATCCTCTTAAGTGTTGTCGCTTCTTGGACCAACACTTCTATAGTTTTTCCTACCATGTTCACGCTACTGGTTTCTTTGAAAGGATGTATCGTTCATTTCTAAGAATGGTGTAAATTTAGTATCATTCACTTCAGAAAATAATGTGAAACTAATAGGATGTAATTGGTGATTTATCAAAAACTCGTTATTTAGCTCAATTACTAGAAGACAAAATAAAAGTTCAGAATATTTGTTGAATTTTCGCTCTCGATATTGCTGCTGTAGGAGCACATTCAAGATATGAAAAATAGTATGTATTCTTTTAAAATATCATCATTAGTGACATTCTTACTGCGTAGTTTTAATAATGAGCTGATTTTAAAGAGTGCTGAGTTATATTCACTACCACTCTTAAATCTTACAACTTCAGGTGCAACTTCATATCTCTCCCTTAAATTATTCCATAAAGTAAGATAATTTTTTCACCGTGAGATACACGGCATGGTCCTGCAGGGACATGTGATTTTCTTATTTGATTGTCTTCCAAGTTCATCATATCCAAATGAATCTCATCAAGGATCTTGGATAAATAAATTTTTTAGAATTGTCAATAATAATAAATCTCAATTTTATAAGACTTGACATTTTCTATATATATGAATCACAAAAATAAATATGTGAATTTAATAAATATATTCACATAATCATCAGAATAAAAGTATAATTTTATCAAATAATATTTAGCAATATTACCTTTTATATTCATCTCGAAAACTGTAAATAATATATTAAAAATTTTACTTGAAGTAGAAGACCACTAACTTCAGTATCAATAGAGTTTCATGCTGATAACGTGTTATAAAACTAAAAGAAAACTATTATTACAAGAGAAAATGTTTAGAATCCTTTATTACTCAATAACTAGAATTTTCTCTCTTCCTTCTCTTTTTTTCTTTCTCTTTCTTTTTTCTTCCTTACTCATACAAAACTGATCAAATGAGTTTCATTTAAATAAGCGTTTGAAAGCCATGCATTATGGCAATTATTGATGAATGCACAACATTCATCAATAATGCTCATATAATTTCATTTTGGGGAGGTCATTCATGTCCCCCTATAATTATAACACACACACATATATATATATATATATATATATATATTTGTATTAATATTAGTTAGAGTTATTAGAATAACAATATATTAATATTTTTTATAATAAATTTAATTATTATCATTAAATTATTGATAAACTATGGTTCTTATTATAAAATTTTAGTAATATATATTTTATGTTCAAAGCATATGATATAATCAATTAAATTACCGTGCGGAAGACTAAATTTTTAGTTTATAAATTGTAATAATATTATCTTATATATAATTATAGTTTGTAATAATATTTTCTTAAATTTTTGAGTTTTTGAGTTTTTTTTTTTTTTTTTTTGTCTTTTGATTTATTACTCCTATAAGGAAGACTTACATAACATATATCCAACTAATATGTCTCATCTCAATAATTAAAATCACTTAAATTTAAGCAATTATTATTTTCAAATTTTTAATTTAATCATTATCTAATTATTACATCACAACTTAAATTGATATATAAAAAAATATATTTATTATATAAAAAATATACCCTATTATATTTATTATTATTTATTTCAACAACTTAAATTGATATATAAAAGATATAAATTTAATTATTAAAATTATATCTTAATAATAATAATAATAATAATAATTACTAATTGAGAAAAAAATATAAGAAGGAGATAAACGGATGGTGCCTCGTGCACCAATGACAGCTCACACATGAAATGAGCACCCAAAATACTTTATATTTAGATCCAGTTTGAATTCAGAGATGAGATAAGATGAGTTGTGAAATATCGTAATGAGATGTGTGAGTTGAGATTATTTAAAATGAGTTGAGATAAGTTATGAATAATAAAACTGAATTTGCTATCCAAATTGACCCATGCCATTCATCCAACTTGAGGAAGGGAGAGACAATGGAAGGCAATAAGGAATAAAGAAGAGTCCCGTCATGTACATTTATTTTTTAGCATTTAGATTGGTTAAAGTAATTAATTTATATTAAAAATAATATAAAATGTAGTCAATCATAATTATGGAATATATAAAAAATATATAAAAGTGACTCTGCATAAATTTTTTAAATATAATATTATTATTTATGTTATGTGGATACATAAACGATCAAATTAAGTCCTCATGATTTATATTTTATATATATATAGATAGATAGATAATATCAATTTTACTTAAAACTTAAAAGTAGAGGTTGCTTAAAAAAGTGAGTGATAGATCATAAGATCATAGTAAACAAACAATACATGTTTAATAAATAGACAAAAAATGAAATACTTTATTTTTTTTATCAACCGAGTGGTAAAAACACTATATGAACAGAAGATCTAGATCCGGATAATAAGATCAACCAAGATTCCTCAAAAATATTCTATCAATTAACTAATATATAATATCAATTAATTACTAATTATAAAGTAATTATATAAATTAATAGTGTAATTTTATCTAATTTATTATTATTGACCATATAAAATACTTTTTTATTGAGTAGTTATATAATAATCCATATTAATAAGTCACATAATTTTAATTTAATATTTTAAATAAAAAATTATTAATTGATTTTTAAAAGAAAAAAATAAATAAAAGATAATTGGATTAAACTGGACTAGACCATTTTCACCTATAGCTACATGTATTAACTGGCAGCATAATACTTTGTTAGTTACATGCACTCTATCAATAGATTACTTTTTTTTTTTTTGGAATTTGTTCCCCTCGATCACATAATTTTATTGGTGCGTGGTCTTCGTGTGCCACCACAAAAAACTTGGCCCATTGTATTCTTGTAATGTTTTGGCTTTTTCTAATTGATAATCTTGAAAGAGGGTCGACTAGTTATCAAAAATAAAAAAATTCTATCATTTCTCTTAATGTTTAAAACTATTTAAATTTAGAAATTTGTTATATATGTAATATATAACATATATCATACTACAATTACTATATATCAACTATACAATAAAGTTATACATTAAAAATTATGAAAAATTTAATCCGTTAAGCTAAATATATATATATAGTTATAGTGATTTGATTATAATTATATTTGTAAAAGTTACAACTTTAGTATTAAACTATTAGTTATAGTGATTTACATAATTATATTATATACACATAACTATAAGACTAATGTATTAGTATCAGTATTACTATATTACTAAATTTATAATATTAGTATTATTATATTACTATATTATTAAATTTATTATTACTAAATCTATAGTATTACTATATTTATTAGTATTAATATTACTATATTACTAATGTATTAGTATTAGTATTACTATATTACTAATGTATAGTATTAATATTAGTATTAATATTACTATTAATATTACTAATGTATAGTATTAATATTAGTATTACTATATTACTAAATTTATTAGTATTAGTATTACTATATTACTAATATATAGTATTAGCATTACTATATTACCAAATTTTAATTTAGTAATATAGTACTTATCCAAAAAAGAATGTAGATAATTTATTAGGCCATAAACTTTGATAATAAATTAACTAAATTTGAGAAATTTTCTTTCTTTTTTGAAAAATAATATTGTTTTTAAGCATTTTTTCAAAATGTTTTTTGCTGAATTACTGCATTATTTAATTTCTTAGTCCTATAACAAAAGTTCAACTAGTTGACCCATTCAATCTGATTTTTTAATATGACATCTTTATCCAACGTGAAACCAACCTGCATTTATAACTACAAAACTGTCAATAATTCAATCTACACTTGAAAATAAACATTTAAAAAAAAACTCTTTCAAGATAGATAATAATTTAGTTTTTCATCAAATGAGCATGTACAACCAACCAACGTACATCCAACTAAAAATTTAGCATTATAACCCAAAAATTACATATTGCTACAAAATGAATGTCTACCCAAGTATCATACCTAAAATCATTACAGGCTTAGGAAACAACAAATATAACCAAAGTCGTTATCAGTCACATGCTTAATAACTAATTATCTTCTGAGTAGTCAAAATTTCACGATGCTCCATTCATGAAATTATATTGCGATATTATAAGAAATTGCGTATTTTTACAAAATAAGAAAATTTAAATGACGAAAGCAAATACTTAAATATAACACATAAGTAAGATAAGATTAGTATTTATACAAATCCAATGGTGTTGACATAATGGGCGGGTCTGGAGATGTCGGGTATTGCATATTCCTATTTATATAAAAAAATTAAATGACACAATCAGACGAAATTAAATATTTAAATATAACAACAATTTGTAAGATAGGATTAATACTCATACATGTCAAATGGCATTGACATAGCAAAAGGATATGGAGGTGTCGGGTATTGCATATTCCTACAGAATAACAAAGATTTTAAGTGACTCAATATCAAATGAGATTGACATAACGGGAGGATATAGAGGTATCGGATATTGCATATTCTTACAAATGATGAAAAATTTAAGTGACGAAATCAGACTAAATGAAACATTTAAATATAACAAATTTTTGCAAAATAAGATAAGTATGCATACAAATCAAATGGTGTTGACATAGTGGATGGGTCTAAAGGTAATGTAGTCGAACTCGGTTGGCCAATACTATTATATAACAAAAAATATTTCATCAAATTAGAAGTTTTACACAACAAATATTACAACACATTAGAAACATAATGATTTCTTAACTGATACCTAAGTGATGGACAATTCGTTCTAACATGTCATTATTGTTTGCAAATGCCGCATTGTCCTTTTTTTGTTGGCACATTTTTTCTTTGATTCTTTTGACGAGATGTTTTGGGTCTTCATCTACCAACAATGGTCGGGGGATCTTACACTTGGAGGTTTGAGAGTAATTGGCTACAAACCGGATGTCTCTCTGTGTTACTGTCATCATCATCATCATCATCACTCATCCCGAGAAGCTCTTGATGCATACTCTCTACTCTCTTTAACACATGATCATATTTTCTAATAGATAATAACGTCATCTCAGCAACATGGTAAAACTGTCTCATCGAACAATATTTCTTATCATATGAAGATGGGATTGTCTCATCCCGAGTATGGATTGGATTGTTAGTAGTTTTGCAACTATAAATAGTGTTAATAAGTCTTTGGAACCACTCAAGCATTTAAGGCCTGGTTTGCTTACAGAAATAAAACTAAAAATCAAGAACTTATCTCAAATTTATCATTACACTTTTTCAAATTTTCATATAAAATATAATAAAAATTCAATTTTTTCAAATTTTAAAACACATTTTTCAAATCTCAAAACAAAACTAATATTAAAAAAATATATTGCAACAATATTTTATTTTATTTTTAACTTTTATTTTATCTAATCTTATTTCATCTCTAAAACCAAATCAGATCTAAGTCTCAAAATGCATGTTGGTTTCATATTTGCCTTTAAAGAGAAAAAAAACTAAACACAAAAATTATAAAATTAAAATATAGTCTGAAATAAATTTTTTATTTTTTTTAATTTAAAAAAAGTTGAATTAATTTTTGCGTCTTATTTCAAAAGTTGTGATTTAATAATTAGATAATGATTAGATTAAAAAATTGAAAAATAATAATTGCTTAAATTAAGTGATTTTAATTATTGAGATGAGGTAGATTAGTTAGATTATGTTATGTAAGTCTTCCTTATAGGAGTAATAAATCAAAAGACCAAAAAAAAAAAAATTCAAAAATTTAAGATAATATTATTACAATTTATAAAATAAAAGTTTAGTCTTCCACACGGTAATTTAATTGATCATATCATATACTTTGAACATAAAATATATATTACTAAAATTTTAGAATAAGAACCATAGTCTATCAATAATTTAATGATAATAATTAAATTTATTATGATGAATATTAATATATTATTATTTTAATAACTATAAATAATATTAATACAAATATATATATATATATATTAATAGTCAGGCTAATAGTTATACTTGTACTAATAATATATATTTTCTGACAGGAAAAGCAGGGGCTACCTCGAGGAAGGGCGCGTGTTCCTGGGTAGTGGGGTCTTCACACAGCTATAATCTATCCCATTTATCCGCTGCTTACAAGTTTATAAAGTCTGAAATAAATAAGCTACATGACAATTTATTACTAGTTTGGTGCAAAAATTGTTTTTTCTCCAATTCGGATGCCATGTTTTTCCTAAAAAAGATGACCATCATTGTCAACATTTAAAACATGATTTACGGTATTACTGTAGTTGTAACACAAAACATTCACCAGATTTAGTTTTTGTGGCCCTATTAAGAAAATGAATGTCATCACTATTTTAAACAAATTTGCGTTTCACTTATCTAAGTCACCTAATTATGATTAATTATTAAACGTCATGCGTCCTATCGGTGTTTGGTTATCATAATTAAATACTTGAAACACATTTCGTGCTTCTTACGTTTTGAAGATATTTGGATGCTCTTGATCTCTTTGCAATTGAATGATTTATGTTGTCTAAGCGAGAGATTAATATTATATGAGAAAATTTAATAACCGATTAGGCTATTAAACACTCAATAACAGCCTCTAATTATTATTAGCCACGTTGCTCTTCCATTTTACATGCTATGTACCTCCAATTACAGCCCTCCGAAATCCATTTCTCTCTAACTTTTCGTCTCCGACTCATTGACGGCTTCATCCATTTATCTCTGCCATCTTCCCTACCCCCTGGCAACGGCGTCGAGTGCCCCCCATCACCCGGTGTTCCCTCCCCAAATGCGAAACCACCCAGCATCCCCACCCTCCCCTGCGATGCAACCCAAATGCGAAAACTACAACTATTCGAAATCCACAATTGACTATAGACTACCAAACCATCCTTCCACCGCAAGGTTATGCAAAATCGAGCTTTAGAATCCTACGCAAGTCGCTCGCAGCATCTTTGTTCTTTCCAGGAATACACTTCTTCATGAAAAAAGCTGGCAACGAGCTCGGATCCGCCTTCTGCTTTCCCCATTTGTGCCACCCACCTAGACGAATCTCCCACCTGGACGACAGTGACCACCCAGATGACGGCGGCCCCACCCAGACGATGCCGACCCACCCAGACGTCGCCGACCCACCCAGACGTCGCCGACAATAGGTGTATTTCTCTGATTTATTCTGTATTTCGATTGATTAAGGGTTTCCTCTGTATTTCGATTTGGTACTACCAAGTGTTGGATTTCTTGCTCCTTGAATCCCACATGGGAAAGGAGTGGGAGAGGGGCAATGCCAAGGGGGTTATAAAATGAGGCCTAGCCTCCTTGGTTTAAATACACCAGTCAGAAACTTATCTAGTAACTTTTGACTTTAGTAAAATTCCTCTGTTGTCTTTTTTGTATGTAAAAGGAAGAGAGGTGAAAGTTAGAGTTTTACTAGTGGGAAAAGTTTTTGTGGGTGTCGTTGGGGTGAGGAGAAAAATTGTGTGATTGTAACAATTTTTCACATAGTGTATTTTCTTCTCTGGGTCTGGTGGTTTTTCTCCTGTTTTGGAGTTTTCCACGTAAATTCTTGTGTTGTGTTTATTTCTCTATTTTTCTTGTTATTCTGTTAAAAGTAGATCCTGGTGGGGGGAATTTGGAAGCCCAGATTCCCAACAGTGGTATCAGAGCCACTAGGTTCTTTTTACAGGGTGAAGCTTTGGTGTGGTAGTGTGAATACGTACGGTCTAAGGAGGTTCTGTCTAGGAGATTGGAAATTTTAAGTGTGTCCGTTGTGACCCTCCAATTTTTCCTGGGAACCTTGAAGTTCTGTCTAGGAAAGATCAGTCTTTCCTGAGAACTTACTTAGTGGGTACTATTCATTTCTACGGTAAAATTCATCAAGGCGATGTCAAGAATGGAGGTAGAGAAATTTGATGGGAGAATCAATTTTGACTTGTGGCAAGTGCAAGTCAGGGATATTTTGATTCCATCAGGATTACACAAGGCGTCGACCAACCTATGAAGTCAGCAATTTGCTGAAGGTGTGGACAACCCGGGCACGTCAAGAAAAGTTGTCAAGAAGAAGTGGAGCCGGTTCGGCAAGTGGTTCCAAGTCAGTAAATGGAGATACTGGTATGAAGCTAACATTGTGTCTCTCTCCATAGAAAAAGAGACATGTATATCTTTATGGCATGCCGCTAATCCCAAAGTTGCCATGATAGAGGATGTGTTAATGTTAGTTGTTCCATAAGTTTGCACACGGGCATTGGTTTGGCATTGATGCAAGGTGTGTGGTGGAAATTCATGTCGATGGCTGATGAACTTCCAGGAAAGCCAAACGTGGGAGTTGCACCATAATTTTTCAGCAAGGTTATTTTCGACATGGGCCGAAGTGAAATGCTTGGAATTGGTTTATTCTGAGTGGTTATGCTTTTATGGTGGAGCATGATAGCGAAAGCTATGAAGATCCTCATTGCGGTGGAGCATGACTGTGGGATCAGTCAAAGTCGCAAGGTGGAGATTGTTGGATTTCTTGCTCCTTGAATCCCACATGGGAAAGGAGTGGGAGAGGGGCAATGCCAAGGGGGTTATAAAATGAGGCCTAGCCTCCTTGGTTTAAATACACCAGTCAGAAACTTATCTAGTAACTTTTGACTTTAGTAAAATTCCTCTGTTGTCTTTTTTGTATGTAAAAGGAAGAGAGGTGAAAGTTAGAGTTTTACTAGTGGGAAAAGTTTTTGTGGGTGTCGTTGGGGTGAGGAGAAAAATTGTGTGATTGTAACAATTTTTCACATAGTGTATTTTCTTCTCTGGGTCTGGTGGTTTTTCTCCTGTTTTGGAGTTTTCCACGTAAATTCTTGTATTGTGTTTATTTCTCTATTTTTCTTGTTATTCTGTTAAAAGTAGATCCTGGTGGGGGGAATTTGGAAGCCCAGATTCCCAACACCAAGAACTAAGCTTTCATTTGGATTCGAATTTCTTATTTTTATGGTCTCTATTGTTGCTCTAGGAATTCAATTGGTATTTGGATCACCACGCTTGTTCCCCATGCACTAGCCCTTTTGATATCTCTCCTCGACACACGTGCGAGATCAACGAACTCACCATAACTAGATCTTTTAGATCTGACTTTTGTGACTGAAAAAATATGAATGTGTTGCCTTCATGGGACAATATCATAGATTCCAAAGTCCATCAAATTAGTCTAAATTATAATTCGTATTTTTTACATTTATTTTACTACTGTCTTTTTTATTTTCTTTATTGTTAATTAAACTAACAAAAGAGTTCATGATCTCTTAGACGTTTATATGTAAATATTAAGTCTCTCTTTCTATGAAGGTAGGATTGAATCTCTAATTAGATAAAGAGTATTATTTTTTGAATATTTGTCTATTCAAATCAGACACAAAAGAAAAAAAAATAGTATATTAGTAGAGTTTTAAATACATTATTTTAGTTTATGATATTATGTTTAATATGGGAATATCCTAAAATATAATTAATCATGAATATAAATTTTTATGATGAATGAATAATGATATTTTTTTTTAAAAAATAATTCATTTCCTTTTATTAAAAAAGAAAAGAAAGAGTTCATTTCCTTGTTTTTGCTGCCTTTAATCGGAATGACTTGACATAGGAGCAATGATTGTTATTTACATCCTGCCATTAACTATATAAATAAATAAATAAATAAATAAATAAATAAATATATTTTTAGCAATAAAATCCGACTATTTCTATCATATTAGTGAAGTCACATATTGTTGTTTAATATTGGCTATGGCAGGAGGAATGTTACTCATTATCTTACATCACATATTTTATATATTTTAAAATTATTTTTTTAATTTTAATTTTAATTTTATTATATTCACCTCAAATTAATTAAATTAAATTTATTTCTTTATCAAAATAATTAAATTAAATTCATTTATTTATCAAACTAATAGGGGCACCATATATTTCTTATAAAGAAAAAAAAATAAGTGTGATGTACAATATATTGAGATGATAAATAGAATTAATTTTCCATTTTAATCATAAGTTGTAAGATTTGTCACATTCAATTACTATCTTTCCTGGTGACATCACAAATCAATCCACTTATTTCTCACATCACATGGCCTCACATCATCACATGGCCATGTGATGTGATGTGTAATACTCTCCCCTCCTCTTGGAGGGTGAGGTTTCTCTTAGTTTGCTAAGGCATAGTTATTTTCCCTTCAAGGGTTCTACCTGTCGAGACTGGCCTCTCTTCCAACGATGACGGACGAGCTAACTTGTAGGTGGCACTCCCTTATGCTCACTGAAGAGGAACAAGATGAACTGATAATTCCTAAGGATGTTACGCTACCTTTTGCACTCAAAGGGAAACAATGCATTCTAGCAATGGTGTTTACTGATAAACATGTGAACAGAAAGCTTTTAAGTCCACAATGGCCAATGCCTAGCATACGAAAGGGTGGCTAATGTTCAAAGAGTTCAGCCCAAACAAATTCATACTAGAAGTCCAACAATATTCAGACAAATGCAAAGTCATGAGGGGGCGGCCTTGGTCTTTTGATCGTCATCTAGTTTGCTTCCAAGATTTTGATGGAGTCCTCTCCCCAGCAGAAGTCTACTTCAAAGCATAACCCTTTTGGGTTCAGGTGTTCAACCTACATTTCACTAGGATGAACAAGGATATTGGCACTTCTCTAGGAGTAGGGCTGCGGAAAGTACTGGAACTAGATTAGAATTGAACTCAACATCAACAACTGGATTAGAATTGAACTCAACATCAACAAGCCCCTTCTCTAGGAGATGGGTTTGAAATGGGCAGTTTCTTAAGGATTAGAATTAAACTCAACATCAACAAGCCCCTTCCTAGGGAACGTGTGCTTAACCTGGGTGGAAAGAAATACAAACTCTCATTCAAGTATAAAAGTCTCTACCCATGCTATGCTTAAATTATGGCCTGATTGCAAATGCCACTGGTAAATGTGCAATCACCTCCCAAGACCCAATGGCTAAAGAGCAATATGGGTAGTGGCTTAGGGCGACTTCTTCTTTCCCGCAAGCTACTCCCTTGAAGAATACGACGGTGCCATGGGAGGAGATCAACATAACTCCGACCAAGAAAGAACCAGAGAGGAGGCAAACTATGCCCCTCCAAATCTTGGTATGTCAGAACCACTGGCAGGAAAGGCGACAACTGGTACTCCCAAAACTCTCATTCCAAGCCCTGACATCTTTGAGGATAGAAGTGACCCCTTGAGACATGCACGTCAACCCTGCCCAGACACCAAAGCCAACCTGGCAACTAGAGATGCTAGCCCAAGCTTTTTTTATGGAAGGTCAACCTGCAACCTTACTAACCCCACCGAAGAGAAGGCTTAAGACTCCCAACCAGGTAAGTTTCCTAGTATCTGCCATACCTATTGTCGAGACTGTGATCCATACCGTCCATGTACCCTCCCCCACTTTTGTACCCACAACTGTCAACCCCCCCACAAAAGTTCCCCAATGGACCATATCATTACCTCACAGACATCCACCAAGAACCCAAAACCCGGAAGAGACTGGCTCAAGACACACCACTAGCCTTCTCGGACGTCGCCACAACTTCACCCTAATGCTACTCCAAACAACCAATGCCAAGAGAAATGCCCATGAGGAAGACAGCAACATGACCCTCATTGCAAATAAAAAGCAAAAACTAAGACTCAAGTCTGAAAGGAGTTTAAATTAGAATAGATTGGTAGAGGCTGCTAGGCAGCCCCACCAAACTCCATGGGTTGTCTGAGTTGGAATTGTCAAAGGTTTGAAAACCCTCGCTCAATTCATGAGTTACACCAATTGGTGAAAACAAATTCCCTCAACATGATTTTCTTAATAGAAACCAAGTGCTAGATTTCAAAAATGGAAAAATAACAATCAAATTGGGTTTCAGTCACTATTTTTGCGTGGACAGTAGGGGTAAAGGAGGGGGCCTGGCTCTCCTTTGGGACTCCTCCCCAGCTATGGACCTCATCACTTACAATTAATGGCACATCTCAATTATGATTAAACAAAGCTCCCTGGATTTCAAATGGCAGCTAACTGGTTTCTATGGAAACGTAATAACAGCTCACAGACAAGCTAGTTGGTCCCTACTGAGAGCTCTCAAACATGATGACAGAACACCTTGGATTTGCCTAGGTGATTTCAATGAGATTACACACCAAAATAAAAAGTCAGGTGCCTCTCTTAGACCATATAAACAAATGTTCAACTTCAAAGAAGCCTTATCCAGTTGCGGGCTATTTGACTTGGGTTTCCAAGGAGATTGTTTCACTTGGGCAAATAATAGAGAGGGGCCCCATTTCACTAAAGAGAGGTTAGACAGGGTTTGTGGAAACTCTCTCTAGATTGACAAATTTGGCAGTCACTCAGTGCACCATCTCGAGTGCACCCAATCTGACCATGTGCCAATCATGGTCCAGACGCAAGCTGCCATATTTTTGCCTCGACCACAGTAGATATTCAGGTATGAATCAACCTGGAACAGACATGAAGATTGTGTCAAGATCATCCATTCAACTTGGGTCCTCTTAGCAAGTCAGCCTATGGCATTGCTAAGTACCTTTCTTGGGCTACAATCTTGTTAGGAGAGACTCTCACAGTGGAGCAAGGTGCACCACAAACAACAAAGGTTCTCATTAAAAAAAAAAAACCAGCAAGCTTAATGAGCTAAAAATGGCCAACAATGGGGGACCTACATAGTGAATTACACAAGCTACAGCAAGACAACAATGCACGCATGGATGAGGAAAATGGGAAATGGGAACAGAGAGCTAAACAATTAAAATTGGGGGACCAAAGCACAAAGTTTTTCCACAACTATGCTACACAGAGGAAGAAGGCAAATTCTGTTAGTTGAATCATCTTAGACATAGGACAAGAATGCAAAGACCCTCAAACTATTAGCCAGGCTTTTCAAAGCTTCTTTTCAAACCTATTTCTCACCTTAAACCCTACAGGAATTGGAAGATGTCTGGAACTAATAGAAAAATCTATCACAGACAGCATGAACTCCATTCTTTCTAGACCCTTCAGTATAATGGAGATGCAAGATGCTATCTTCTCCATGAATCCTCTGAAATCTCCAAGGCCAAATGGCTTTCTTGTCAAATTTTTCCATGACCACTATAGCATTACTGGGGCCCAAGTTTGTAAGGTAGCAACTGAGGTGTTAAATGAGGAGGAAATCAACAAAACTTTTATTTCTCTCATCCCTAAGATACAATAGCCTTCTCGAGTCATATATTTTAGGCCAATTAGTCTTTGTAATGTCTTCTACAAGATTATTGCAAAGTCATTGACAAACAGACTAAAACTCATTCTAGATGACATCATTGCTCCAACCCAAGCTGCATTTGTGCCTAGCAGGCTCATAACTAATAATTTCATAGCTGCATTTGAGTCTCTGCACACCATGAAATCAAGGATAAAGGAAGGGATGGATACATGACCCTAATACTTGATATGAGTAAAGCATATGACAGAATTGAGTGGATTTTTCTCAAATCTGTCATGATCAAGATGGGATTCCAAGAATCATGGATATCCTTGATCATGAAGTGTGTGTTCTCGGTCTCTTATTCCCTGCTCATTAATGGAAGGCCTTAACCTTATTTTAAACCATCCTAAGGGCTGGGGCAAGGGGATCCCCTATCCCCATACCTCTTCATACTTTGCAATGAAGCTCTAAGTTGCCTATTGAATCAAGCAAAAAAGAAAGGTTATATCTATTGTCTACCCATTCGCAAGAATGTTTTATACCTTAATCATATCTTTTCTACAGATAATTCTCTAAAATTTTCAAGGCAAACTCTATTGAATGGAGCCAACTTTATCACCTGCTAAACACCTATGAGAAGGCCTCGAGTCAGAGACTCAACAAGGAGAAAACATCTATATTCTTTAGCAGGAACACCAGCAAGCCACTAAACAAATGGTCACAAACATAACTGGTATTAAAGGCACTGATTCCCATAAGAAATACCTAGGACTCCCTGTGTTGATTGCCAAATCTAGAACACATTCCTTCAAGGCAGTCCTAGAGAAAGTGTAGACCAAAATTAGTAGCTGGAAGGCAAGTTTGTTGTCGCAAGCAGGAAAGGACATTCTCATCAAGGCAGTCATCCAATCCATTCCTACTTATTGTATGAAAATTTTTAAATTGCCTAAATATTTGATCCAGGAACTCTACAAACTCATTTGAGATTTCTAGTGGGGTAGAAAGGATCAGGAAAAGAAGATCCATTGGGTTAGGTGAAAACATATGAGCAAATCCAAAAGACAATGAGGCGTAGGTCTAAGAGATTTTGAAGATTTTAATGCTGCCCTCCTAGCAAAGCAATGCTGGAGGAGAAATGCTTGTTGTACACGAGCTGGGGTACACTTGAGTACACGTCTGTTGACATGGATTAAATAGAACAGTGTGTTTTAATTTCGAATGCCCTTTCGCATGCCTAGCATGCCTCCCCCCCCCCCCCCCTCTCCCACTTCAAATTTCAAATAAAAACCCTAGATCCAATTTTGGCAGAGCTCTCCCCCTCTATTTGAAATTTCTATAGAGCCAAGCAAAACCCTAGATCGAATTCAGCAGCATCTCAACCTGATTTTGAATTCGCAGCACCCCAACCCGATATCGGATTTGCATTGACGAGGTACAACTAAAACTCTTCTTCTTCCTCTTCGCATCTTCTTCTCATATTGAAGATGCGAGTTAGATTTTGTGAATTTGCAGCATCTTCTTCGCTCTATACAAATGCAATATTATTGTTGAAATTTATGGCAGTAGTTTCATGGCTTTTGGTTGAGAACCATATTTAGACTGTAATTGTTGATATGGGTTAGATTTTGTTGTTGGTCAATTTTGGTACTTAGGTTTTGGGATTATTTAGTGCTTAGATTTTTTATTTTTCTCTTTAGGAACCCTTACCAGTTTTTTGGAATATTTGGTGCATTTAGAGTTCACATCTATTAGTGTAGCGGATGTGAACTCTAAATGGTGAATTGACTGTCTAAATGGTGCTTATCATCCATTTGCATTTTGTTGAGAGAGGATTCAGTATTGCCTGAAAGATATTCTTGGTGACATTGAAGGAAATCGTGACAAGAACAATAGCATTGTGTGTTAATTCAATTTTTTTTTTGCTTATCATCCCCTTTGCTTCCTTACTTCCCTTAACTATTTTCTAGCCCCAGGTCTTTCATTTCAATTGACTTTTAACTTCTAAGTCCAATCAAACGTTATAAATTGATCAAATAAAACAACTTTAATGAATTCATTTTTTAACTGTCATTTTGAATAAAACTTATATCACTACCATCTTTCATCTTATTGTTTGATTACAGGTTATTTCTATCTGATAATAACATGTCATCATCTACCATGACGTCTTCTTCATTGTTTTTTAAACAAACTCTGGATCAACATTTATGCTTCTGTTAGATTGAGGCCCAAGTGAGATACGCAAATACTCCAAAAAATTGAGGACAACTTTTCTTAGGTTGTCCAAAGTATAACACTCAGGTAACTAAATTTATGTTTAGGTAACATTTAATTTTATTTGCATCTAATTTTTTTTCCAAAAGATGTATTCTGTCCTAGGGGTTACCATATTGTTAAGAGATATTAGAGAGTTGAAAAAGATACTCAATGATATCGAAAGGAAGGAGATTGATCTCCGAAAGAGAGTGACTAAGATCGAGTTGGTGCTATCCAATAGAGATGTAGAGTTCGCGCATGTTGTACGTGAAGCTGAAAGAGCCCGCACACTACGCCAACGACTTTATTGGGCTCTTCCATTTGTTGTAGTAATTACTTAGTAGCCTATAAGTTATTTCAGATTAGTGTTAGAAGTTAGTTACAATGTGTATCTGAATAGTGGAAATGTCTAGACAAATGTACCTTGAGGAATGCATCTGTAATTTTTTTTTTTATAAGACAAATGTTATCGTTAGGTGCAAATTGAAATGACTATTGAATATATTATGGAGTTCTGATTCAAATTTTGAAGGAATTTTCTGATTTTGTTAAGCATTGGGTTTGTTCTCATGTGTGTTGCTACCAAATTCCAGTTTTAGGATGTCTCCCAGATAAATCCCCTCCATTTGAGATATGATAAAACTTCTTACTTTCTGAACTGCCCACATAAATATTCTTTGAGGTACAAGCTTTATAAAATGGCAATACTCTTCAAAATAGTTGAATCGGCTTTGATATTTGAGATTGTGATGGTTGATACATTGGTGAAAGGGGAAAAAATTTTGGTTCAGACAAATTGGTGATGGCATGACTAACTGCTTTCATTTTCCAATAGTATCTGTATTGCACTTCTATATCTGTATATAGATGGATTTCTGGTATGATTAAAATACATAATGAACCACTCGGACCGGACATACTATATTGAAATATAATTTATTCAATAACATGAGTTCAACAATAAATGGTGATAGAGTATCAGATATTTTTTCCTCTAATTTTTGTTTACACAAATAATTAATGATATAAAAGTTACAATAGCATCTAATGGTTGACAGGAAAGCGTGATCGAGTGCTTGGAGCTCTCTAAAGTAGGATTCTAAACGATTAGAGCCTGAACTTTGTCCTACAGCATTTCCACTTCCTTTTAGGTCCTTTTTTGCTATGAGATCATCATTAAACAATCGTTCCTTTAACCGGGTCTGGAAGGCAAAATTCAACAAAGACACCTTCACGATACCCATTGCTGGAAAATTTAAAAACAAAAGAAAATAGTTAACAAACAAACCATTTCATCTTATGTGCTGGAATAAATGAAAATAAAGAAGAAACACAAACCATTCCTTGTCCATTTCAGATAATTTATCCAACTCCTCCCCAGAATTTTCCCAAATCGATCTACCTTCATGCTGCAAGTCATCCACATCAAAGTCTGAAAACCAGAAGACGATTACACTGTTTTGGTACTAAAGTACTAAACCTCATGGTTGAGCAAACACAATAGAATGCATCCATCAGGTGTAATTCTTCAACTATAAATAAAAAAGACATAGTTCCTACCATAATAAGCACCAGAAGATGGCTCTAACTATAAGGAACTATGTGGGTCTCGACCTCCTTAAGAATCTCCTTTGGACCAAGTTTTGTACCCATGTAAATGGCTCTAACTATAAGGATTTGTTGTTTTTGTACAACGTAATCAACTGCCTCACTAATAAGTATACGAGCAAGCGGCATGTTAGTGAAGACATAAATGCATGCAAATTGTTTTGCTAATATGCCATCTGGAACAAGGTCCCCATATCCAACAGTAGTCATTGTAACAACAGAAAAGTAGATGGCATCAAGAATCCCATTTGTTCTTTTGCCCTTGATTTGATGTCTTATGAAGAAGAAACAAAGGGTGCCTCCACCTAGGTAGATAACCAACAAGATAACCACATACTTGAAATTAAATCAGGGGTTCTTGAATATACGATCAAGAGCCAAAGGACATTTGACTCCATTTTGTTCAAGAGTACTTTAGTTGAAACTTCAAAGTGGACACTCACACTCCCTATGGCTTCCTAGAATAGTTCCCATGCACATATTCAAGACAATGTTAGTGTTAGTGTTGTGCTAAAACTATTCCAAATGGTTTGGCTAAAACCCTTGCACAAACGAAAATACCTAAAATCAATGCTCTCTTCCTCCTCCAATGGCAGACCCTCGGAATAGATATTTCCTCCGAATACGGTAGGATTCCGGCAACGTGGAGATGGTAGGATTCCGGCAACATGAACAACAGAAATCTCTCTCTCTCTTTCTCACTGGTTTCAACTTTTGAAGCAGAAAATTTTGACGACGGCAAACCCCCAAACGCCGATGGCAGACCCTTGAATGACGACGACAGGATTTCGGCAGCGTGGACACCTTTTTCGCAGACCCGATATGTTTGTGGGATTCTCCCTTGCATTCTTCTTGCTATCGTTTTCCCTCCCTCTATGAGTTTTGTTTCATTTTTTTTTTCAATATAATGGCTAAAGTGGCATTGTGCCAAATCAGCGTGTCCGCAATAGGTACACCACTGCGTGTCTACCTAGCAGGACTCATGCTGGAGAGTACACTCTTTCCCTAATTCCCTAACTACCAGGGTGTTGAAAGAGACATATTTCAGTAAAAAGTCTTTCCTTGAAGCCAAAACAGGTTATAACTCATCCTACATCTGGCAAAGATCCATGTCTGCCAATCCCCTCCTGGAAGCAGGCCTTGTTTGGTGTATTGGTGATGGCAAGACCACCGAGATATGGAACCACAAGTGGTTGCCCCAAGAGACAACACATAGACCCCAGACCCAATTGAGGTTCCTTCTAGCAAACACAAAAGTGGTAGCCTTGATCAATCCTACAACAAATCAGTGGACTCATGCCCTGATCGAGGCTATATTCAATCCCTCGGAAGCAACCCTAATCAAAGGAATTCGCTTAAGTAACACCTCAAGGCCAGACAAGCAATACTGGAAGTGCACAGCCACGGGAACCTTCCCAATCAAGAGTTCCTATTTCCTCCAAGTAGACTTGCATAAGGAAAGAAATGGTCAGTCATCACAAAGTGGGGTGGGTGGTGAATTATGGACCAAACTATGGACCCTTAAGATACCAAATGCTGCAAAGGTCTTTCTCTAGAGGGCTTCTCTCGATGCTCTACCATCTAGAGTCAAACTTTTCCAAAGAAAGGTCACAAAAGATGTAGCTTGCCCTATCTATCGCATCCATGCCGAGTCCAGTGAGCACGCACTGTGGGAATGTGTTGTGGTACAAGACATTTGGTGCCTTAGCTCCAGAAAGCTCCAAAAGGTCAAAATCCAATCACTGTTTTTTAAAGGTATGGTTAACCATTTTTTTGAAATCCTTGAAGTAGATGATATGGTTACCTTCGCCATCATAGCTTAGAAAGTTTGGAAATGAAGGAATGAGGTAATCTTTGATCAAGTCTTCAAGGACCACACAAATCTCCACCAACAAATCCTAAGGTTTTTGAGAGATCTCCAACTATCCTAACAGATCTCGTAGGACCAACCTAGACCCCTAACTTCCCTTGCCCAATGGAAGGTCCCTCCAAGGGACGCCCTTAAGCTAAATTGGGATGCTTCCCTGGATAAAGTTTTATGTAAAGTAGGGATAAGGCCAATTCTATGCGATTGACAAGGCAAAATCCTAGGAACCTTAAGGATGAAAAAGGACCTCTACCCAGATTCATACCTGGCCGAATGCTACGTTGTCTACCAAGCTTGTCCGTACTGCAAGTCATTTGGAATAAACAAACTAATCCTCAAAGGTGATTTGGTCCAAACAGTCCACTCCCTACAAGATAGCCAAGACTCAGATTCGTACGCAGGATTGCTCGTTTAAGAAACGAAGGACATCTTAAATTCCTTTACCTCATGGTCAGTACACCACACTGTAAAAGAGGACAATTTCACTGCTCATTTGCTAAGTCGAGACGCTTTAGGGATTTTAGAAAGTATCTAGAGTGTAGATACTTTCTCTAATTGTATTCGCTTCTTGCTGTTACTTTTTCTTAATAGAACGACATCGTTTCAAAAAAAAAAATCACATGGCCATGCATGGTGACTTTACAAATCAGTCCCTTGTCTCTCTTTCTCCACTGACATTTTATTAAAATATATTTATATTAAGGGTTAACGAGTGAATCTGTGGTCCGGATTGGTGCAAAACTGGTTTTTGCACCAATCCAATAATATAATGTCACATCTGGCTTCCATGTTGTGAAATTATAAATCTGCATCTACCAAACCAATCCAATAATATAATGCCACCTCCACCATATCTTCTTCTTCCATTCCAAGTTTCCAAAACAAGAACAATATCATACATTCATGAGATAGACCCAAATCACCAAGAACCGAAATCTGACATAACCACAAAACCTTCAATGTTGCAGTCTCTCTCCCACCACTTCCTCAGTCCCAACTTCCCAACTTCCCCATTTCCCTACCTCACCTCCACAACTCCTCGCTTTTTCCATCCCCTTTTGTCAGCGTCCCCTAGAGACCCAGCCCTCCCTCGCACCTGACCTGATACATGGCTTGCCCAGGTTGCCAAATCCACATCCACGGCTGCACCGGAGGAGGGCCCAATAGAGCTTTTATCGTCTACTGCAACTGATGTTCTTTAGATGTGCCAAAACGAGGAGAAGGCAATAGGAGAAAATATACAATGACACACATGGCTCCCTCTTCTGCATCTAATTTGCTTATTCTTCCTCCAAATCTTCTCCTCTTCCTCCTCCCCGCCAACCCACTCACTTCACCCCTGTAAGTACATAGACGTAATTAAGTACATAACGTTTGTTTCTCGAGAAAGAAATGAAAAGAATATGATCATTAACTGTAGATGGTTTTGCTTTGTATATATAGTTGTTTACTTGATGGAGTTGTTAATTTGTTGCAGATTCAAGAATGTGAAAGTGAAGAACATGATGAAGATGGATATAGCGATCAGGAGCAAATAATCTAGAATAAAGGGAGACCACCGCTGGTTCTATGAAGAAGGCCGGAGTTGCTCCAAAACATCGATCGAGGCCGCTCCATGAGACTTACAAAAGTGCCAAACCCAACGCCAAGAAGAACTCGGAGTCTGATACAACGAAGACCAAAGATCAAGACGGTTTGGTCTCATGTAACAAGTGCTGCCCACATACGCACGAGAAGATCTCAGTGGTTCTGCTAGACAACAATGACCATCTCAACAAGCCGTCTTCGTTGATTGCGAGTCCCGAGGTCAACAGAGGCGTTAACGATGGCCAAAGAAGAGCAATGGAAGAGTGTGGTGGTAGAGCTCTCGCACAAGCTAATTGTAACTAAACTCAACAAAATATGTGTCTAGGAGTTTTGGTATTTCTTACTTGTGAAGGATGCTGGTCTTGTGTTGATCCGGTTGTGGAATAAACTCAGAAAAGTGAGCAAGAAATCAAAGTTAGTTGTAGAGATTGAGCTTATAGCAGAAGTAGCCAGCTAGGTCTCATGATTTGCAGCCCCAGAAGTAGCCAGCAAAAGTAATCATTATCCAGTTCGTCCCTGGCAAGTATTCGGCAGGTTAAGGGAGGGAGGAGGGGGGGGGGGGTTGGGGTTTCCTTCTCACAGTCACACACAAGTCTCACGAGTATTTTTCGTTGAATGCACGTCTATTTTTCTAACACAAACGTCCCGAAATGAGTATACACGACTTCTCCCTTTAGCTCAGCCACTACTGGCCACCATTGCCATGCTGCCGCACCAGCAACTACCCCTACATCGAGCATATTATTGGATGGTGCATATTATTGGATGGTGCAATATTGAGTGGTATATAAGACATTCTAAGATATTCCAGCCACTTTCTCATTTCATTTTAACATAAATAATTCCCATAAATCACAACTTCTTGTTCTTGTCTTGTAAGCCCTGGTCACCTCCACCATGTTAGGTCTTAAGTAAAAAAGCCGCCTAATTTGTGTTTTTTAGTTGAGTTGAGTTGAGTTAAATTTGATATCAAAATCTATAGAGGGAATTGTGGCATCATTATTTAAAATTAAAGAGTTGGTAGAATAAAAGAGGTTTATTTTTTAATTTTATCTCAACTCAACCCATCTCATATCAACTAATTATTATAATTTTATTAAATTTTCACAAAAAATAAAAGAAATAATTGCAACTCTTTTGTTAAGATGAGATAAACTTAAAAAATAAAATTGTAATAAAATTTATTTTATTACAATTTTGAGTTGAGATACCAATTGTAAACACGCCTGAGGGATTAAAATAAGATAACACTATCTCTTTGAGGAGGGCTCCTCCAAGCAAAAGAGTGGGACAATGAGAAAATAAGATAAATAAATAAGTTTTTATACCATTCCAAATTAATTCCTGACACTATCCAGCTTACTATATATATATATATAATTATCATCCCCACACACCACACATCACATCTATTTTAATTTCTTTTTCATTTTTTCTATAACAAATATGTGAATAATCAGTAGAACAATTCAATTAGTTTAATAAAAATAAAATACAATAAAAGATAATAAAAATAATATTAAAATATATAAAATATGTAATATAGAATGATAAATAGCATTTCTCATATATATACTCACAAAGACTTTACGGAAAGCCAAGAAGAAGCCATGGCCCATGTTAATAACAATTAACATGGGCTTTTAAGTCCAACTAACAACAATTAAAGATAAGTGTAGATAAAAGCAATTGGGCTTAACAAACACAACACTAGCCCATATTAAAAAATACAACAAAATTAAGCAAAAAAATATTAGCTATCCAAGCCCATAGAAGCCTTTGAGTCCAACCCTCCAATTCTTTATTGTCCCAAACCAAAGCCCACAAAGAATTCAGTCTATCCCTGTAGATATAATGACGGCGTGTGACAAAAGCCATCGCCATCGGGTTTCATTTCATCCCATCACTCCATAAAGTTTACATTACTCAAAAGAGCTGTACTATTGCAGCGCTTGCATCTGTCCGCTGCAATTGATTGTTAGGCCAAATTCATATTGTTATTTTTTTTTCAATCTTTTGATTTATATATTTTTTTTATCATTTTAAAATATTTTTAAAAAAATATAAAAAAAATATCAATACATAATAGTCACTTCTTTAATAAGTAAATAAAATAAAAATATTTAATAAATAAATAAATATATGAACTATCAAAATGAGTTTGCAAAATAACGTTACTCTACTCAAGATTTCCTCATCAAAACTGAGATCACAGGAACATGTAGCATAGCCCGCTATTATTGCATTCACAAGAACATGAATTTCCTTCCACCATTTCATCAAACAACTTGTGGGTTTACTACATTCGACCGCATTTACAGTATATTGTTATCAACAAATTGGCGACAACCTTATCCGAAACAAACCCAATTGGTAAACTAAAATCTACCTAGATACTTTTGCAAGTAGAGCAACACATAATCTTCCGGCGTTTCGTCAGTAGAGGACATTTCGGCGAACGAATCAAGAGCTTATGGAACCATTAGATGTTGGGGGACCCCAAAGTGGCATTCGCCCCATACAACGTCACTTACAAAATCAAGGCAAACAACTTGCCAAGACTCCACCTGAGATACAGTCCATGCATGTCGCGCTAGAAGATGGGCTACAAGATTGCCCGATCTATGAACATGCCTAAGCTCACAACTCTTAAATGAAGAGATTAACTTCCTAACTTCCTTAATACCATTGCCAAAGACCTGCCATGGCTCTACTTTGGACCAAATTTGTTCTACCATAAGGAGTGAGTCGCTTTCCAGTAATAACTCTTCAATCCCCATTGGAATGCACATTTGTAATCTTTTTAGCATTGCTATAACTGCAATCTCTGCCGGATCAGTCGCACCTTGTTCCTTAATGCTAGCTGTAAAAATTACTTCCCTACATGGTTGCGAAGGACAACGCCTACTCCTACTGTCATTTGGTCCGTAGACGTTGTTCCATCCACATTTACCTTCAGTTTTTTTATTGGAGGAGGAGTCCATCCCACAGCCGGTTTCGGTTTCTCCTTTGGGGTCTTTGTGAACTTTTGGTGGACTTGTAGGATGGAAAGAGCATGTTCCATTGCCTGAAGCAGGGGTTGCCTTTTTCCCTTGTAGATCCATTGATTTCGACGGAACCACACACTCCAGGAAATCATAAAGAAAATCTCTAGGTCCTCCCTCTTTTTCCTCCCATTCAGGTTGGATGCAATGTCGATATAGCTATCTCCCCTTATCTGGATGGCTAACTCAAATTTAACGTAGTGTCCCAACCAGAGCTTCGCTAACAGAGGACAGCCAACCAGAGCATGCAGGACGTCCTCAGGTTCTTTTTTACATAGTTGGCACTGATCATTCTGAATAATCTTCTTTCGCTTAAGACTTATTCCCGTGGGGAGGAGTTCGTTGCATGCGCGCTAGGCAAATACTTTAACCTTTTGAGGAATATTCAGCTGCCATAATCTTTTCCACAAGGACTTTCTTTTCGGTTCAGATGGGCTTTCACCACCATTCCGTGTTTTCTCCTTTGTCTTTAATCATGGTGTAAGCCGATTTTACAGTGTAAACCTCATCTTTGCCAGCACCCCAGATGAGCTTGTCCCTTAGTTCACCATCATTCAACCGAATTCTACAAATCGCTTGGATTAGCTGCGGGTTAAAAAGACATTGTAACAGCCCCATATTCCACCATCTAGTACAGCGGTCAATAAGCACATCCACCTCCCTCTGGCTGTTTCCCTGGTAGTAAATGAGTGGTGGTTTGAACCCCGGTATCCACTTATCTGTCCACACATTGATGGAGTCTCCCCTACCCACCCTCCAAACGCAGCCCTGCTTTAACATTGGTAAGGCCTCCCAAATTCCACGCCATGCATATGAGGATCTCGTACCTGCCGATGCTTGGAATTGGTGATTTTGCGGAAAGTATTTTGCCTTGTATACCCTATGCAGCAACGACGATTCTTCATGTAAAATTCGCCACCCTTTTGGCCAATAGAGCTAAATTGAAACAGTGAAGATCCTTAAATCCTAACCCCCCTTCTTCTTTAGTTCTGCACAAAGACTTCCATGAGACCCAATGTATTTTTTTCCCTCCATTGTTTCCTCCCCACTAGAACTTAGTAATAATTTGTTCCATTTCAGCGCATAAGGATACTGAAAACTTAAAGCAACTCATTGCAAATGTGGGGATTGAGAGTGCCACGGCTTTTACTAAAATTTCATGCCCTCCTTGGGAGAGCATCCTCTCCTTCCAGTTATGAAGTTTAGCTCAAATTTTTTGTTTAATTTTCGAAAAAGCTGCTTTCTTAGCTCTTCCAATGATTGGCGGTAGGCCTAGATATTTTTCCATATTGGTCGGGTGCTAGACAATCCAGAAGTTGAGAATCCAGCGCTACAATTCACTTTCGACATTATGGTTGAAGATCATAGCTATCTTTCCCCTATTAACACATTGGCCCGAGTTAGTTTCATACAAGGTGAGCACCTTCTGAATATTTTTGCATTCCTGTATGGTCGCCTTCCCGAAGAGAAAACTATCATCTGCAAAGTAGAGATGACTGAGACGAGATGCACCGCGGCATATTCTGATACTCGAGAGTTTTATGGATCTCACTACATTATTAATGAGTGCTATGAGACTTTCCGTACAAAGGAGAAAGAGGTAGAGTGATAATGGATCCCCTTGCCTCAACTCTCTTGATGGGAAAAAAGTTTAAGATTGGGAGCCATTAATAAGAACTGAAAATGACACGGATCTCACACACATCATGACTAGATCAATCAATTTTTTATCAAATCCGAGATGCAGCATAGCTTGTTCTAAGAAATTACATTCAACGTGGTCATACGCTTTGCTCATATCAAGCTTGAGTGACATGTAGCCTGTCTTGCCTGCCCGCTTTTGTCTAAGGAAATGAGTAACTTCATGTGCCACCAGAATATTATCCGTTATTAAACGGCCTGGCACAAATGCGCTCTGTGTGTCAGAAATGATTGTGGGTGGCACTAATTTGAGCCTGTTTGCAATAACCTTTGCCACTATTTTATATACCACATTACCTAGACTAATAAGTCGATATTCGGCAATTCTAGTGGGATTAGCCTTTTTTGGAATTAAAGTGATAAAAGTATGGTTAATGGAGCTGGGAAGCTTACCAGAATTAAGGGCATTGAGTACTGCCATAGTCACCACTTTCCCCACCACCGACCAGTAATGTTGATAGAAAATAGGCGCCATACCATTGGGTCTCGAGGCTTTTGTGGGGTGCATCTACTTCAGGGTTGTTATCACTTCGTTGACCTTAAATTCTTTAATTAGACTGCTATTCATTTCCTCCGAGACACGACCAGCCATCCCTTCTCAACACCTGCTATCAATCCTTTTCCCATTTGGTTGAGAAGTCTTGTACATGGCTTATAAAAAATCAATTATAACTTTCTCACATTTATCTCCTTCCTGCAGGTTCCATTCTCATCCATTAGGCATGCAATTTGATTTTTTTTTCGACATTAGTTGGCTTTATATTACAATCCCCAGCTTGTAGCCAAAGAGCCCTTGACCGAGTAAGGCTCATTTTGCTTGTGATGGTTCGCGTGCACTAACAATAGATGAAAGGATGATATGAGGTTGAGGTGGCTAAGAGAAATTGATTGAGTTCGTTTTGGTTAAGGTAAGGTAGAGTGGTGTACAGCAATGGGGTTGGCTGGCTAAGTGTATGGAGCAATAAGGTGGTATTTAGGCTATGATAGTCTTGGTTATGGTAATGGGAAGGGAAATGTGGTGGGCTAAGTGGTAGATTAAGGTAGAAAAGGTTTAGGGGAATGTCCTTTGGGTAGGCCTATGTATTGGGGTCTCTTTGGTAAGGAATATGGGTCATATAGTGTAGTAGGGCTAGGGTTTTAGTGGAGGCTAAGGGGAATTTTGAGATTGAGATTAGGTTAGGGTTTGGAAGTCAATTGGCTAGGGTTTGAGAAGATGGGTTTTGGCCAAGGTGGTTAGAGTTAGGTGGGATAGGGTTTTGAGATGTTTTGGATAATTCCTAAAATGTAGGAATTAAGATTTCGGCAAGATGAGTAGGTGGCAATGAGGTAGGATTGTTGGCCGAGTATTACTTCTATTTTGGGATAAGATTTGATTGATTTAATAAATTAGATAATTGATCAATCATTTGAGAGAATTAAGGGTTAATTTGGTGATGTGGCAAGTGGAGAATTTCGGCAATGGCTAGGGATGGAATGGCTGAGTGAGATATTTATGGAAAGTGGAAAGATTTAATTTTGAATTGATTTGAGTTTGGGATAAAGTTGAGTGGCCGGTTGGTGGAGGCTTGTTGGGGTCGAGATTTGGGTTGTTTTTGGATGAGGGAAGATTTGATTTAATTGGGTAAATTTAGGAGAAGATAAGGGAATGATGGCCGGCTATTGTTGTTGGATATTTGGTTGGAATTTTGATTTAAATTTTGAAATAATTTGAAATTGGAGAATGTATGTGGCCGGATATAGGGATTATTGTAGTGGTCGGTTATGGAATGGATTTGGTTGGTATAATAGGTTTTGAATTTAAATTGACTTGGTTGAGAGAAAGATGGGAAGTTATGATAAATAAGGTGGCAAGTGAAGGGTTCGGTTAGGGCTTAGTGTGAGGTGGCCGAATGTAATTTTGGATAAGATAAGTGGTTATGGTTTTTATTTGAATTAATTTGAATTGGAGAAATGATATGACATTAAATGGATTCGGCTAGGATTGTTGTAGGGTGGCCGAATAGGTTGGTTATGGAAGTAGGTGAGGTTTTGAATTTGAATGATTTTGAAATGAAAAGAATGAGGTGGCCGGTTATGTGGGCGCTTATGTTGGCCAAGATTGGATAAGTTTAGAATGAGAATATTTGATTGAATTGAGAGAAAATAGGAATGGATATAGTAACTGAGGTGGCCGACTAGGATTTGAAGGGTGAGGGTGAAATTGACAAAGTATGGAGCTAGGGTTTTATGTGTTGTGGCCGTGGGGTATGCTAGGGTTGATGGGCTGCCGTTTGGTGTGTTTGGGACAATGGAAAATGAATGAAAAATGAGTGAACAATTAAGGGATTGATGGATCACTCAAGGAATTGCAAGAACACGCCAATGGCAATGCACCAAGGGTGGTTCGGCCTTCACAACTTCAACTTACCAACAACACTTCAACAATGCACACATGAACACTCAATCACTCACAATTGACGGATCCGAAATTTACTAAGGGATGTGAATTTTGAAATCCTCAACACACTCACTCACTTCTCAAATTCACAAGTGGTATGAATTTGGTACTCGAATAAGACACTAAAACACTCTTTTTTGTAGTTTTTCAAGAACCAACATATAGAAAAGAATTCTAAATAATTTCAAGAACAAAGAACAAATTAAACAAACTCCAAGGACTCAAGAATAACACCAAATAGACAAGAACGTCAAATAGAAAGAAATATCTCAAATACTTTGATAAATAAAGGATAGATGTGAAACACATCGATTCACGAATTGCACGATGCGTTCCTCTTCAAGGGGATTCACGAATTGCACCCCTTGAAACCCAAGTGCCTAAACACCGAAAATCCAAACCACAATGGTGGCCGGCCTAAGCTCCTAAGGAACCCACTCCAATTCTCAATTCTCCAAAAGATGTGAAATGAAGACCTTGAGGTTCTATTTATAGAGTCTAACAAATTGGAAACTCCCAATGGGTCCATAGTAAAATAAGATAATTACTAAAATAACCAAATGCATAAATAAATAAAATAAATAAATAAACAAGTGATAGGTGGCGCCCAAATGATGAGGCCGTGGCATGCTAGGTTCATGATGGCTATGATGTGGCATGGTCCACGGCAAGGCTAAGCTGCATGGCGTTTGTCTGCATGGCATCTGCTTGGGTGGCCTCTGAGGGTGTGCATGGCATGGTGACATGCCTAGGCTTGATAATGTGTCCAGGGTGATGTCGTGCTGTGGTAGTGTGACCCAATTAGGTGGCTTGGGCGGTGGTCTTGCATGGCCCGGGCTGAGTGCCGGGGTGATGGTCATGCATGGCCCAAGCTGGCAGTCTGGACACTGTAGGCTGCAAGGCGCAGGCTGGTGCCGCGCACTGGATGGCATGCATGGTGTGCATGCCACTGACCTACTCTGCAAGGCATGGGCTGGAGTCATGCGCTGGATGGCATGCCTTGTGGGCATGCCACTAGCCTGCTCTGCAAGGCGCGGGCTAGCGCCGCGCGCTGGATGGTGTGCTTGTGAGGGCACGCCACTAGCCATGCTAAGTGGTGTTGGGGCGCACTGGGGTGTGCGGGTCATGGTGCGCAGGTGCACATGCAAGTGCGTGCGCAATGATGCGCACAAGGATGTATGCTTAGCTGTGCGCATAGGCTGCACGCGGCCAATAGCCTCCATGGTTACTTGCTGCGTGTCAAGGCCTAAGCAAAGGTATGCATGCAGGCAAGCCAAGTGACTGTCCTGACCCTCCAATAGCGGTGTCAAGGCATGATCTAAGGCGGTTTTTAATGGGGTACTATCAATCTCACTGCCAGATAGTTCTCAAACTCTACCTTATACTTTACGGTCTGCATTTTATTTGCTAGTAATTTAGTCTCTTGAAGGAAAACCAGCATGGGATCTTCTCGCTTGAGCACCTCACAGAGTGCCCGAATTCCCTGGGGGTTCCCAAGCACCCGGGAATTCCAACTGAGGACCCTCATTGTGCTCGGCGGGGCTGAATCTCAGCCTCCACCGTTGGAACTTCAGCATGCGGCTTCTCTTTTATCATGCGTCTCTTATGTTTATGTCTTTCTTAGGGATATCAAGGATGTCCCCCTTCCTTCGTAGCCCACGTCTCAGGCTCAGGAATTATTGGGTCGGGACAGGAATGCGTTGGGCCTTATCTCCTGGGTAGCCCATATCACCTTGGGGGCCCGTTAGTGCTATCAGGCATTCAATCAGACCCACCTATTCTCTATCTATTAGCGTAAAGGTGGTCTTATTTAGGCACCTTTTTGGTGATCTCCTCAGTATCTGAGCTCTTCTTGTAGGGCTTGCTGCAGCCGTCATTCCTTTCTCAACATACACATCACCACCATTCCTAGAAAGCTCCTCGTTTTCGCCTCTGGAGATACCTCCCACATTAATGAACCCGTCCTTCGACATCTGAAATGTTTGAGTTTGACAGGTAACCTCGCGAACTTTCATCGCCTGGGCAGGCGCTTCTTGGGCGGGAAAGTTTGTATCTTGGAAGTTTCCCGCTCTTTCCTTTGTCGTCCCTGCACCGCCCGATGACCCTGCCATTTCCTTCTCCAGGATCGTTCTGTAATTCTCCGACGATGATAGAGGTCTTCCTCGAGTGCCTACAGGGCCCAGCCATTTGTTCATGCTATCCCCTGCCCGAAGCCATGGTCCAAAGGGCATTTCTTCTCCACTGGTATATGACCCCTGAGTGGGCTTCGTTGAGCACTCTGTATGACTATGCCCCAGTACCCAACATTGATAGCAGAATGTCGGGAGTCTTTCGTATACAAAACGGACCCAGTGGGTTCCTAGCCGACCTAGATTCATTCGTTTGCCCCCTCATTAGTGGTTTTTGTATGTCCAGTTTAATACGCACCCTTAGGAACTCCCCCCGGCACCTTTGCTTTCCTCGACTTTAAGTTTCTCCATTTCTCCCAAGGCTGCCCGCACTCGTTTTCTCACTTTCTCATTCATAGCGTTAAAGGGTAGATTATAGAGGTGATGCTTCATACATCTCTATTTGGCTCATTTTCATATTACTGTCAAGATCTTTCATTAAGACTAAGTTCTTATCAAAGGATCATGAACATTCCTCCCAAATGTGAGTTTTGTCTCGACTATCCTCAGACTCTACTACCACCATTTTTGGCCCCAGGTTTTTAAAACTTAGGCTCTTAACCGGCTTCCAGATTTCTCATTGTTTGCTTAAATGCTTCTCTGTCATAGTGTTTTTCGATTAACAGAGAGATGACTAAACACCTTTCTCCCCTGGCTATGGTTTCTTCCAGAAGATCTTCTTCTATCACGATTTCCTCTTGTTCCCTTTCCGAGAGGGAGAGTTGCTGGTACAGTTCTTTCAGCCTAACCTCGTCCATTGTTCCCCGTCAAAGAGGCTTCTGATACACTGGTTGCTATTGTTTGCCTGCTGCGGTTGCATTAGACATATGAAGACATCCCCTAAGACATCGACTTCGCACCAAAGTGATGGAAGAGAGCTCTCAGGACGAGAGAATTGAAGTAGAAAAACACTATATACACGACTTCTCAAATACCCATTAATTAACAAGTTTCATAGAATCATAGGTATTCTCGACCTCAACCAAGTAAAAAAGAACTGGGTTATAGAGGGTGTCTTTTTTAAAATCATAGTATTCTTTTTTATGACTTTTCAAATACCCATTAATTAACAAGAGCCTTCACATCAGGTTCTTATAAGATTTTTTCCTAAATATTAGTTAAAAAAGACACTCTCTCCAATTTTTAAAAAATGCTGGTTTGTTCATTAAATTTGACATCTCATCATCTCATCAAATTTGACACCTCATTTTGATATTTCATGGATTTTAATTATTATTTTTTATTTTTTTAAGAAAGTAATTATTAATGTATTGAAATTTTTTTCATATTTTTTTAAAAAATTTTAAAATAATAAAAAAATGAGAAAAAAATGAAAAGAAGATTTTAATTGTGTGGCCAGGCTTCCAGTGGTAAGGTTTAGTGGGCATGTTAGCACTGTCCATAATTTTATCTTAAATTTTATTCATCTTCAAAAAAATTTTATATCTCATTCCTTATCATTTATCTATTCTATTAAAATAATATTTCTCTATTATTTTTTTATTATATTTTTCTCTCACTTTCATTTACGTACTTAACTATTCAATATTTTTCTTATGTTTTGAACTATACTCTAGTAAATATTTTAAACAAAGATTTAAATTATTTTTTTTTGTGAGTATGATAATTTTTCAGATTATTATTTTTATTTTCGTAGTTATTGAAGTTGTTTTTAAAATTATTATTTAAAAATATAACAACTATGAGTACGAGAGAAATGGTAGATAATTGGAAGAAGAATTAATTTAATTGAAATAAATAAAACATTGATAAAAGTGACTTAGGGGATGAATAGTGATTTTGTAAATTTGGGAAACTACTGTTCATTTGCTAAACCCTTTTCTTAAACTAGAGATTTGGATGCCGGAGGTTTTTAATCAAAATTCCAAAATTTATCTCAAATTATAAGAAAAAGTGGGTTTTAAGGGATTCAATATGAATGCTCTAAGATGATAATGGCTCAAACTAAGTTATGTCAAGTAATAATATATTTCTATAAAGAGCAATATTAGTACGTGTCTCCTTTTGTTCTCTCATCTTGACTGCTCATGCTTTTAACTCATTTTATTCTCTCATTTTTGCTTACTAAATAAAGAAGTAATTATTAATATATTTTTATTTTTATTTTTAAAAACGTTTATAAAATAAGAAGTAAAAAGAAAGTTCAAAAGTTTTCAGTTTCTTTCTAAAAGTCACTTTCCATTACTATTACATCCTCCGTCCGATATATAAAGAAAAAAAATCGAGAGGTGAAGAGTGATGCTATCTAATCAAATCAAAGTAAGATAAAGAATAAGACGATAGTATCATCGGAAACATGTTCTCAACGCGTTACTAAATTTAAGAGGAAGGAATTATGGAAAAATCTATTATGGCTGATGCACAATGTCTTGTTTGTAAAATGGAGGAGGAAACTACAATTAATGTTCTATGGAATTCCACAGCATCTATGGTCAATTTCTTTTAGATTTGTTCATCAAAGACCTAAAATAATCTTCAAATGATTATTCCGATTCATTTGTTTTCCTACCATGTATTATGAAAAATCATGAATGAGAAACTAAAAGATAATTATTTTCGATATATAGGAGGTTCTGAAGAAATTGAATTCAAAGACGAAGAAAAAGTACACCAGTTCAAAATAGCAAACTGCTCCAAGCCAATTCAAGAAACAACTCATTTGTCGTGACATCAAAGGAAAAAATAGCATTCCGCCAACAAATAGCAGCATCAAAGTACATCCAAACAGCCTTATAAGAAAGCGACACAACCGGTCTTGTCTTCGTAATGGTGGTGGTAGTGCTGGCAGAGGCCGTAGAGGGTAGCCTTGTCCAAAATAGGTGAAGTTCATAGGGAAGACATTGAGGGAACGTTGGAGCGTACGTTGGCGGTGGTGGGGCGACGGGTGCATATCCTAGGGTACGTTGGCAGTGGTGGGACATCAGGAACCAAGTTAAAGGAAAATACTAGAATAATTCAAAAACTCCTTAAAGTAGCCCACATATCAATTTGTCATAACAAAATAAATAATTAATATCCAATAATAAAGAATCAATAACAATAAAAGTGAAATAACATAATCTTCAATAATAAAATAATTAATTAATTAATTATAATAAAAATAATAGACAAAGTACATAAACCTGGGCTCTCATAACTATATGCTCAATTTCTTGTAGTGCTCGAAGAAGAGAGGAAAGATATCATGAATGAAAGCTATTCTTCTAAAATTTTATTTTTCACGACCCAAAAATCGCTATGAAAAATATTATTTTTCGCCACAAAACATTATTTCCCACAAATTTTTTTCTCATAGCAAAAATTAAAATTAACAAAGGCTATATTTTTTTTGCCATGACACAATTTTACAGCGAAAATTGTTTTTTGTTGTGGCAGAATATTTTTTTCCCACAAAATTTTACTTGTCAGCATTCTCTCGTGATAAAAAGCTTATTTCTTTTTCCACGAACACTTTTCGTATCATTAGCATACTATTTGCCACAATCACATATGGTGAAAAATCTTGTATTGCCTTCATATGGTGATGTTGATGGGTACCCTGGTGGCGACGGCAGAAAAGCATATCCTGGGGGTG
This sequence comes from Platycarya longipes, assembly GCA_036559045.1. Lineage (NCBI taxonomy): Eukaryota > Viridiplantae > Streptophyta > Magnoliopsida > Fagales > Juglandaceae > Platycarya > Platycarya longipes. Next base: position 36,478,455 of record CM071790.1, read on the forward strand.
GATATAGTTCCTAGGGAGTTTTCTGGTAACTTATTGTCGGGCTGAGAATCGGGGAGAGGAGTGAAAATGGGTCTTGAGTGTTGTTTCTGACAAAATGTACAAAACCATGTTTCCCGGCCAACCCTCGACCATGCTGATTAGTGTTTGAATTTTATACCTTAATTTGAATCTAATTTGACAAAAGCATTCATTGGAAGACATAGCAAGCAAGCCTCAGATGTAGTATGATGATCTATATTTTTATGACTTTTTTTTACAACAATCACATGGTTCAGGTTTTAAGGGATTATCTATATATATATAATATTATATATATATATATGTATGATGTGTGGTTTTTAATAAGGATGTGCATCCATATTCGAATTCGGATATCCAGCCATAATCGAATCCGAATTCCTAAAACCAAGTTGTTCTCTGCCCGAATTAATTCGGATTCAATCCGGACGAATAATCCGAATTCAATTCGGATTGTAATCGATATCCAGACTTTTGCATTTTTTGTCTTAAAAACGTAGGTTATAATCAAATTAAACATATTTTTAATATAACCCGAATGTCCAGGATTTTTAACTCAAGACTTGAAAAAAAGGTAGAAAAAATCAGCAACCAGACTTTTGAAGAGGAATTAATTTGGAAGGATATACAGACGATTTGATTATTCGAGTTCTTGGGTTTATTGTGGTGTGTGTCAATGGTAACACTTCTTTCTGAGAGGATTTTCGGCCGCGTCCTAATTTTTCCAGAAGCGTCATCCAAGTTATCGTTGCCAGATCTGCACTCGTGCCACAACATTCTCACCATCTGGGTTGTCCAAACGAAAAACATGGCCTTCCCCCACTTTTCTCCAATAATTCACAGTAATACAACCCCCTATCCCTCAATAAATCCTCCTCTTCAACACAAACTAGCACTTTCCCACATCCGAAGCTCCCTAATTTCAGATCTCTAGCTGGGTTTATGTTCAAGTCATCGCACCCACTTGTCCCTGGAAAAATAAACACACTGAGAGATTGTCTAGGACTAGAATTGAACATGGATTTGGTGAGAGGCGGAGTGACGAGACAGGATGGAGATGAGCAAATACATTAATGGAGTTATTTTCTGGACTTGTTGGGACATAAATGGAGTTATAGTTTTCAGGATCTTCATTTAGAGTTGAGAGAGAGATAAGACGAATGACGAACGGCAAACTAGAGTTAAATCAATGACAACTAGGATTTATTATTTTAGAACTTGAGAGATAGAGAGAAAGAGAGTTGTCTGTGTCGAGTGAGAGATCAGGTCTATTAAAGTGAAAGACTTTCATTGAAAGTGCTAAGGACGTATTTTGTAGTTTGATTTACAATTCCCAATCGAACGGAACCTACAAAATAAGAACAAGGGTGATCGGGGTCCGGGACTGCTCCGACGATCAAATTAGTTAAAGAGAATATGATAAGAGAAGTTTGTTTGAGAGGATTATCAGAATGTACCTCGTTTCGACTTTGGTTCAGTCTTATTTATAGGTGTTTCTCCTGAAAGGCAGTTTTATGATAAAAGATCTATTAATCGGGACATCACTCGATCGTCATCCTTGAGAAGGGAAAACCTGATCTGATCTTGTCTGTCTTATCGCATTAATTGGATATTTCCTTAATTAATTCTCAAGCAGACCCTTTTGGAGAGGGACATTAAATAATGATCTATCCTCTTTCAATCTAGCAATTAATTATGCGTGTTTATAGCATCTGCGCATTTAAGAAGGGGAATCCGCAGACCGGAGATTGTCTGGTTGTTCATAAATGCAGGAATGATTATGATGTGAGGTGGATCCACAAGATATGCCAATAAATGAACCGTCATTCTTGACATTAGAGCATCCTCGATGTCGGTTTATTTTCTTCTTCTCTATTCGGGATAACCAGTGACTCGGATAATCTCTGATTCCGGTATTTCCAGTTGAATTCGGACGCCGTGTCATCTGGGTTCAGATCACGGGCCTCGGGCCCAACTTTTCTTTTGAGCTTAGGTTTGTTGTCGACTACCCTTTCAGTACCCCGCGAATTTTTATCGAAGGTACTTCGATGGAGATTCTAAACGCTTTAGGGGTAGAGTCTTCCTTTTCTCTGTCTACGTTCTTCTTCAATACCGAACAATATTCTCTTAATTTTCCTACCGAGCAGAAATACTTGGTCGAATGTACTCGGGCGGTTCCAGTTGATATGTCGTTTTGTTTACCGGTTGGGCTCCTGGGGGACGATTTGAATTCTGATCAATTAATGCCGGGTCATAATCTGTCATATTCTGTGTCAGGCATTCAATGCTTTTCAAAATTTAATTGTACCGTTGTTCCGATTTCTGAACCGTCAGTGACGTTTCTGGTTGTGTTGTTGACCCACGATTAGCTCGTGATATGCACGCGCGAGATCGTCATTATCTGATCTGTCATTTCGGCGCACGCTTCTTACCTCTGATTGGTCAGCTTCGAACGTGCTTCCTATTCCCAAGGGTCACGTCTGGGGTCATGGCTTCGATGTCGCTTCGTTTCCCGCTTGCTTTAAATTCGGTTTCTGGGTATAAATTACCCAGAAACCTCCTCAATGTTCTTCCTTCTTCGTTTGCTTTATCAGACTTGCTCTTCGTTGCCTCCTTGTTCTTTTGCTGTCATTCTTTCTTGCATTCCCTTTTTGTTGCTTCTCTGTTCTCCTTCCTTTCCTTACATTTTTCTTAACTCTTGTTTCCATGGCTTCCTCTGATCCATGCCCTTTCTTCGCGGGTAATGGCTGGACCTCCTCCATGCAGTCCTCTGATGTGGACGCGCTTAGGAAGAAACATCGTGTTTCCTGGCGGCATTCCCTGGAGGCCCCAGGGGATGGCGTTAGGTCTTGTGAACGCGATGGGAGGGCCCAGAAAATTGTCCTTTTCTATCTTATGTTTTCGAAGGGTTTCCGCCTCCCCTTCATCCGTCCTGTTCGAGAGGTTCTCCATTTCTTGGGCTTAGCCCCTGCCCAACTCATGCCGAACGGGTGGCGTATTCTTTTGGTCACCTGTGTGGCGTTCCGGATTGTTCTTTCTGGGAGGAACGATCCTTATCCCGATTTAACTGCTCGGGAATTCTTTTCGATGTACCGGCTCCTTTGTCGGGACGGGAATGTCGCCGGCTTCTAAATAAAGCCAAAATGTAGACTGATTCGAATGGAAGAGAGGCATTCGAGTGCCCGAGACTATCATAAGAAATTCTTTTTTGTCTCGGGCAGGGACTGGGAGTTCCCAGAGGGGGAGGGGAACGAATTCCCAATGCAAAAAGATTGGGGCTTTCTTCCTTCACCGACGCACATGGAGGTTACTCTCACAGCCTAGGAATCCGAGAAGGTGAAGGCCGTCCTTTCCTGGGGAGCAGAGGATCCAGACCAGCTATGGTCCAACGCCCTTCTGACCGAGGAGAACATCGAAGAGCTTTTTACCCTACCAGACCGGTCATATGCTGAGGGTCAAAACTTCTTCAACATTCCCGAGGAGCCCCCTACTTTCTCTCGCAAGCGGGCCTCTGATCGGGAAACTCAGAAGGAAAGACGTACAAAGAGCCGAGCCCATGAAGCCGCTTTGAGCCGTGGTGCCCGTCCTCAGAAACAGAAGAAGGGGAAGGGTTCACGTATTGAAGATCAGGGCGAAAGTGTTCCCCCTACGGATTCTCCAATTCGTAGTCCCGAGCGGGCTTCCTCGTCGACATCTTCGGACGGGCTCCGATTCCTGGAGACCGAGCGGATAAGGGCTGTGGCCAGGAGGGTTGTCATCGAAGCCCAGATAGAGGCAACCGATGCGGCAGGGGTCGAGTCATCGGACGGAGAAGACATCGACCTTGCCTTCCAAGAGGCTCTGGATCGTGCTGCCGAACTTTCCTCGGGTGCTATGCCTTTCGCGCAAGTCTTCCAACAGGAGTCGGAAGAGCAAGTCGCTAGGGCAAACCAATTGCCTACTCTCCCTCCCTCTTCTTCCGAACGTCACTCGGATGCTTCCAAGGGGGAGGATGAAGTTGTAGGTGAATCCGATTCCGAGGGAGATCAAGGGGGAGCCGGTTAGCAAGAAGGCTCGGGCGAAGGATGCCAAGGAGGGGTCGGACCCGATAGGTCGGGTGAGACCGGCATTCCGGTGGAAATGACCCACATGGAGGCCTCGAATGAGGGTGGGCAACCTGTCATCGAGCCCGATGAATCTCCTGAATATCCAGTCCCTACTTTTGAGAGGGGGTCGACTTCAGGGGTCCAAATTGACGATGGACACACATCTCCAGACTCGGAAATCCCTACTCGACCTCCGTCCCCTTTTCGATCTCGAAGTGGGGTTGCAATGCTCGGTCGATTTTTCGAGTAGGAGTCGGAAGGAGGACATCAAGCCGGTGGAGCTGGTTCGAAGCGTCCCTCATGTTTTGAGCAAGCCAAGGCGGACGCTTCCGAGCGAGTGGCCATAATACTAGAACCCCTACTGATACAGGTTTGACTTGTAGATTTTGTCAGATTTTACGTAATCTTTTGGTTTTGAGCTGATAATTTTTTCTTGTATTTAGGTTGCCAAGGAGATATCCCAGACTGTGGGTTTCGAGCTGGTAGAGCTCACCGAATTCAACAATGAGCTCGGAACCGTCTGCAAGTTTGGGCTCTATAAATTGCAGCAGGCGAGAAATCAACTCGAACTGTGGCAGAAAACTTGCGGGGGTTTGATCAAGACGGTCGAGGAGATAGGGGCCGACAAAAGCAGGTTAGAGAAGACCAAAGTTTCTCTTTGAGTTGAATTGGAGGCGGCCTGGGATTCGCTGGCGATAGCCCATCGAAGGAACGCCCGCCTTGTAGATGCCCGATCAGCCACCGAGCAAGACAAGATTCTTCTTCAATCTAAGTTGACTGCTCGAACGGCGGAACTGGCTGCTTCTTCCCAAATTCTTTCGTTGAGGGAAGAAGAGCTGGCAATTTTAGAGCAAGCTCGGATTGCTCGAGAGAAGGAATTGGCTAGTTCGGAGCGCGCCCGAGAGGCTTTAGGGCTGGAGCTGACAAGGTCTGAACAAATCCGAGCTGCTCAAGAAACCGAGCTGGAGGAGACTCGTCATACTTTAGAAGAGGCTCATTCGAGAATAGCTGACTTTGAGCAGCAGATATCTCGAGTGGTAGCTATTCGCAACTCGGCCTGGGGGTATGGCTATGTTGAGGGTCTCCGTCGGATAGGAGCCCAGCTTTTGGTGGACCCTCATCTCAACCCCCGCAACATAGGTCCGAAGTCTCTTCATCCGGACCGGGTCGCGAAGACATTTGTGAAGAAAATCGGGAAGCGCGGCTACCTGCCTTTTGACGACTTGAATCCTCCTCCTCCCCCTCCTAAGGCTTAACCTTGTCACAGGGTCGATTTTTTTTTTTGGTAACTGAATATATAACATTCGAGACTTTGTGACTGAATATATAACATTCGAGACTTTCACTTTCCTTTAGATGCTTTGTTCTGCTTTGTTCGCTCTATATACCCCGCAAATTTTTGGTTAAGTGTAAACTTGATAAAAAAAAATTTCGAGCATAATGTGCGTTCTTGAGATCGAGATTTAAAAGTTGTGAGTTGCTTTGCGTGGGTGGGTTGACCGACCCTGCGAGATTCGAGCGTTACTTCGCGTGGGTGGGTTGACCGACCCCGCGGGATTCGAGCGTTATTTCGCGTGGGTGGGTTGACCGACCCCGTGGGATTTGTAATATTTCAGAGTTGTATACAAACTTTTAAATGCATCGGAGATTAATAATGATGGGCTTTTTATAATTTCAAGAAATAAAATACATCGGAAAATGTTATGCATAATACCTCTTAAGCCGCTCACTATTCCAGGGGTGTGGTAGGTCGGTCCCCAAGCTGTCCCGGAGTCGGTAAGATTCGGGCCTGTTTGTTGCAGTTACCATGTAGGGCCCTTCCCATTTGAGTCCCAGTTTCTCCTGTGCTGGTGTTGTAACGCCCGTTTGTTTTAGTACTAAGTCTCCGATTCTGAAGTTGTGCGGTTTCACTCTTCTATTGAAATATTGTTCTGTCTTGCGTTTGTTGTTGGCAATTTGGATGAAGGTTTCTTCTCTTCTTTCTTCCAAGAGATCCAATCGTTCCATCATCTTAGCATCATTGGTAGCTGTGTCATAGTGCTGAACTCGTAGTGTAGGTATCCCAACTTCGACTGGAATGACTGCCTCGTAGCCATATGCGAGGGCGAACGGGGTTTCGCCCGTGGGAGTTCGGACTGATGTGCGATATGCCCAAAGGACTCCTGGTAGTTCATCGGCCCATGCCCCTTTGTGCATTTCGAGTCTTTTCTTCAGCATATTGAGGATTGTTTTGTTAGTCGTCTCGGCTTGCCCGTTTGCCTGTGGATGGCCGGGCGAAGAGTATTTCACTTTGATTTTCAGCTCCGAGCACCACTCTCGGTAATGATTGCAATCGAACTACTTTCCGTTGTCTGATATGAAGTTCTGAGGTATTCCGAATCGGCAAATAATCGATTTCCATAAGAATTTTGTGATGGCTTGAGAGGTGATGCTGGCGAGAGCTTCGGCTTCTACCCACTTCGTGAAATAATTCACTGCTACCACAATGAATTTAGTTCCACCTCTCCTGACTGGAAATGGCCCTATAAGATCTTGCCCCCATTGATCAAAGGGCCAGGAGGATGTTATTGAGGTGAGTTCCTCCGATGGGGAATGTAATATCGGGCTAAACTCCTGACATTTTGGGCATTTCTTAACGAACTCCTTCGCTTCTTGGATTAAGCATGACCAGTAATACCCTGCACGGGTTGCGCGGGCAGCTAGTGTCTTAGCCCCCGTATGAGCCCCGCAAATTCCTTCATGGATTTCGGTGAGTATATACTGTCCTTCTTCTTTCATCACACACTTGAGTAATGGTTCAGAGAAACTCTTCCTGTATAACGATCCGTCAATCAGAGTGAACCTGGCTGACCTATTCTTTATCTTGCGTGCTTGATCTGGGTCAGGAGGTAGTGTGCTTGTCTGGAGATATTTGATGATGTCAGTCGCCCAGTCGAGATCTGCGGCTGCCACCATCCTAACTTCGCTGCCGATGGAGGGGGTGTCTATTGTTCTGATCTCTGTGTTTTTTGGGAGTGGATGCTCGTCTTTTCCTGACGATATTTTTGCCAATCGATCTGCTAAATGATTTTCTTCTCTTGGGATCCGTAGCAGACAGAAGTATCTGAATCGATCTCTCTCGATGCATACTTGCTCCAGATATTTTTTCAACTTTTCACTCTTTGTGATGTATTGACCGAGTACTTGGTAAAATGCTATTTGAGAATCGGTTCGGGCTTCCAGCTCCGTCGCCCCGAGGATCCGGGCGATTGTCATTCCAGCTATGAGGGTCTCATATTCTGCTTCGTTGTTAGTTACTCTGAAAGTCAGGCCTATAACGTAGTTGTGCTGGGAACCCTGGTTGGTGATGATATGTACCCCTGCTCCGCCCCCAGCTCGACATGAGGACCCGTCAACATATAATTGTCATGACTGTTCCTGAGGTTTACTGGGGATCTCTTCTGGGAACCTGGTGTATTCTACTACAAAATTCGCTAGTATTTGTGCTTTCATTGCTGCCTTGGGTTGGAACACTAGATCAAACTCGCTCAGCTCGATTGCCCACTTGGCTAATCGACCGGAGGTATCAGGCTTCTGGAGAATGGTTCCGAGGGGCTGATCGGTCATTACTTTTATGGTGTGAGCTTGGAAGTAAGGGCGCAATCGGCGCACTGCCGTCAACGGGGCAAATACCATCATCTCCGTTCGGGGGTACCTGGCTTCTGCTCCTTGTAGTGCTCTGCTTACATAGTAGACAGGCTTCTATCCCCGATCAGTTTCTCTTACTAAGACCGCAGACGTTGCATGAGGTGAGACTGCCAAGTAGGCCACTAGCGTTTCTCCGGGACTTGTCTGACTAAGTAGTGGAAGGTATGTCAAATAGTCTTTCAATTGTTCGAATGCCTGCTCACACGATGTGTCCCACTCCTATGATTTTCGGAGGACTTGGAAAAAGGGTAGGCATCGATCCGTTGACCTTGCTATGAACCGGTTGAGAGCGGCGACTCGTCCAGCCAATCGTTGAACTTCTTGCATGTTCCTCGGGGAAACCATTCCGAGGATAGCTTGTATTTTCTCGAGGTTGGTTTCAATTCCTCATTCGGAGACCGTGTAACCTAAGAACTTCCCGAATTCGACCCCAAATGTGCACTTGGTGGGGTTGAGTTTCATTTGATAATGCCGCAGAATGGAAAAGGCCTCTCTTAGGTCCGCCAAATGGTCGTTAGGGCAGTGGCTCTTGACTAGGAGGTCATCGACGTATACCTCCATGTTTCTTCCGATTTAGTTTTTGAATATACGATTGACTAACCGTTGATAGGTCGTCCCTGCGTTCTTGAGTCCGAAAGGCATGGCGGTGTAGTAATAGAGTCCCCGATCTATAATGAACGCCATTTTTTCCTCATCGTATGTGCTTATTTTGATTTGATTATAATCTGAATACGCGTCCATGAAACTAAGGAGTGAGTGCCCAGCAGTTGAATCTACAATGAGGTCGATATGCGGCAGAGGGAAGCTATCTTTAAGGCAAGCCTTGTTCAAATCGGTGAAGTCTACGCACATTCACCATTTCCCACTTGTCTTTTTTACCAGCACTACATTAGACAGCCATTCCGGGTAGTGAACTTCTAAGATGAATCCGACGGTCAGAAGTCTGTCCACTTCTTCTGCTATGACAGCATATTTTTCGGCACAGAAGCTTCTTCTCTTTTGTTTAACTGTCCGGATTGTTGAGTCGACACATAGCCGGTGTTCTATTATGGATCTGTCGATTCCAGGCATGTCAGTATGCGTCCATGCGAATACGTCTTTCTGCTCAATGAGAAGGTTCTTGAGGTCTACGTGTATTCCCGGATCCATTCTAGTTCCCACTCGCACCGTCTGATCCGGGTTGTTATGATTGACCGGAATCAGTTCCAAAGGTTCGTTGGTTTCCACTTGACGTAATGTTCCTTCGTCCCTAATTTCATCGTCCCAAACCGCTCGGGGAGGAGCAGGCGAGAGCTCGGTATACTCGCCTTCGAGGGAGATCGTAGCCATAGAATTGACTTTGTGTTTCAATTCTCGAGCATAGCATTCCCTGGAGGTGACTTGTTCTCCTCTGACTTCACCTATTCCTTTATCGGTCGGAAACTTCATTTTGAGGTGGTAGGTAGAAGTGACTGCCTTCAGATTATTTAGGGTCGGTCTCCCTAAGATGGCATTGTATGAGGAGGAGGCTTTCACTACCAGGAATTCGGTCATGATTGACATGGTTCTGGGTGCGGAACCCATCAAGATCGGGAGTGTTATCAAGCCTTTAGGGTGTATTGCTTCACCCATAAATCCTTTGAGGGGGGCTTGGATGGGCCGGAGTTGGTGGGGATCGATTCCCATTTGTATAAAGGCCTCCCAAAACAAGATATCGGCCGAACTCCCATTGTCAACCAGTATCCTTTTGACTGTGAAATTGGCCACCAATACTGATATTACCAACACATCATCATGTGGAAAGGCGATGCCCTTTTCATCCTGTTCGTTGAAAACAATTGATTCTCCCTTTAGGGCCCGGGTTTCCTTGACTTGGTGTTCTTCCCAGTGTATAAACTTCTTCATACCTGACTCTTCGTGCATGCGCCCTTTGAGAGGAAGATGTAATCCCTCCTCGGGATGGTCCTCTAATGATGGTTCTGATCTCGCCTGGTGGGTGGTTAGATGCGGGCTCGCCCCGGTGTCGGCTTGACTCTCATTCCCGAGGGAGGGGGGACCTTAACTGGGTCCTGTCTCTTCGATCGCTCAGCTGTTCATCCCTTTGTCTATTCTTCAAAGCCTGGCAGTCTTCTGTGTTGTGGCCCGTGGTCTTGTGATATTCACAATACATACTTTCCCTCATTCTTCTAATGGATTCTCGCCTTGATTCAGATCGGTTCTAGTTTTACACTGCCAAGTTAGATTGAGGCCATGATGATAGTCTGTGTTCCCGTGGGGGGTCTCTTCTTCTTGTTTCATCTGGGAACTTTCTCCTGACTCGATGCTGGCTGGAACTTTCTCTGGTATTGATTGCTGTTCGATCATGCTGCTGGAGTTCTCTTCGTCGCGGGGCTACTAGGGCTTCAAGCGTGTCTTCAGCGTTAATGAACCTGTCAGCTTGATCCATAAACCCGTTCAAAGTTGTAGGAGTCTTACGAGCTATCTCCGCCATGAAGGAGCTCCTGGGCCATATGCCGCAGGAGGGCCGCTAAAGTGATTTTTTCGTCTTGGTTGTCGGTCGTCATTCTTTCTTTGTTGAACCTGATCAGGTACCCTTTCAGGCTCTCTTTCTCTCCTTGTTTGACGGTCAATAAGTACGCCGCGGGGCGCCTTCTTTTCCTACTTGCCATAAATTGGGTGGTGAAAAGTCCGGCTAATGTTTCAAAGCTACTGATTGATCCCGGAGGAATGGTTTCGAACCATATCCTAGCCATCCCCTTCAGTGTGAGAGGGAACGCTCGACATGCTACTTCGCCGGGATAGCCATGCAGGCTAATATGTGCTTTGAAGGCTTCTAGGTGTTCCACGAGATCCTGAGATTCATCATACGGTTCCACTTCTGGGACTTTGAATATAGACGGGAGAGGGACGGCCAGGACGTCTGCACTGTAGGGTGTCCCTACGCTCCCTTGCGAGGAGACGTGCCCTTCATTCGGGCTGATTAGTTTCGCCATTTCAGCATACCTATCTCCTAACTCTTTTAACTCGGTGTGCATCCGGTGTCGTTCTCCTTCAGAGGCCTCGTTCTCCTCAAGATGCCGGGAGCTCACGTTCTCCTCGAGATTGATCTAGCCACGGGCTGATATTTCTTCGCGGGGTTGCCGAAGGGCGGCGTTCTCCTCTTTCAGATTCCTCACCATTTCTTCCAGCACTTCTAGTCTTTCTTCCATGGCCGGGTCCAAATGTTGATCGTATTCGGTCGTTTGGGATAATGGTATGTTAGACATGCAAAAAGTACGTTTATCAATAGGATTCCACAGACGGTGCCACTATTAAGGACGTATTTTGCAGTCTGATTTACAATTCCCACTCGAACGGAACCTGCAAAATAAGAACAAGGGTGATCGGGGTCCGGGACCGCTCCGACGATCAAGTTAATTAAAGAGAATATGATAAGAGAAGTTTGTTTGAGGGGATTGTCAGAATGTACCTCGTTTCGGCTTTGGTTCAGTCTTATTTATAGGTGTTTCCCCTGAAAGGTGGTTTTATGATAAAAGATCTATTAATCGGGACATCACTCGATCGTCATCCTTGTGAATGGAAAACCTGATCTGATCCTATCTGTCTTATCGCATTAATTGGATATTTCTTTAATTAATACTCAAGCAGACCCTTTTGGAGAGGGACAGTAAATGCTGCTATATCCTCCTTCAATCTAGCAATTAATTATGCGTGTTTATAGCATCTGCGCATTTAAGAGGGGGAATCCGCACACCGGCGATTATCTGGTTGTTCATAAATGCGGGAATGATTATGATGTGAGGTGGATCCACAAGATATGCCAATAAATGAACCGTCGTTCTTGACATTAGCGCATCCTCGATGCCGGTTTATTTTCTTCTTCTCTATTCGAGATAACCAGTGACTCGGATAGTCTCTGATTCTGGTATTTCCAGTTGAATTCGGACGCCGTGTCATCTGGGTTTAGATCACGGGCCTCGGGCCCAACTTCCGTGTCATCTGGGTTCAGATCACGGGCCTCGGGCCCAACTTTTCTTTTGAGCTTAGGTTTGTTGTCGACTACCCTTTCAGAAAGCAGGAGAGAAAATGATATCGTTTTCTATCAATAAAAACTGGTTAAGGATATCTAGTTTAAAAATCGGATCCATAATTGGATTCGGGCGATTATTGTTATTTATACCCGCCTAGGTTAAATCCGAACAGATAACCACCCGCATAATTTGGATTTTTGGATCTTAATCTGGATTTGGAAAAAATTTGCTCTGGATGCACATCCCTATTCATGATGATAATCTGAATGCATACGTACATGCATTTTTTGATGCTCAATTAGTTGTTTTTTTATATGATTCTGAATTCTTTCATGATTGTTTGCAGTTGTATTACAATTGCATGGCTTTTTTATGTAAGTTTTGTTTGAGGCCAGCCCAAAAATATTTGATCGATCATGAGTATTTACTAATTAATGAGCTGAACCTACTCATGCATGCATGCATATATCATTTCATGAAATATATTTTTGCTCACACGGGGAAAAGAATGCTAAAACAAGAGTACTACTAGTTTATATATAATAAAATAATAATAGTTTTCTTTCATCAATTTCATAATTTATTGTACTTTACCTATTGTAGTTCTTAAAAAAAAATTAAGTACAAGTCTGGCTTGTGTAAGCCTGATTTGTTCTATGGTATTGCTCAGCATCTATGGATGTTTGGGGGGATAAAGATAGCTAGCCCATTGAAGAAATGGAATTCTAATTATCATGACTTTGGGCAGCTTTGGCATGACTTATTCAGATTTACAATAATCACATGGTTCAGGTTTTAAGGGATGTGCATCCATATTCGAATTCGGATATTCGGCCATAACCGAATCCGAATTCCCAAAACCAAGCTGTTCTTTGCCCGAATTAATTCGGATTTAATCCGGACGAATAATCCGAATTCAATTCGGATTGTAATCGATATCCAGATTTTTGCATTTTTTGTCTTAAAGACCTAGGTTATAACCGAATTTAACAGATTTTTAATATAACCCAAATGTCCAGAATTTTTGACTCAAGACTTGAAAAAAAGGTAGAAAAAATCAACAACGGGACTTTTGAAGAGGAATTAATTTGGAAGAAAATACAGACGGTTTGATTATTCGAGTTCTTGGGTTTATTGTGGTGTGTGTCAATGGTAACACTTCTTTCTGAGAGGATTTTCGACCGCGTCCTAATTTTTCCAGAAGCGTCATCCAAGTTATCGTTGCCAGATCTGCTCTCGTGCCACAACATTCTCACCATTTGGGTTGTCCAAACGAAAAACATGGCCTTCCCCCACTTTTCTCCAATAATTCACAGTAATACAACCCCCTATCCCTCAATAAATCCTCCTCTACAACACAAACTAGCACTTTCCCACATTCGAAGCTCCCTAATTTCATATCTATAGCTGGGTTTATGTTCAAGTCATCGCCCCACTTGTCCTTGGAAAAATAAACGCACTGAGAGATTGTGTAGGACTAGATTTGAACATGGATTTGGTGAGAGGTGGAGTGACGAGACAGGATGGAGATGAGCAAGTGCATTAATGGAGTTATTTTTGGACTTTTTGGGACATAAATGGAGTTATAGTTTTCAGGATTTTCGTTAAGAGTTGAGAGAGAGATAAGACGAATGGCGAACGGCAAACCAGAGTTAAATCAATGATGGCTAGGGTTTTCTATTTTAGAACTTGAGAGATAGAGAGAAAAAGAGTCGTCTGTGTCGAGTGAGATATCAGGTCTATTAAAGTGAAAGACTTTCATTGAAAGCAAGAGAGAAAACGATATCGTTTTCTATCAATAAATACTGGTTATGGATATCTAGTTTAAAAATTGGATCTATAATCGGATTCGGGCGATTATTTTTATTTATACCCGCCTAGGTTAAATCCGAATGGATAACCACCCGCATAATTTGGATTTCTAGATCTTAATCTGGATTTGGAAAAAATTCGCTCCGGATGCACATCCCTAATTTTTAAGTTATACTCATGATGATAATCTGGATACATACGTCCATGCATTTTCTGATGCTCAATTAGTTGTTTTTTCATATGATTCTGAATTCTTTCATGATTGTTTGCAGTTGTATTACAATTGCATGGCTTTTTTATGTAAGTTTTGTTTGAGGCCAGCCCAAAAATATTCGATCGATCGATAGTATTTACTAATTAATTAGCTGAACCTACTCATGCATGCATGTATCATTTCATGAAATATATGTTTGCTCACACGGGGAAAAAATTGCTAGAACAAGAGTACTACTAGTTTATATATAATAAGATAATAATAGTTTTCTTTCATCAATTTCATAATTTATTGTATCTTTTCTGTTACAGTTCTTAAAAAAAAATCTAAGTATAAGTCTGATTTGTGCAAGTCTGACTTGTACAAACTCCACTCATATGAACAGTAAAAATATTGTTCATATAAATAGTATTTTTTACTGTTCATGTGAGTGGGATTTATACAAGCCAGATTTGCACCTAACACTACTCTAATTCTTATTTAAATTTGGACTAGTCTACCTTAATTATATATAATTTTTTAAGTTGTTAATTAAGAATTGTTTTATTTTCCTCTTTATGTTGCGTTTTTGTTAGTTTATTTTGAAAATTTATTATAACATATAGTTTTCCTAAAAGTGAAATTAATTAAGAACTTAATTCAAAGGTTTTTGACATTAATTGTTCCCGGGAATGACAGCACGACGTTATGTCATAATATAACAAAGGCTTCCATTTGGAGCAGCAATTAATAATTAATGAAATCCAGTCAGTTTCTGGAATCACCCCGGGTTTTCGGAAAAAAGAGAAGTCTTCGTTAGAGGTGTAATCGGTATAATTGATCTTATTTTAGATAAAATTTAATTAGAATTGAATCAATATTATAAATTTTGTATTCTTTTAAAATTAATTACACATTAATTACTTTCAAAATTGATAGTATCAGTTTTATCAATTTCGCTCTAATTTTTCTGTTTAAATTAATTTATATTAGTCTATTAAATTACTAATATATATATATATATATATATTAAAATTAGTTATAGTAAATAGAATAATTATATATTAATATTTGTTATAGTATGTTTAATTTTTTATAACTAATACTAATAGTATTAATATTAGTATGTAATTTATATATAGACTTCAAGTATATTTTTAATAGTAATATAATATTAAACTATTAATATTAGGCTATAAAATATAAATTATAATTAGTTTATATTATATATTAATGTATAAAATATTATATATAATATAAAAATATTATTTTATATTATATTATATATTAAAAAAATTAATTTAAAATATACATTATATTAAACTGATTCGATCCAATTTTAAAAACCTTAAAATCAAAATCGAATTAATATCGAACAATTAACATTACAAATTCTGAAATGATTGTCCTGGTTCCGGAATGGGATGCTTTTAAGCTTGGCGTGAACTACGACGAGATCGAGAGTGGGCCTTCAGTTCTGAGCAACGTTAATGGGAAGTTTATGATAAATAAAATATATATATATATATATAAATATAAACATATATATATATTTTATAGATTTATTTTATAATTAAAATAATTTTATAAATAATATGTCACATCAAATTATGTTAATAGTTTATTTTTATATATTGTTTTTGTAATTAAAGTATTTTTTTAATAACAAATATTTTCAAGAGCAGTGATGTGAAATTATTTTTGGTCGTAAGATAGTCCAACGGACTCAACTGTAAGGGTAATTAGGCCATTGCTTAAGACCTCCCTTCTATGCAAGGCTCTCAAAAAAATTGAGTTTTTTTTAAAACTTTTTTTAAATTAGTAAAAACCATTTTTTTAAATAATTTTTATATTTTTAATATGTGCAAGGCTCTATAATATTAAATTTAATATTTAATACAATAAATTATTTATATTTTTAAATTATATTTCAAAATTTTACTAAATGGAAGTACAAAATTTGCATTGAAATCTCATTTTAAGTTATTTTATTAAATATAAATTTAAAAAACTTAATTTATATATTTTAAATAAATCTTCATTTGATTAAAGATTTTTAAAATATTCTATATAATAATTTATAAGTTATTATATTATAATTATGAATAATTTATTTAAATTATGCCTAATGCCTCAATAAGTATTGAGCCGCTCCTAGAGATAGTAATGACTCAAATTAAGTTATGTTAAGTTGTAAATTTATTTTTTAAAGAATAATATTAGTATGTTCTCATTTTATTCTCTCATTTTAATTGTTTATGTATTTAACTTTATTTTTAAATTTTTTTGCTTACTGATTAATAAAGTGACTATTAATATATTAATATTTTTATTTTTTTAAAAAATATAATTTACACTAAAGATACACTAAATGGGCAAATTAAAAGAGCATAATGGCATTACCCTTTCTTAAAATGGTTACGTAAGTTCAAAAGTTTTCAGTGTTTCTTTTTCTAAAAGTCACTTTCCATTACCATTACATCCTCCTTTTGATATTTAAAGAAAAATAAAATAAAAAATCGAGAGGTGAAGAGTGATGCTATCTAATCAAATCAAAGTAAGATAAAGAATAAGACGATAGTATCATCAGTAAAACGTTTTCAACGCATTATTAAAATTAAGAGGAAGGAATTATGGAAAAATCTATTATATATGGCTGATGCACAATGTCCTGTTTGTAAAAGGGAAGAGGAAACTACAATCCATGTTCTATGGAATTGCTCAGCATCAATGGAATTCTAATTATCATGACTTTGGGCAGCTTTGGCATGACTTGTTGAATAAACTGGAAAATGACTCTTTAGAACAAGTTGCAGCTGTGCTTCGCAAAATAATGAACCGAAGGAATAATTTTGTGTTTAATAATAGTTTTAATGGCCCAATAGCTTTGTTCAATTCTGCATTTACTGATATAGAATTATTTCATGAAGTTCAGCAGGGTCCTTCTCTTAATTATATATACCGTTAGCATCTCTCAACAGAGGTTAACAACATCAGATGGATTCCTCCTGGCTCCTACTACTGATTCTTGCTGTAAGCTTAATTATGATGCAGCCTATGATTCAGATAAGAAGCTTATGGGAATGGGAATCGTGGTGGTGGCAAATAGCAGAGGAGAAGTTGAGATTGTTTGGTCGGCTCCCAGGATACATGTGTGCAGGGGGGCATGCCCCCCTCCCCACGGGCCCACTCCTATTTTTAAAAAAATAAAATAAAATATACGTTATTTTAAAGAAAAAAAAATTAAAATATGTTTATTTTATTTTTTATAATTTTATAGAATAATATTAATTTTGTTTTGTATTAACCTACTCTCTAAAAATTATTTTAGTTTCTTTTTATAAAATTAATCTAATTTAAAAATAAAATACATCTTACATAAAATAAAATGATATAATAATATGATGACATGTTATTATTATAGATAAAATAAAAATAAAAAAGAAGTTGAATGATTTCTAATATATTTTTAATATATTTTTATTATTATGATATGTTTTTATCATATTATATATTCTTTATAATACATAAGTTGTATTAGATAAATTTTATTTTTATTGTAAATCTTATTATTAAATTATTTTATACTACATAAAAAATTATATATAAATATAATAAAAAATATTTTATATATTTTATTTTAATTTTGCTCGTCCCTCCCAACCCAAATTTTTAACTCCCGTCACTGCATGTGTGTTCTTCTTTCTCAGCCAAGTGTTACGTATTTTTTGATTGATTATTAATGAAATTATTTTCCTTTAAAAAATACTAATAATAATAAAAGGATTTAAATCCAATGGACGTAGGGCATGTTTATCTTATAATCTGATATTTATTGGAATTGAAACCGAGCGTAATAATCACGATAATTTCTTCTATTATACTTCGCTATATAAATTTTGTGGTGATGTGACTACGAAATCGTGGAAGCATTTTTAACGTTGAAAGTCAAAGGACTTAGAAATTTAAATCAACTGGAATTAAAATATGATCAAGACTTTTCATAAAGAATAAGATGGTAAGGGATATAAAATTAAAAAAAAATTATTATTATAAGCAATTTTATAAAAAAATATTTAGAATTCTTAAGAACTGAAGTTTTTTTCTTTCTATATATGATTTGGGTGTATTACTGATTGAGCGAAAGCTCATATATATATATAGGCAGTATTAGAAGTAGCCGACATTAGTTCGGCTTTGGTCATTTACAAAATAATAGAGTTCGACATAAGTTTAACATAATAATAGAGTGGGAAGAAAAGGAAGGGGAGGGGGGTCATACACCGCCCCCTCTTTTTGACTTTCACAATGCTCCTATTTGAATGACCATCCATAAAAAATCTGTCTCGTTAAAATTTTGCCAAGTTTAAATCCAATGGGAAGAAAAATCAATAGTGAAGAAAAAAGAGTAAAGTATTTTTATGTACCACCAAATGTTTTAAGATTACCTTATTAAAACCTTGCAAAGGAAAATCCAATGAGACAAAACCTCAGCGAAGGAAAAAAAGTATAATCAGCACAAATCATCAAGACATTTACTCCCCTGAAAAGTGTATGATGATAGATTTTTAAGTCTTCGCATTCCAATGTTCTGTATAATTTTCTTGAATGTCGCAGTTGGTTATACTTTCGTGAATAAATCTGCTAGATTATCACTTGATCGTATCTGCTTGACATCAATCTCACATTTCTTCTTAACTTCATGAGTATAAAATAATTTTGGTGAAATATGTTTGGTTCTATAACCTTTGATATATCCTCTTCTGATTTAAATGATATAAGCAATATTATTTTCGTTAAAATTATTGAGTTATCATTGATCATGGGAAAACCACACTTTTCTTAGATATGTTAAATCATTGATCTCAGCCAAATACACTCTCAACTTGCTTCATGAATTGCAATAATCTAAAAGTGATTTGAAGATGTGACAGATAATATCTGTTTGACAGATCTTCAGGATATGACAGTATCTCCATAAGTAAATACATATCCAATTTGATATCTACTTCTGTGTGGATTTGAAAGATAACCTGCATCTGTGTACCCAATCAATTGTGGCCTTGATCCGCGTTAATAAAATGATCTCATATCAATCATACCTTGAAGGTAACGAAAAATATGTTTAATATCATTCCAATGCATTCGAGTTAGAGCAAAACTATATCTTGCAAGTAGATTAACTGAAAATATAATATCAGACCGAGTGCAATTTGTAAGATACATCAAAATTTTAATTGCACTGAGATATGGTATTTCGGGATCAAGAATTTCTTCATTGTCTTCATAAGGATGGAATGGATCATTCTTCATATCAAGTGATCGAACAACTATTAGAGTACTCAGGGGATAGGCTTTGTCCATATAAAAGTACTTCAGGACTTTCTCTGTATACATGGAGTGATGAATAAAAATTTCATTTGGCAAGTACTCGAGCTACCGGCCAAGACAAAGTTTTGTTTTGTTAAGATCTTTCATTTCAAATTCATTTTTTAAATATATAGCGATTCTTGTGATCTCTTTAGGCGTTCCTACAATATTTAAATCATCAACATAAATCGTAATAATGACAAATTCGGATTATGATTTCTTAATAAAAATATATGGGCATATAGGATTATTCTCAAATCCTTCTTTCAATAGATATTCGCTTAGGTGATTATACCAAATGCGGTCGAATTGCTTTAACCCATATAAAGATTTTTGAAGTTTGATAGAGCACATACTTCTAGATGTACTTGTAGATGTTTCAGACATTTTATATCCCTCAAAGATTTTCATATATATGTCATGGTCTAAGAATCCATATAAATATGCAATGACCACATCCATTAACTGCATATCTAATCCTTTTGTAACAACTAAATTAATCAAAAATCTGAATATATTTGCATCCATAATGGGATAATATGTTTTCTAATAATCAGTCCTGGGTTTCTGCAGGAAACTTTGTGCGACAAGTCGTACTTTGTACCACACAATTTCATTTTTCTCATTACGTTTTCCTACAAATATCCACTTATATCCAACATTCATTACACCTTTTGATATTTGGACAATAGGTCCAAATACTTCTCGCTTTGCTAGCGAGTTTAATTCAGTTTCAATAGTTGTTTTTCATTTTGCGTCGACATTTTTCAATGATTTTTTACTCACTTTCTTCATTAATTCTGGTAATATTAATGGTCATCTTATATGAAAATATGTTGTCGGCAATTTTATTTCTATCCAGAATTTCTCCAGTACTTATAAAATGTATTGAGATCTCATTATATTCAGAAACATGTTCCTATTTAGGGTAAAATGCTTCATGAAACACATCTTTAAGAGGTCAATTTCAGGAGATTTTGGAATAGAATATTTGACATCTTCAGGAGCATCAACTATACTTGTAGCATGTATTGTAGGTATGGGTTCTTCAAGAACATCAAATTCATTTTATATCATTTTCTTTCAGGAAGTTTTATTTTTTGCATCAATAGGTCTTTCACGCTTCAGGCATGTCTTAGACTCACCTATTGTTGTTTTGACAACTTATTCTTTAGGGATTTCAATTCTTGTTAGAGCATTAACATCAAGAATATATAATTTTACTACACCTTTAGTATTAGTAAATACATCTGATAATTGATTTGCAACACTTTGCAGATGAATAATCCTCTGAACTTCTAGTTTGCATTCATTTGTAGGAGGATCAAATTGAGATAGAACTTTATTATCTCAAGTAATTTCTTGTCGTGCTTTAGGCACCGACTTTTCATTATCCAGTAATGGAAAAGTGGATTCGTCAAAGTGACAATTCTCAAAATGTGCTTTAAACATATTCCTTATAAGAGGCTCAATGTATCTAATAATAGATGAAAAATCAAAACTAACATATATTCCAAGTCTACGTTGAGGGCTTATTTTTGTACGTTGTGGAGGTGCAATTAGAACATATACAGCACATCCAAAAATATGAAGATGAGAAATATTTAGTTGTTGACCAAATGCAAACTGTAATGGAAAATATTTATAATATGCAGATGGTCTAATTCAAATTAATGATACTGCATGAAGTATAGCATGTCCCCAAGCAGAAACAGGTAGTTTCGATCTCATAAGTAAAGGTCTAACGATTAGTTGAAGCCTTTCGATCAAAGATTCAGTTAAACCATTTTGAGTGTGTGTATGAGCAACAGGATGTTCAATATCTATTCCTATTGACATGCAATAATTATCAAAAGTTTGAGACAAAATTCGCTTACATTATCCAATCGAATAGTTTTAATTGGATATTCAGGGAATTATGCCCGTAGTTTAATTATTTAAGCAAGAAGTCTAGCAAATACAGCATTCCTAATGGAAAGCAGACAAACATATAACCATTGATTTGATGCATTAATCAAAATCATAAAATATCTAAATGGTTCACTTGATGGATGCATAAACCCATATATATCCACGCGAATCATTTGTAAAAAGGATGTAGATTCAACAACGACTTTTGAAGAAGATGGTTTAATAATCAACATAACTTGGAAACATGCAGAGCATGGATATTCATTAGGTAAAAGAATCTTTTGATTTTTTAAGGGATGCCCATGCGAATTATCAATTATTCGTCTCACCATTATTGATCTCAGATATCCAAAACGATTATGCTAAGTCATAAATACTTTTGAATCAATGCATTTTTGGTATATTACTACATATGATTGACTTGTTCTCATTATTGTATAATACAATCCAGAAGATAGCGCAGACAGTTTTTCTAATGCGAGTTTCTGACCCTCTATTATTTTAATAATGAGAAGATGCTCTTTACTGTCTTTCTTAGTAGTTTCAATATGATAATCATTACGACATATATCTTTAAAACTCAATAAATTTCTTCTAAATTGTGAAGAAAATAGAGATAGTTTGATAATCAACTAACTTTGGGAACATGCAGAGCACGAATATTCATTAGGTAAAAGAATCTTTTGACTTTTTAAGCGATGCCCCTGCGAATTATCAATTATTCATCTCATCATTATTGATCCCAGATGTCCAAAACGATCGTGCCCAGTCATAAATATTTTGGGGTCAATGCACTTCTGGTACATTACCACATATGATTGACTTGTTCTTATTCTTGTATAATACAATCCAGAAGATAGAGCAGACAGTTTTTCTAATACGAGTTTCTAATTCAATATTATTTTAATAATGAGAAGATGCTCTTTACTGTCTTCTTTAATAGTTTCAATATAATAATCATTACGACGTACATCTTTAAAAATCAATAAATTTCTTCTGGATTATGAAGAAAATAAAGTATCATCAATACAAAATTTGGTACTATTAGGTAACACAATATAAGCTCTTCTGGAGCCCTCAATTAGATTTGATGAACCTGATATGTCATGAATATAATATAGATTTTTCTTAGTGTTAGATTTTGAAAATATTTTTTTATCTTTGAGAATTGTGTGAGTTGTAGCACTATCAGCCAAACATCTTTATCATTTAACTCGGAGATAAAAAGTTCATCTGTGTAATCCATGATTCTACAAAATATACAAAATTTTCATTACAAATATTAAAAAGTTCTAAAAAAAATACAGTAATTGAGAGGAATACTTCCATCTCCAATCAAGTGATCAACTCTACCATCAGGATCTTCAAAGAAATCAAAAACATCAAGATGAGTGATATCATTCTCATCTATATATAATAAATTATCTAATGGTTCTACTAAATTTGTTTCAAACTTTTTATTCTTTCCTTTTATAAATGTTTGATATAAATCAGTCAAGTGCCTAGTCATACGACAAGTACGTGACCAATGTCTAGTCATACCACATCTACAGCACACATTTTCACCTTTTTTTTTTAAGAACTATTTTAAGAGCTTTTACCCCTATATGAGTTGTACTACTTCTGATGATACGATATATTTTTATTAGTATCCCTTTTAATATTGTTACTTCTGGGACCAATATTTCTATAGTATCTCCTAGCACGTCCACGCCATCAATTTCTTTGAAATGATGCACCGTTCGCTTTTGGAAATAATGTAAATCCAGTACTATTCACTTCAAGGAATGATGTTGAGCCAGTAGGACGTGACTGGTAATTTCTTAATAAAAGCTTATTATTTTGCTCAGATACTAGATGACAATATATAAGTTCAGAATATTTCTTGAACTTTTACTCGCGATACTGCTGCTGCAGGAGCATATTCAAACCATGAAAAGTAGTATATGTCTTCTCTAATATATCATCATCGATAATTTTCTCACCACATAATTTTAATACTGAGCTGGTTTTAAAATGTGCGAAGTTATATTCACTACCCCTATGAAAATTTTACAACCTCAGGTGCAATCATTGGGAAGATCATAGTCTTCTGGTGTTCATATCTCTTCCTCAAATTATTTCACAAAATAAAGGGATGTTTTATTGTAAGATATTCAGTTTTTAATTCTTCGTGAAAATGGCAGCGAAGGAAAATCATTACTTTAGCACAATCCTGCAGGAACGCTTGATTTCCTTCTTTTAATGTTTCTCCCAAGTTCATTGCATCCAGATGGATCTCAGCATCAAGGATCTAGGATAAGCAATTTTTTCTAAAAATATCAAAAGCAACGAATTCCAATTTTGTAAAATTTAACATTTTCTACATATATAAATAGTGAAATAAATGTGCATCTAAAAAATATATTTATAAAGTCATATAGATTTTATCAAGTAATAATCAACAATATAATATTTTATATTCATCTCAAAGACTGCAATTAATATATTAAAAAATTTGTTTGAAGAAAAAGACTATTAACTTTATAATTGGTAGAGCTGTCGTATTGATAATGTATTATAAAACTAAAAAAAAAATTATTATTACAAAAAATTTTATAAGAAAATATTTACAATTCTTAAAAATTAAAATTTTCTTCTTTCTTTATATGATTTGTGTGTATTACTGATCGAGCGAAAGCTTATATATATAAGCAGTATTAGAGGTTGCCGACATAAGTTCAGTTTTGGTCATTCACAAAATAATAGAATTTGACATAAGTTTGACATAATAATAGAGTGGAAAGAAAAAGAAGGGGAGGGGGGTTATACACCGCCCACTCTTTTTGACTTTCACAATAATAAGAATATTTGAAAGCTCAACATGACTTGAAAACTTAATATATATTTACGAAATATTCTATATGAAAATTTTACACCACACATCTATACTTAATCAGCATGTATTTTTTATTTTATTTTTATCCTTCTATTTAAATATACACATAAGTATTAAAATAAAAAGATAAAAATGATAAATTACATATTAATTAAGTAAAAGTGTGTAGTGTAAAATTTCTTTTTTTATTTATATATATAAGAAATTATTATTTTCTATCCTGCTTTTCTTTTTCTTCCTTTCTTTATTAATGTTCTAATGAAAGTTTGTACAAATCTCGCTTGCCAACTTTGTATGACATTCGTCATTTTTCATAATCCTTCTACTCATGATCTTTATACTACATATGCACTTGATTTTTTTTTAATTTTATTACTTTTATTAAATTAAAAATAAAATCTTCTACTCATCATCTATATGTACACTATATATTTAATAAAAAAAATTAAAAAAATTCATGTTGGTTATGATGAGGAATTGTTAGTACACAATCATTTGGGGAAATAGTGGTGCGCGGCATGTCGTGTTAAAGAAATGACTTTTATCAAAGGGCACCGATTACTTGATTCCTTTGGTCCTTTATATTGTAAAATTTGTTTCTCTTTTGAGTCATACTTCGTACATCCATTTGGTTCTCAAAAAGTGTAAGCAGAAAAAGAAAGGAGCAAAATACTAGAAAATTGATGAGAACTTACAAAATTAAGCCCTTTTCTTTTCTTTGTATTGATCATTGTACTTTCCGGGAATCAACACAAAGCCCCTATCAATAATTGGAGCACGATACAGCCACCTGAAAGCCTCAAACATGATATATAAACAACCTCCCCAAGGGCTGGTTTAATAATTGGAGCACAACAACTAAAATAACCCTTTTCATATCAAGGTGTCACAGGTCATTTTTCGACCACTTTATTGTCAAAATACATAGTAGTTTGCCCTGATTGCATCATGAAAAGCCCAAAAGTTCTGAATATGTGCAGCAGTTTGAAGCCTCTAGTTAAGAGCCTTCTCACTTTAATGAAAAGGTGGTGATAATAGTAAGCTAAGAAAACTGAGATTTGTAAAACTTTAACAAAAGGGAGTGACTAGATTATGCAGCGTAGCTCTGCTTGTCGCACTTGCTGCAATACTGAAATTTCCATGGAAATCATCCATCCACAATCCATCCCATATTATATCCTCGTTTGAGGCCTCAGGCACAGGCAAGTTGCCATGGAGCAAGGAGGGAAAATAGTGCTGCTCCTCGTTGGTGTTTGGGTAAATGGTGGACAATTCATGCTTGACATGAGGTTGAGATGTTGCCCTAATCTCGTTTCCATTCAGCTGGGCCATGATCCTTTCCATGTCCACTTGATTCAGCTGCAATTGTTGTTGCTGTATTTGTTGACATTCTTGTTGTTGTTGCTGCTGCTGCTGCTGCTGAAATTGCTGCCTCCTTAGGAGTCGAGTTTTTGCAGTTTTAGAAGCATCAGAAGGGACTTCAGTTTTTTTCTTGAAATGGGTCCTCCAGTAGTTCTTGATCTCATTGTCTGTTCTTCCTGGCAAGCTTCGAGCAATTGTTGACCACCTAAATTTTTTATAAAACTTTCAGAATCAAACTTTGTAATTAGCTCACTAATTTCAAGACCTTGACAGCTTAATAGTTAAAAATAAAAACTAACCTGTTTCCCCACATGGCATGCAGTTCTAGAATTATGCTCTCTTCATGAGGGGTTATCTGCCCCCTCTTAAGGTCTGGCCTCAAATAATTCACCCACCTCAATCTACAGCTCTTCCCATTCCTTTTCAACCCTGTTCAGGCAAAAACAGAGTAATATGTCATCTCGAAAGCCAAAAAGGAGGAAAATAAGCGACAGTTAGGCATCAGGATGACACCAACAGAAAACCAAGAAGAAATGAGCTTGAAAGAATTATTGACAAACAAAATTCACAGGCTCCAAAGTTAAAAAATCCCTCCATCATTTTGCCCATTCCCATGCATTAAACAGATAGATAGAAATGATACTGTTATAATTTTAGCCATATATCAATGGAGCTGAATTTTTACCTACGATCCTAGCAACAGAGTTCCATCGTCCTTCACCATGCAGCCTGACATACTCAACAAGCAATCTATCTTCCTCAGCAGTCCAAGGTCCCTTCCTCCAGCACTCTTCTTCTATTATACCCCAACCCAAATGGCCTGCCATGACCGGTGACCACCCCAACTCGTGCAAAAAGCAAAAGCTGTGAATGACTTCTGAGGTGATCTTGGTTTGCAAAATTCTATGGTATCTTGAGTTTATGCTTGTCACATGTTTATATATGCCCCAAAAGTCCCTTACTTCATTTCATTATTCAAATAAGTCCTTTTCAACTACTGTTTAGGGTACGGATGATCTCAAGGAATCCCATCTAAGATTACCAGATTACCCATACTTTCTTTGGTGTCATGGGCTTGAATTATATAACTAAATAGTACGAAGTTTATGAACAAATTCTTACTGTTTCTGTGTGGTCCTGACTCTAAGAGTAGTGATCAAAAGTTATCATAGCAATCAAGCGGCTATAATGCTTTGATCAAGAGGTTAGAAGTGGGCATTTTGAGGTCAATTATTTGTGAATGAATACAAGGTCATTTGAGGAATCTAAAGATCTACTCAGGGATTGGGTGGAATACTCTGATCTGATAAGGATCCAAAATCAATAACAAAGAATTATATAGGACTCTCATGGCTAAGGACACGTGTTAATAGTCCTTATGAATCTAGACAATATAAAAATTAATAGCTGTTAGCATAGACAAGGATAGAAGCTAAGAGATGTGACAGAAGCTACAAGCATGCCAGGTGCAATTTTTTCTTAACTTAAAAAAAATAAGAAGACCAATGGATTTTTACCATCTGTTGGGTTTGATTACTTATTAAGGAGGGTGATGCACGAAATCGACATTAAATTTGAATAAATTAGACTCTGTTGGATGCCATTTTGGGTATTGGGGTACTAAAATATTGAGAGTTTTGCTGGCTTTGGCAGGTCACAATGAGGACAGGACACAGGTGGCGTTTTTGGGTAACAGTTCTGGAAATGAGAGGCACTGTTTCTGCTGCCACAGGTGTATGGATTTTCCTCGCTGATCTTGAGATTGAAGAGCCACATACTTGCTCTGTTAGAAATCAATCAACATATTGTTAATCAATTGAACTGATTAGGGAATAAGACACAGATAATGTGAAGAGCCAAGCTAACTCAGACTGAAAACTTGGTGGCTCGATGGGTTCATGCTAAAAGATGTACTCTATCAGATGATCAAGATTAAAATTTTCAGATTTTTGTAACTTTGAAATAATTTGATGCCTTGAGATATCTAAGTGAATTGAAGAAGAGAAATGATATTTGCAGTTCTGAAGTGTACATTCTGTCTGTATTCATTTTTTTCATAAATAATATATGAGATTCACGTAAAAAAAAAAAAAATTATTTCTTGAACAGCCATATTTTTTATTTTAAATATTAATTAATTAGAAAAAAAAACCCATAAAATAAGAAGAGGTCTTGATTATGGAAGATATGTGTTGTACGTGCTCTCAAGTCACTACTGCATCATCTGGAAATCTCTCTAGTTATTAGTGCTCTAGACACTACTCATAATCCGCGTTTAGTAGGGATTGTCAAATAAATCAAAACCTTACATAGGTAATAAAATACTTGAACAAAAGAAATCTGGCTAACAGCTAGCATGCATGTGTGTACTTGAAAGGCACACAAGACACAAGATTTTCATATTCCTTGATCCAGCAACTTTATTTTATTTTCTTATGTATGGGAGACGGAGTCTTTTCAGGGTAGATTTTGGATGGAGTTTGTGAGATTGTTGTGGGGTTAGAATCAGTATTTATTAACTAATTAATTAACTTCTCTTTTATTTTTATATTAACTGCAATTGGATATTCTAATTGCTGTTTCTTTGCCACTGGAGTCTGGTTTCTAGAAGCTCGATCAGTTCAGGACTTGGAAAATATATAAAGATATGTTTTATTCTTAGATATTTATGTTGAGTCAGATTGTCACTTCGGTGACCAGCCAATTGTTTGTCTTCTACTTTTTGTTGTTTATACTTATAGGGATGAAATTAGAAGTTATGCTAGAATTAGCATGATTTGCAGGATCTTAGTTATCGGATTAGATCCACATTTAAGATCTGTTTTAATGGAAAATGGTGAATTTTGATACTTGTAACAAGATTATTAATTGATATGGAATCCATGAAAGTTTTTTGTTTCTACTTTTAATTATTGATCGTCCCCAGATTTATTTGAGTGACGTTTCATCCAATTAATAACCTTATCTTTCTTGATTATATACGATTCAACAAAGATTTGGAGAACTCAATTTTGATGTGAATCAGTGTGTTTGTCTGTGTGTTAGTATATATATATATATATGATAATCAAGCAATGTTAGCTAGATATAATCATGAGTTATGCAAGTCTACATTCTTTTAAAAAGAATGAAATCTATTTTTAAAAAATTATTTTATTCATATAAATTTTATATTTATTCATTTTTTTCAAAATGAATGGGTGATCTGATACATTCTATGATTGCCACTACATTTCTCCAACCGAAATTGTGTGATGCATCATGTTTGTTTATTTTTATTGCACTCTCCATCTTAAAAGTAAGGGATCCAAATCTATATTTGATATGGGAAAATGCTAAGTTTTCCGGTGAACCGGTTTCGTTTGGGTTCCATTTCATCTTTTTATTTTTTATTTTTAGTTTTTTTTAATATGTTTTTTATATAATTTTTTTAAAATCTTAAAACATTTTTTAAAATATAAAAAAATCATATTATTATTTAAAAATATTTACTTAAAAATAATATTAAAAAACTAAAAAATAAAATAAAAAGATAAAACAGAATTAATCAAGACCCATTTCACTAGAATGAGTAGCATCACTCATTTGATATAATACCTATTGGGCTTTTTGTATAAAGTTTGATTTTGGTTTGCAGCGGCCCCATTTGATGACCCGACATGAATTCATTACAGTTTTTCGGTATATTTTGGACTTACTTTTCGCTCTCAATCCGACTTGACTCGTTAATTAGAGTTTACTATATATTATATTAAATTCTTGTATGGATTTGTCATATTATTAAGATATAAAATA
This sequence comes from Platycarya longipes, assembly GCA_036559045.1. Taxonomy (NCBI): domain Eukaryota; kingdom Viridiplantae; phylum Streptophyta; class Magnoliopsida; order Fagales; family Juglandaceae; genus Platycarya; species Platycarya longipes. The sequence goes on from CM071790.1 coordinate 36,507,576, forward strand.
AAAAATTTATATCTTTTCATCAATTTAAAATTTTTAAACAAGTGATGATTTCATATAGTATCAGAATAGAGATTCTGAATTCGAACATTAACTCTATACTCTATTTTATTTAATTAAATATTTCACTTATTTGACTTACTAATTGATAAAAAGCTTGACTCATAAATAATAGGTAGTGTTAATATATAAAATAATAAAATTTACATCTTTCCATTAATTTAAATTTTTAAGATAAATAATGATTTCATATACATATATATTTATTTATTTATGACTGCACTCTCTATTCGACGACTATCATGTGAAATAAAATTTTCTGCCCAAGCACATATTTGTCGGATCACATGAATTTTGTATTGAGTGTGATTGATTCTATATTTGTTTTACTCTTAACTCTTTCTTCTCTTATCATTTCTAACAATACCAACAACTATATAATAATCCCAATCTCTACAACTTTTACAAGAAATAAAGTAAATTGGTGTCTTCTTTATATTAAATTTAATTATCATCATCACGGTTGATATATGTATATACATTTTAAATTTGTGTCATTTAAGTATTTCATTGATCTATAAAATGCACTTAAAATTAATTATGCCAATAAGACTATTTAAATGATGGCACCGCATAAAGTTAATCCTAATATTCTTTATAACCAGTCACAAAAGGTGAAATTATTGCTGAGCACAGCAGTTATACGATACGACAGAAACTACAACCTGGCATTTAAACAGCAAACTATAGATTATAGAACTGATATATTGTTGAAAGGTGGGTAAGCTGAATTTGGATTAGTGATCTCGTGATCATGCTTAATTTCTCTTTTGAACTGCAACTTTGACTCGAAATTCTTTTGACCTTGACCATAGCTATCACGGCTGGCTAAAAGCACATGAAAATACCCTTCTCAATTATTAATATATATATATATATCCTGAATTTAATTAAATGTGACTTAATTTTTAGCCAATGACATAATGGGTCAGCTTTATTTTTTCACCGTACCTGTAATTTGTGCTTATTGTTGGGACCTAATTTTGTTAGAAAATAGATTGTTGAGGCCAGGAGTGCAAAAGTAGACGATGGTCTCGGAAATATACTCTTATCTATATCCAAAACTTGTACGCAGCTTAGCATGCACTAGGACTAGGAGTTTTGTCACCTCACTCTACACCATACACAATATTTATTTATTTAAAAAAAAAAATAGTTTTATTCTTTCTAAACTAATTAAATTTTTTTACTCATCATCCATACAATATATATTTGGTAGTAGAAAAAATTATAAATGAAAAAATTATGGATAGTATAATATATGAAGATGATGAATAAATGACCAAACCACAATGCGGCAGTTCTGCCCATTTTCACGGTCTATTTCACTTATGAGTGGTGATACTCATACAACTATTTTTACAATATTTTTATAACTTATAGTGTATTTAAGTTTTTTAATTTTTTATCGTTTTCTTTTAAGTATTTTTTTAATATTTTTAATCATTAATTTTTTTTTTATTAATATTCATATCCTTATAAATCATTAAGTAAAATTAAAAATTAAACAAAAAAAAAATTGTAAAAAAGTTATAAGTGGGTCGTACAAGTATCATTTCTCTTCACCCTATATACCACCCTCCCTTTCGTGCTAGTGTGTTTAGGGTTGTTATTTATTTTACGAAAAATAATTTATACAAGTCTTATATTGGCTTTCTTAAAAGGAAAACAATTTAGCTATAAAGAAATTATATAAAAATAAATTTATAAATTGATGTAATTTGACATGGTATATCAAATTATAAAATTATTTTTATTATAAAATAGATATAACGTATTCCATAAAACCATACAAATTTGTGACTTTAATTTATATGGTCTATTTATTTATATAAGAGTTATCTTTCAAGAAAGTAGACCTCACTTAAGGTATGAAAAAAATTATTCTTTTTTAGTGAAAAATACATTTTTTAAAGGGAATATCCAAAACTTGTCTACCTGTTTAGATTCAGATATGAAAAGAGATAGTTTTAAATGAAAGTTGAAAGTTAAATAAAATATTATTATTATTTTAATATTTGAAAATATTGAATTGTAATTTATAACTTTATTATATTTTGTGTTAGAATTTAAAAAAGTTATAATGATGAGATGAGATGAAATCACTCCTAAATTCAAATTAGAATTTAATTTTCCAATAATATTATGGTCTTTCTTGAATTAGAAATTCTTTCCATACGTTGATTGAAGGGAAAGAGATTTCTTACAATCTTTTAACCTAATTTCTTTTATATAATATCAAGAGAGATAAATACAGTATATGGACTCGATCAACTATAGTACAATATGTTCGAGATTAATATAAGTTTAAATATTATATATATTTTCTATCAAAAAAATATATTTATATATTTAGTGGATTCGACATTTTGTATCTATCTCCAAGAGACTTGCAGTTTAGGTATTAAGATATTTGGAGACTTCACTATTATTTATTATTTTATTATTATTTTTTATATATTTTTTATTGTTATTTTTCTACTATTAATTATTATTTAATATTTTATCATTATTTTTTTACTATTATTCAAAAAATATCTGATCACTTTAGTATCCAAATACAACTTTAACAAAGCTTTTGAATATAAAAATTATAAAAAACATGGTAATACCGATTGTAGAAACGTAAGCAACACTGTCCACATCAGAAACTTTAGAAGCGAAGTGGTAACCAAACTTCTTGTCGTCAACATGAACTTTCAATGTTTTGGTTGTAGGGCACTACCGACCAATCAACCTAATCGGTTTACCTCAACAAAGTATGATATTAGGAGATCAAGTAGTAGCAATACTAGAACTCCTAGAGATAGCGTAATTTAATGCATTTTTGTGTGACCCTAATTATCTTTTTGACTGTCACTTAGCTGTGCACCAATGTGATCAGAGCCAGCCAGTTCAAGCTTATCTATCATCCTTTGAACCTTTCCCTTCACTTTTGTATTTGTTGTAATCAGCTTCACTAAGGCATTATTAGGAACTTAGATTTAACTAAAACCAATTCAGTTTAGTTTAATTTTAAGCTAAGTCTAACATCCAAACACTCAACTCCTCAACTCAAATTTTTTTTACACTTAAGACCCGCACTCTTTACAATTTAACACATTTTTACACGTAAGACTCATAACATTTTTCAACTTTTCATAAATACATTAAAACTTATTTTAATATCTAAACATATCTAAATTCATCTTAGGTAGTGCCCATAAAACTCATTCCACATTTACAACTCACTATTATTTATAAAGAATTCAACTTAGCTCAACATTCAAAAAAACCATTCTCTATATTCTAATTGTTCTAATTTTGAACGAGAAATTCTAAATGAAAGTCTTACACTACATACTTCTACCTAATCAATGTATGATTTATCATATTTTTGACGTCCTTTCTAATGCTCACATATGTGCATTTAAAAAGAAAAGAGAAAAATGAGAAATTACATGTTGGTTAGGTATTAGAGGTGTATGGAGTAAGACTTCTTTGTAACATTTGTCAATGTTGAGCATATATATGCACCATATATCCTGACCAAACTTTCTGATCACTAGAGAGCATCAAGGATTATGCTCCAGTTTTGGTCAAGCAGTCGACTCTGATTTAAGTCTATCATGATCTCTAAAGTCGACTATGAAGTAGGCACACCACATGAATCCATGATTACATTATCTTCTTCCTTTTTTCTGGCATATATGTTGCCATCATGCTCACCATTAGATATATGTAACATCCGTTGCAGATTTTTATCCCATACATAATGATACATTAAAGTCAAAATATGAGGATGTTTTAATTGTTGTGTTCCCAAAAAGTTATATTGACATGTGAAATAATCAAAACCCCTAAAGTCCCTTGTTTCCATCATATTGCTTAGTTGCTCATGACAACTTGTTAAGATTACGCTGGAATTCGCCATTGAATTTTGTTTGAGTTGGATGTTAGAAGTAGAGAAATACTTATCATTATTCTAAATTTTATCATATTAAATCGCATTAGTCGATATGTTATATTTTGAATAACTTTTCAAGAAAAATTGAGTCAATGTATGAAACCACTTAAATATAACACTTTACTTGACGTGATAATGGTGATAAAATTAAGAATGAATAATAACATTTAGGGGTATAAGACTACTGGTCCGGATCAGAAAAATCGACCGGACCGAATGGTTGGACTTAAAAGACTGATTGAATGGTTGGTTCAGACCGAATCTGATCGATAGTCTTGGTGGTTGGTCCTAAGTTGTAGTTTTTTTAGACCGGACCGAGACTGAAAACGACCCAATGTATATATATATTTAAATATTTTTTTTATATATAATATAACATTTATATGGTAGTTGTAAAACTTAATTATGCAATTTTCATTTAAGGGATCATCATTGACCATATATATAATGAAATTATTTAATATCTATGAGGTATATATAAAATGTTAAAGAGATCACTTAATTTTAATTTTATTATTAATATTTAATTTAATTTTTTTTTTTAAAAAAAGATTAAAAAAAAATCATGGATCTGATCGGACTGAATAGACCAATCGAACCAATAACTAACAGTCCAATTTGACAAAAATAATGACCAAAATTTTTTATCCTCCCCCAAACTGGACTGGAGTCTAGACTGTTTACACTCCTAATAACATTGCTTATCAAAAAACTTTTACAAAGACAATACATCTCACTTAAAATAATGTAAAAAGGGCTACTTTCTTGCAGTAAAGCTCACCTCATGCATATCATCTGTGTATAAATCGAGATGGTCATTGTTGAGTTATGTATAACCAGGCACGTTCGACAGAAAGCTGAAATGAATTCCTCTGATTTGTATTTTTGTATTCTTTCATATGTGGCTGAGACTGTATATTGTATATTTATAGGAAAAATTTACAACAACCTTTATTCTATGTCTCCTTCTCTCATGTTTTTCGGAAAGGGAACAAATTTGTGGATTTGTATGGCTGGAGGCAGAAGGCACAAGTTCTTAATGGTCGTCTGATCGGGATCTGCCTACTATACTCAAAGGTATCTTGCGACTTGAAAGAATTGGTCTTCCCACGGTTCGTTTGGTTTAGTTTTCTGGGCTCGTCTAGTAATCTTGTATAGGTTTTATTTGAGTTTTTGTTGATTGTTTTAATAAGTTGTTTGGTTTATTTTGTTGATGTAAGGATGATTTTATTGTTTATCTATAAACTCCTTATCTCTTGGTTTGGTTGTTATCACAATATTCTTCTGTTATAAATAAGGATTATTAATAAATAAAAAAATATTTCGGATTCCCATTTTGGCATCCCATTTTTTTTACATAATTTTTAAACAAGTGTTTTTAAATAATCTTGTGATTTTTTTTTGTACTTTTAAAAAATATTTTAAGATATGAAAAAAATAATATAAAAACCGGAATCCCTAGCATCGCTTTAATAAAATTGGTTCAGGATCATTCTTGGACATGTGATCTTTATAAAAAAAAAGCAATATTTTTTCTATATCTAATGATCTTGTGACACATGTCCCACTAGACTGTTGTCCTTCTTGGTGGAATGCGTCTGAATGTTTCTGAATTCGTTGGCATTTTGTTGTGAGTGGCATTGGTGCTGCTCTTGGCCTCTTGTAATGCATTTGATGTTAGTAGTTTGTTGTGAGTGGCAGTGGTGCTACCCTTGGCATCCTGTGGTGCAATACATGCATTTAAGACCTCATTTGTCTTAACAGTCATGAATTGTTGAATTTCTACCATGAGATTAAACTAAAACCATCCTGGACTAATAAATACAAATTGTTGACGCTATAAAAATTGATCAATAGGTTGGGACAAGAGAAAGAGTAATATCCGGCCCACTGATATAATTTGCACTTTGTTTGGTGTTGTTTGGTGCTCCCGACAAGGTTCCAATGCAGCTGGCACGTATGTTGATAACAGATTAAATATATATAAATGGACACACGATTTACGTGGTTCAGCTTAATGGAGAGAATTCACTATAATAAATATTTTACAATCCCTCGTATCTCCATATACAAGAATAAGATTAAGTTGTTATGGTGTAAATCTATCTATAGAAAATATGCCCACTCAAGGAAAAGAGGTCCCCCGAAAGAGAGGTTGAAGAAATCGAGGTTATTTGTTATTTGGTCGAGCCTTTTATATAGGAACTTTGACTTGCGTGATTGAATATTTAATTTACGTGCGTCAATTGACTTCCTTTCTTTCATTTTACTATTTATTCTTTTGCTGACACTCCCTTATACTCAACAACTGTCTTGCACCCATATATTACTTCATGTCCATTTCTGTCTATATCTTGTCTGTTCTTATTTATTAGTACAATAAATATTTGCTTGGACTGTTTGACTTCCTTTCCCTCCCTCATTGAATCTAATATGCTTGATGTATCCGTAAACCATTCCATTAACTTTTTCTATTCATCATCTCTATATACATACATGTTAAGAAAGAAAAATAAAAAATAAAAATAAATATATGGTTTAAATAATGAGTAAACCTTTTCATTAAAAGATGGATCAAAAAACAATTTTCTGGATCAACAAGGCTGATTTTACTCTTCAAGTAAGGCCCGACATTAAAGCCCATTACATAATTAAGACTCGCCCATTACATAATTAAGACTCGGCCAGTTTCAAGGGGCCTTTGGGTGCAACAGAATCTCAGCCCATCAGCCGAAAGTTCATTTTCATTTCGTTTTTTATTTTTCTTTTGAAGGGTTTCTCTAATTCAATTAAACCTCGCCGTCCATCAGCCGCGCCTCTCTCTCTCTCTCTCTCTCGGCCTCTCCCGACTCCCGAGACCCAACCGGCAGGCCGCCCAGCTCACCCTGTCAATCGCTACTTCGGAAATGTATGTTTTCAATTTCTTTCGTTTTTTCTTTTTCACTTGTTTTTGCTCTTCGAGGAAATTTACGTGTTTGTTCCGTTTGTAATACGTGATTTCCTCTGTTGTTACCTTGTTGGAAACTTCTGAATCTAACCAAACATTAACTGAACTAAATGGTTGCGTAGAACTTAAACTAGCTAAAGCAAAGAAAGTGTTTTTAATTGTTCGGTTGCTGAGAAACATATACCTCTTTGTTGGTTGGTTGGTTGGTTGGTTTGTTTGTTTTAACAGAAACATACGCATTAGGTCTGAAAGTTACATTCCATCTCTTTCCTCCTTTTCTCAATGGCCAGAGGGGATGCTCGGCCGCTTCAGCGTACAAGTGTTTCTGTTCTGTTGCATGATTCCTTACCCGTGCCTGAGAAATGCTGTTGTTTATCTTAAATTCTGTGATTTTCAGTCACGCCTGTTCACATGACATATTTAAAGTAACTTCATCAAGATTGGCATTCTCTTTTTTTAGTTTTCAATATTTTACGAAGAGCTTCAATTTTACAAATTGAATTTATGTCCGTGATTTGAGCTGAATGAGCTCGATAAGTTTATGTCTTCCAAGATTTTCCTTTTAAACAAGATTTTACTTGAGAAACGAAATGCTGATAATATCCATCCCCTTTCACTCATCCCATTTCCTTGCCCTCAAGTTCCCAACTTTTAAGTGAAGTATGTATACACTGGAAAATTCGAGCAACTAGTAACTACTTTGATTTTGACGACACTATGCATCTCTCTCTCTCTCTCTCTCTCACTCTCACATTGATTCTTGCTTCGTTTTCATCCTATGCAGATGAAGAGGAAAAAGCAAAAGCCTACAACTAATTCCCAACCTGATACTGATTTGAAGTCTATTATTCATCAGCATTCTTTGTTTTTTGACAAGTTAGTTGAGTTAATCCCTGCAAAGTTCTATCTACCCAATGATAAGGATAAGCCATGGTTTCAGGGCCTCAGTAAGGCTGAAAAAGCTTTGGCAAAGAAGGGGTCAAGAGTGAACATTAAGAAAGCTCGAAGAGATCGTTTGGATCCAGAAAAGTCTTCCACAACCACCCTTGATTTGCTAAAGCAAAGCTTAGAGAAAGAGCAAACAAATGATAGTGACAATGGGGAAGGAGAAACTAAACCTATGCTTTCTGGTCTTGAAGATAATAATTGTCAGGTCACTCTAGAGGAACTTCGGCAACGGCTGCATCTAAAAATTGAACAGTCCCGAGCAAATAGGCATTGCGGAGATTCAAATAGAGCAAAGAAGAGGAATTTGAAAGAGGATGAGAATGGAATTCAGGTGAAGAAGCGCAAGAGAGACAGTGTTTCTGAGGAAAAGAAGCCAACTGCTAGTAGTTCTACAGATAAAATAGAGAAGGATATTGCTGAGGCTTCAAAGGAACTCACATTTACTCATGTCAAACTTGGGAATGACGAAGAGCTTGGAAAGAAGAAGAGGAAACTTTCAAAGATTAAGGAGCTTGAAAGGGCAAAGAAACTGCATGAAGCGAAGAGAGATGCTGAGAAAGGTCAGTTCAATTCCAAGAAGCATTCATGGAAAGCAGCAACGAGTCGAGCAGCTGGGATCAAGGTGCATGACGATCCAAACCTGTTGAAAAGGAGCATACAAAAGGAGAAGAAGAGGCATCAGAAGAATGCCGAGAAATGGAAAGAGAGGGTGCAGACTACAGAGAAGATGAAAGCAGAGAAACAGCAAAAAAGATCAGAAAATATATCACACAAGATTCATGACAAGAAAATGCGGCGGATTGCAAAGAGGGAGAAGAAGCTAATACGGCCAGGATCTGGAGGACGCAAGGAAAGTTTATAACGGAAGTAGTGCCTCATAAAAATTTTAGGTTCTCCCTCTGATTATCGCCTTTTTTTCTGACTCTTATAAATCGAGTGACCTAAACAGCATATCAAAGTTCAATGAAATCCCAGGCCCTCCCCATCTCTCTATTCCTCTGTTAAGTAAAGTAGATGAATGTTGTTGTAAGAGTTCAACTTTCAGTTGATATCTGCAAGTGTTTATCGCTGATATCAAATGGTCTTTTTGACACAAAAGAAGTTTTCTGGTTTGAATTTCGACTTCTAATATCATTTGAGGTTTCAATGCTCTGCTAACTGATGCAATTAATCTCTGATGCTTTACTGTACCATTCTACCATTGAGTAATCATGGCACACTGTTAAAACATTTTGAAACTGTATTGGGGTTGACAATACTGTATCGGGTGAATTATGGTGAATCTGCATTGAAATATTCAAGTGGCTTGTATTTTCCTTGATAATTCACTATGTTAGAAATCGGTGGGAGCCTGAACTTCTCGGAGCACTGGTAAATGTTCTGTTACTAATATGAAATGCAAAGTCAGCCAGCATGTATGTTAGTTGGAAACACTAATCCACTTTCTCCTTGCCATCACTTGATTGAGAACTTTCCATTAGATTTTGAGTAGAGTGTAGTGACATAGTTTGTAAATAGGACAGTGCTACTATGCCGCCCAGCTTTGCCTACTAGCACAACATTGACTTCCTATTTTCTCTTCTTTTCTTTTTCACATTTTTTGAACATATTTAAATATTTTAAAAAAAATGAAAAAATGCATCAAAATACTAAAATTTACTTCCTTAACTATTAAGTATTAAATAAAGAAAAAAAAATTTAAAAAAATTAAAACACATGAAGTGTTAAAATGAGGTTTCAAAATCATCGGCATACTACCATTTTCCTTGTGAATAATTGTAAATAATAGTAAATGCTTCAAGTTAGGATATTTTATTGAGCTTTGGAAAATGAGAGATAATAAATTGAATATAAATATTATAAAGTTGAAGAATTATTTAAATATATTTTTTTTAAATTTGAAAAAATTGTATTATTTTTTGTATTTTGTTTGAAAATTTAAAAAGTTGTAATGATTAGATAATAATTAAATTAAAAAATTAAATATTTGAAATTGAAAAATATTTTGTGTTTTAGTGATGTATCAAAAAGAAATTTTGAAATTAGATGAGATATTACTTCTGAAACAACTCTAAGAACCTACTTGGATAGTGAGATGAGATAAATGCTCGATTTGGATGGGGAGATGAAATGAGTTTAGTTTATTTTTTAATATTATTATTATTTTGGGATTTGAAAAAGTTGAATTAGAATTTGAAAAATGTGTATTAAAATTTGAAAAAACTGTATTGAAATTTGTGTTTTGTTTGAAAATTTGAAAAAGTATAATGATGAGTTTAAATGTCAACGTTCCCGCCTACGCTAAGGATCAAACATAAACCGAAGCGTCGAAGATAAGTAATACTGGGATACTTACCCCTCGTTCATGTCATAAATAAATGCATGCGCCTAACTTACTAACAATATGTAAAAATTTCGCAGTGGAAAAAGCTCAAACCAAGTAATATAGGCAAGAAATATAAAACTTGTCAAGCATCATATGATAGAACTAAGTAAGTATCCCAAAATGAAACTTTATAACCATGCGTCAAAATGTATCAAGTTTCACAAAACACCAATATTCTAATACATGAGAAAATATACAAAATTCTCCAAAATAACCAAAAATATAAACTTAAAACATCATTAGTAAATAGCTGGCCCCGTTACCCCTCCCTAAAATAGAAGTTCCTTTGCATATTCTCTACGAGACCGTCATACCAAAGAGAATACTCAGTATCAACAGAGAATACTCAGTCGGGTCCTCATGGGTCCAAAGAGTCTCTCAGGGAGTCTGACTCCTGAAATCCATTGTCGCCTGCAACCACTTCTATCGCCCTAAAGAGAAACGATAATTAAAAACTAAAGGGATGAGATTTCGAGAAATCTCATTAAGTACACAATTATCCTATCAAAAGCATTACAGACATATATAAGTGAATACCAAACAAATGCCTGTGACATGAATATGAACTTATGACTTGACTTATGCACATGCACTTTTATAAAGAGACTTTCATGTAACTCATCACTTATACACGTGCTTTTTCATAAAAAAGTCTTTTGTATAACATTCACTTTTTTAACACATACTTAAAATCTTTTTATGAATTTTTCACGTCTTTCATCATATTTTTTTCTTTAGGTGTCATTTGTCATATTCATATCATTCTTTGATCTCGACGGTAGTTACGTATCGCATTTACCATCGTCATGTCAATCATATGGGAGTTACATATCGCCTTCCTCGTCATGATGTAAAAGTTCTTATTATGGTGGTAATTATGTATCGCTTTCACCGTCAGTTATATCAGTCATACGGGAGTTACGTATTGCCTTCCTTGTTACTGTTCATTTTGGATACCTCACAGCTCTCCCATGCACCGTATGTTCCACGCTAGTTACCGCATCACCCGACGACCCCTCAAGTCAAGGTGACTATATTATCCGCTCTTCATCACCTGGCGACCACTCAAGCCGAGGTGACTACACCTTAGCTCTTATAACAACAAGGTGTAACGCCTTTACCGTCCTTAGACACCCACTAACTTTAGGTACGACTACGCTCCGGAATTCTTTTGGAGTTATACATGGTCTGTCGACTGTTCTTTGTCGACCCAAAGGATTTCACTCGACTTTAATCACTCCTAAGTGAATAGAGAGTTCCACTGGGGCAATACCCCGTTCTAGCCTTTAGGGTTCTTCTAAAAACTCTTTATTCATTTATTTTAAAAACACATTAACCCAAAAGACATGAAACTCTTGACTTGAATGGACATGCATGCAAAAACTTTGACTTTCTTTATGCAAGGCACATAGTTCATGAGACATTTGATGCATGCATTCCCAAACCATAGCTTGTACATATTAACATGTGAACATAATTGTTTTCAAGACAAGCATAATCAAATTAAAAAAAGGCAACCAAATAACTCTAATCCCAAAGGGTAAGGCGAACCACCCAAGGGATTCAAACTTAGTTTTTTTTTTTTCTTTTTCTTCTATCATCTTATGCATTCTTTAGAAATTTAATTATATAAACTAATACACAAACCATAAGGGATCATTGGCCAAAACTTTAGATGCTATAGACTTCAATATTCTTTTATCAACGTGCACAACAAGAGCAAAAATCTTATTTTATACATGTACTCATAATCTTACTCCTAAGACAACGATATTATTTAGCTCTTAAGTCACTCAAGAAATTAGATCAAAATCATATAATTATTTAAGAGAGGACACCTAAAGTTCTCTTTCAAAAACTCAATAACATAGTCTATACGTGATATAACCGAAACCTTAAAAATACTCATACATATTATTTCTCCAATAACTCAATATAACATACTTCATATTGCACCCAACACACACTCGAATCTATACATCAAGGAAATCAAGGACACATGTTCATATTGACCACCCAATGTTCTGAATCTTCATCTTTCATCAACCAAGTATTAAAACCTAAACTCTCCCATTTTTAGATAACCATAGTCGAAACCCATAAGCTAAAGGAATAGATTTCTAATTTTTCACACATCATGCCATTACCACCAAAGCAATAGCCGAAAATTTTCTTAGCATACTTCTTTCATTCTTTTAACAAATAATCATTATATTTCAACAATCATGTCTTAGATTAAAAGTCTAAAATATCATCTCAACAATAATTAAAGAAAATATACTAAGATCCTCAAATAACAAGCCAAATAAGTCAAACCAAAAAACAAAGCAACACAATTATGAGTTCATCTCACACATACAAGTGATGCTAAGGCTAAGGTAAGAATGTACTTACAAGACAAGTTCCGTGTTTATTTTATGCTTGCATTCGCAAATGCTTACTAAGAAACCTCATGCTTTAAATGTCTCAAACACCCAAGATAAAACCTTCACATGAATAAAAGTTAAGCATTGAAAATCCTCATCCTAAAATCCTTCATGGCCGAATATATATATAACCTCAAGGCAAACTTTTCTTCATCCAAAAATCTTATTATGACTCCACATGCATTATCTATTAATCATAACATATTCTTTATATTTTCTTTCCAACAAGAATAGCTACATCCACCAACACACCATAGATTGCAAGCCTAAGATAATATCTTAACCAAGCATGGAACGTGTATACACAAGAAAGCCCTTCAAATAAACAAACCAAGCAACATAAAGCATCCAACAACAATCACAACAATATATTCACTCTACATATACAAGAAATGCTAGGGTTAGGTCAAAAATGTACTTACAAATATTCCAAGTATAGAGTAAGGAGAATATTTGAAAATTACAAGGAGAAACACGATTAAACCTAGAGAATATATGTTCTACATAACCAAAATGACTTGCTTAGTAGGAAATCTTTTTTGTGATTCAAAGAGAGCTCTTTTTCCCCAAAACAATCTAGTTTTTATTTTCCTTTTTTAAAAGAAGAACCAAAAAATTTAGATCATTTATGCATGTTCAAGAAAATAATAAAAAACATGGTGATCAAAACTTTTGAAAAGAAAAGTTCTTTTGATCTTTGCTTGAATGGATAGAAAGAGTTTAAAAAAACATTTACCTTTCAAAGATAGATGCTTTCACAAACCCTTGATCTTACTAGGAAATGGTGTTTGTGAGGTGAGAAAATACAAAAGAAAATAGAGAGAGTGAGATGGCCGAGAGTTTTGAGAGAATGGGATGGGGGAAAAGGAAGACAAGGCCATTCGGCCAAGGGGTTTTTTGAGGTCTTAAGGTACTCCAAATCCCTATGTGTTTGAGTGATACAAGAAATGGTTGATGGACACTTGATAGACTTCTCTCCCTAAGAACAAATTATACCTAAGACAGCATGTCCTAGGATGGGATTTAGTCTCTCAAATCCAACCATGGCCGGCTCATCCAAGGGTAGAGATCACCTCACTCATATTTCAAGTCACACTATCATCTATCAATCATCATCTCACTTGTCATTCACAAGGATTTGAAACTCTAACTTGGGAAACACACCAAGCACTAGTCGGCCAAGGTTTGATCCCTCACATCCGAAACCCATCTCTCCTTCCAAAGATTTTCTTCTCACTTGCAAGTCACCAATCCATTCACTTGTCAATCACTCTTATACACTTGTCAATCACTCTTACACAAATTTTGCATGTCACTCACTTAGATATGGAAAATTTTTTGGGAAACTCAAAGTGAAGTTTGGCTCTTCCTTTTCTTCCTCTCATCTGAATCCTTCTCCATCCAAAGATATCATATCTTTTCTTGTCACCATCACATCCTTACAAGTCAATCATACAATCACTAGTCAACCATTTCCTAAAAGATCTTCCTACACAAAATCTCATTTTTGTCAAGTCAAGGAGTAAGGCTTTGCATAGGGAAACTCAAAGTAATGTTGACTCTCTCTTGCTTTCTTCCACCGAAACCTTCCTCCCTCAAATCCCAATAAATTTTCACATGTCACTTGTCACATATCTTCCAAATGATACTCTTACACTCAATCTTCCACTCCATGCTTTATCTTTTCCTTAAAAACTTACCATTCTTATAAGACCAAAACAAGTTTCTTAGAAAACCTACCATTCTTGGAAGACCAAAGAAAAGCTACCATTCTCCTTGGGCTGTTAGGCCTTGTTTCACTACTTTTAGACCTACTACTATATCTTTCCTCCAAGAAAATGCCTAAGGTTGGGTCCACATCTCCTTAATAAAATAATAAAAATATAATATAATAAAATATAATCCTTACTCTAAATGTTGCCCAGATGACTAACACAAGAGGGGGGGTGAATTGGGTTATATTACAAAAATTAACACTTATTAATCAAATACACAATATAAAATATAAACAGAATGTAAAGTAGTAAGAAATGTAAAGAGTAGGGTAAGAGAAAGCAAACTCAGTATTTTTACGAGGTTCAGCCCCACTGCCTACGTCCTCGCCTCAAGCTACCCCTTGAGGATCCCGAATTCACTAGTCAATCTCCTTTAGGTGGAGATAGAAACCTATTACACTTTTGAGCAGCACCACTCCAAAGAATCCGTGTAGAACACCCTCTACACTTCCAATCACCTCACACTTGGTGATTTAACTATTCCCCGTGTAGAACACCTTCTACACACACAAGGGTTATACGCACCCTCTTACAAATACAAGAGTTGATAGTGGGTAGACTATCAAAGTACACTCCTCAACGAGTGAGATAGAAACAATACAGCACAACCTATATCTCTCTTAACAAGAACAAGAATTAAGGCTCAAAACTTTAGAAAAGAGAGAATGAGAGCTTTGAAGGAATGATGCAAAACTTAGCAATAGATGTGTAAGCTCTTGTGGTGATTTTTGCAAAACTCAAGTGAGCTATTTATAGGCAAATGAGTCTTCAATTTCAAATTTGAAAAGATTCCCATGTCCAAGACATCATCATTCATTTTTCAAAAATTTCAAATCTAATCTTTTTACTTTTTGCATGTGACAAAAAGAGCACACTTTACTTTTCAAAAATTTCAAACCTAATATTTTACTTTTTGCATATGACAAAAAGAGCACACTTTACTTTTCAAAATTTTCAAATAAAGACATCTATCTTTTGCATAAGTCAAGAAAAGCATCCACCACTTTTGAAAATATTCAAATAAAACATGCACATGTGAAAGATGACAATCAATCATCTTAATATTTTCAAAGTTCAAACATTTAATCATGTCATGCACATGTGAAAGATGACAATCAATCATCTTAATATTTTCAAAGTTCAAACCTTTAATCATGTCATACACACGTGAAAGATGACAATCAATCATCTTTCAAAATTTTTAAATTTAATTTTCAAAATATTCATGCACATGTGGAAAATGTATTTTAATGCTTTATGATAAAATATTAATTTTGAGCCTTAATCCTAATTTCGAATTTTTAAGAGATTTACAACATTACTCTATAATTTTAATGTGAACTTGTTCCCTTCTTGCTCATGCTTGGTTCCTTGATGTGCTTGATTCTATTGTGTGGACAACTTGAGCTTGAGACTCCTTTATTCTTTGAATTCATTTGTTATCATCAAAATCCATGTGTAAATTTATAATTACATGAAGCTTGAAACCTTGGGTTCAACACTAAACATTCTTAACAATCCAAGTATGAGAATGAAAAATCCAAGTTGTCACATTAAGATGAGTTGAGACGAACTCATTTCATTTACGAATTTAAAATGGCCCAAAATGAATTGAAATAGTTTGTAAATGGTATTGAGATGAGTTGAGATAATTTTTCAAAAATTTTGTGTATTTGGATTGGAAGTGAGATGAGATACTTTTAACTTTTTTTAAAG
This sequence comes from Platycarya longipes, assembly GCA_036559045.1. NCBI lineage: Eukaryota > Viridiplantae > Streptophyta > Magnoliopsida > Fagales > Juglandaceae > Platycarya > Platycarya longipes. Next base: position 36,523,777 of record CM071790.1, read on the forward strand.
GAAATGTCGATGCCCCCATCCACGTTTGGGATCGAACGCAAACTGAGACGTCGGGGATAAACAACACAAGGAAGTTCATCCCTCGTTCTTCCTTAAATTCGCGCATGTATTAAAATTTAAAAATGACGAATAGAAAATTTCACAGCGAAAAAAGGTCAAGCCAATCTAAAGTTAGGTAAAGACTCATCATTTGTCTTATGTCACATGATATAACAAAATTATAGATCCCAAAAATTAAACTTTATACACAACTTCATATGGTATCAAATTCCACAAAATAGCAATATTCCCAATACACGGGAAATATTCAACGCATTCCAAATTACTAAGTAATAACTTATATTATAATATCGAAAGGGTATACTCCATCAGGCCCTCAGGGGTCCGAGGAGCTAACTCACTCAAAAATGAGTAGCACAAAGGCTATTCTAAGTGCAGGAGAATGTCGTGTAATAATTAGGAATAAAATTCCTAGATCGTCTTCTCAGGGAAAGTTGTTTAAAATCAAACTAGTGTAAACGATAAAAAAATTATTCACAAAGGAAAAATCAAAGTGGTGATATGTACAATGAGTAAAAGAATGCAATGGAATTAAAAATGGTACTAGTCATGGACTATATTCATATTTTTGAAATTTTTTTTAGTGTCGAAATGGAATGTAAAAGACTAGCAAATTGAAATTAAAACTAAGAAATCAACTAGCTAAACATTCTTAATTAATCTGAAAGTTAAATAATAAAATTGAAATGATTTAAGTTCTAATTAATCTTTTATCAATCTAAAAAGCAATAGAACTAAAACTAAGCTAAGAATCAAACTAGATTAGAAAATAATTGACACCATATGAGTTGAAAATTGAAAAGTCCCAAAATCAAGATTCTAGGATTCATCCATGTATTCAAATAATAAATTCTCAAAATCGATCCAAAATAGTTGTAATGCCTATTTAATGGAAACTTGAAGAAGAAAGAAAAATAACTAACATAAAATAAACAACAAATAAAATATCCAAACTTCCGAGTCAAAAATCTTAAGAATACACCATAAACTTAAAACTGAAATTAAATAAAAAAGTAAGAAATGAAAAGAGCAGGCCAAATGATGGAGATGGAGATGGAAAGCAATGGAAGAGACTGGAGCAGCTGTAGTTTGGACCCCTTTGAGTTCTTTAAGCGACACCTCCCCCTCTGCATTTTTCCCCCAAACGAAAAAAATAATCTCCAAAAACCCTACCTTACCGTCTCAAAAATGAAAAACTGTCCAAAACATGCCCCCTTTTCATTTCTCTTCAAACCAAAAATAAAATAAAATAAAATCCATATGGGTCCAGCATATCTCTAAAAAGAAAAAGAACCCGCGTGTGTAAAAACTCCCAAAGTTGTGAGACTCCAAAAAGTCTTTTTGTTGTCCAACAACCATTAATTAAAACAAATCGGTCCGCATGCATGTTTACACGTTGAGAGCACCAAGCCAAAATATAGTTTCCTGATCAAATGTAGCCTTTTTTCTTATTTACTTTCTTTTTCTTTTCATGCTTTTCATTTCTTAACCTAAAAAAAAATGAAAAAGAAAAAATTAGAAATAAAATAAAATAAATAAAATAAAAAGGAAGAATAGTTTATCAAAAATATGATGTGCATGTGAATAAACATTATCTAATTAAATCACAAGTTATAAAATTAAGAATAAATCATGCTATTAACCAATTTAAATCATAACTTGAATTTATGTATCTTAACCATTTTTCCAACTAAAACCAATAATAATATCATGAAATAATTAAAATATATTCGTTCTAAATGTATAAAAATATACAATATTCTAACTCAATCAGGAGTCTCTAAGGGAGTCCGACTTGTGAAATTCGCCGTCGCCTGCAACCATTTCTATCGCCCCGAAGAGAAACGACAGTTGAAAATTAAAGATATGAGATTTCAAGAAATCTCAATAAGTACAAAATTATTGTAACAAAAGCGTTACTGGCATGCGAAAGCAAATACTAAACAAATCATACGTTATGCATATGCGACCAATGACTTTACAGATGCATATGCTCATGCAAACTTACAAAACTGGACTTTTCTTTAGTCTTAATTCACATGCTTGATTTTCATAAATAGGGTTTTAACAAAAATTTCTTTCTTCAGACTCATACTTAAAAACTCTTTTTTTGAAAACTTTTCGTATTCTTTTATTCTTATCTTAGGCGCCACTTAACATATTTATATCATTTTTGGAGCTCAAAAGCCATTCTTTCTTACCATGACTTCTTATTGAACACATCATGGTTCCCCTATGCACCGCGTGATCTCTGCTAATTACCGTCTCACCCGGCGACCACTCAAGTCTAAGTGAATACGTCACGCGTAACCGCGTCGCCTGCAGACTTGATGGGGTTCTCGGTCAAGACTCCATACATCTAAGGGTTCCTCCTTGCTTCGGGTTCCTCCTTGCTTCGAGTTGCTTCTCAATAACCGAGATGGGCTCCTAACTTGGTGATGATCACGTGGATCGTGATATAGGTGAAGTGGGGTTAAGATATATGAAGCAAAGGGTTAAGTGTTTAAGAGAAGAGTGGGTTCGGCTATGGGGTAATTGTGAGTCACGGCAATGGGGGCTAGAGTGTTTGGGCGAAAATGGTCTTGTTTTGGGGTTTGGATGGCCAAATGAGGGTTAAGGGAGAATGAGGGTTTCGGCCAAGGGTTTGGTTTAGGAAATGGATTAGGGTTTGAGCATTGAAGGGAGAATATTTGGTGAAGGGAATCAGAAAATTCTGATGGGGGAATATGTGGCCGGTTTTGGGAATTGAGTAGGATTTGATTTGGTTTCACTTGGGCTATTGGGGATTTGATTAAATCAATTAGGAAAGGATTGATTAATCAAATAAGGTGAGAGTAATCTGAATTGATGAGGGAAATATAGGAAATTCGAGCTAGGCAAGTTGCCTTTCACGAAATGGGTTAAATATGGAAAGTGAGGGATTCGGTTTAGGCAAGTTTGGAGGTGAATGAGATGACTGCCTTGGGGGACACTTGCTGACCACATCCAGGGATGTTTGAAGAAGATTTAGATCTGATTTGGTGAGGGAAATAAGGCAATTTCGTGGTAGGCAAGTTGCCTTACACGAATTGGTGCAAATCTGGAAAATGGGGAATTAGTTTTGGCAAGTCTTGTGTGTTTGGAGGGAAATGATGTGGCTGCTATGTGGGGGCTGACCAGAGATCGACCAGGGGTGTTTTAGGAAGGTTTAGGTCTGGTTTGGTGAGATAAATATGGTAAGTGGGGTTAGAGTTTAGTGGTTGGTTGTTGGGAAAGTCAAGAGGGGCGACATAGGCAACACACCAACTAGGGTTTTGGTGTTATTGTCGTGGACTATGTGGGGCTGTTTGGGGTTGCTTGGTTTCGTGTTTGGGGCAAGGAGCACTTCAAGAAAATAGAATGAACATCTAAGAAAATGGATGAACACTCAAAGGGGGAAGAACAGGCCAATGCCAAACCACCACTAAGGTGTTTGGCCAACACAACTTCAATAACTCCAACTCTTTCTTCACTTGTTTTTAAAACACTCTCACACTCAACTCACTTAAGGAATTTCGAAATTCACAGAGGATGTGAATTAAGAAATCCTATTGAACACTCACACACTCTTTCTCAAATCCACAAGTAATGTGGATTCGGCCTCACTAAAAACACTCACTCAATAACACAAACACACAACTTCAAAAACACCAAGAACACTCCAAAATCGAAAACACTAAGAATAACTAAATCTCAAAATATTATTAATCAAATGAAAAACAAAGATAGATGTGGAACAAACCGATTCACGAATTTCATGGTTTAATCCTCTTCGAAAGGGATTCACGAATTGCACCCTTAAAAAGCCCAAGTGCTCAAAGCACCAAATGAAATCCAAACCACTTCATAGTGGCCAGCCTAACCCTTTCAAGAGCAAAGTTCAAGTTTGTCAATTGTCCAAAGATTGTTAAATGAAAGCCTAATAGTCCTATTTATAGAGCTCACAAGTTGGAAACCCCCAATAGGTCCCTTATTAAAATAAGTAAATGACTAACACGTCCAAAAGCAATTAAAATAAATAAATAGCATAAATAAAATGATAGGAGGCGCCACATGCATGGTTTGGCCGTGGGGTGCTTGTGGCCCAAGGTGGGCTAGTGTGTTGCATGGTCCACGATCAGGCTTGTCTGCGTGTGGTTTGGCTGCAAGGCGCCTGGTGGTGCGCGGGCATGGCTCTATCCAGAGCCAACTGATGGTGGTCATGGCATTGTGCCATGCATGGTCCTGGTGGTACGCACAAGGTCAAGCCACGTCGCTCTAAGGTGGCCCAATCAGGGTGCTCGGGCGGTGGTTCTGCATGGCCCGGGCTAGGTGCCGGGGTGATGTGCATGCATGGCCCAAGCTAACGGTCTAGGCACGGGCTGCATGGAACGGGTTGGTGCCGCGTGCTGGATGGCATGCACGGTGTGCATGCCACTAACCTGATCTGCAAGGTATAGGCTGGAGCCATGGGCTGGATGGCATGCATGGTGTGCATGCTACTAGCCTGTTCTGCAAGGCGCGGGCTGGTGCCGTGCGCTGGATAGCGTGCCTGTGGAGACACTCCACTAGCCTCGCTATGGTATGCTGGGGTGCGTAGGGGTGCGCGGGTGATGAGGCACATGCGCCCACGCAAGCGTGCGCGTAGATGGATGTGCGGTGGGGCGCCCAAGGGTGCGCACATGGCTATGTGCATGGCATGCGCACGGCCAGTAGCCTCATTGGGCGTACTGTGTGTCAAGGCCTAAGCCAAAGCACGCATGCAAGCTAGCCAAGGGATTAATCTGGCCCTCAAGTGGCTGAGTCAAGGCATGATCCTGGGCAATCCTTCTAGGGGTTCTGACAAGACTACTCAAGTCGTGGCGTCTACGTTATCCGCTCTTCATCACTCAATGACCACTCAAACCGAACGACTACATCGTTATTCTTATAATGATAAGACAAAAGCCAACACCGTTCTTGACACCCACTAGCATTAGGTGCGACCACGCTCTAGTCACCTTTTGGAGTCATATATGATCCGTCAACTATTTTTCGTCGACCTAGGGACTTTCACTCAACTTTAAACACTCTTGAGTGAACAGGGAGTTTTACTGGGACACTAACTCATTCCAGCCTTTGTGGTTCTTATCAAAATTTTAATTCTTTTCTTTTTCTTTCAAAAACATGTTGACATCAAAAACATGATTTTTCATACTTCATGCATGGAACATGCAACTCTTCATGCTAAACATGTGGTTCATGGAGTGTGTACAAGCACACACAATATCATGTTCATCCCCAACTAAACCACCTCATAACATCATCACATTTAAAAGTACATAACAAATAATTTAACCAAGGAAAAGCAATCACTCAGCCATCCCCCTCAAGGGTGTGGCCGAAACCCTCATAGGCACCCAATCTAGTGTTTTCCTCATCTTACTTCTTCTAGGTATTCCAACATTCCTCAATAAAATAATCAATTATTTCTCAACACCTCAAAGAGGCCTTGACCAAACCCTAAAACTTTTAGATTAAAATATTTTTTATCACTTGTCACCAAATTAATTACCACACTTGTTCCCTCATAAACATCCAAAACTTATGCCAATAGACTTTCCTAGTTTCATGTTTCTAAAATTCTCAAATATCTGATACAAAGTTATCTCATGATTAAATAATTGAGCATTGAAAATCTTAACTTTAAAACTTTCAAAATCGAAATATACATGTACACCAAGTCAAAATTTTCAACCCAAAAACCTTATGATAGTCATAGACTTGTCACCAAATACTATATGAATATTCTTTATTTTCCTTTGTAACAAAGTGACTACATTCTCTAACATAATACAAATTTCAAGCCTAAAAATAAAACATTAGCTAAACATGGATTTTTCGACCAAAAATACACCAAACATTTCTTTAAATGACTAGCCTAACATCACCAAGCATCCATCAATCATCACAAACATTTACATGGAATGTTAGGGTAAGTTAAAGATCCACTTACCGAATTTACCTTAGCATATTCCTTACATTCTCCCAATAAAATAATCATTATATTCCACAATCATGGCATAGATTAAAGCCTAAAGTATCATCCCCACAATACTTAGAAAAATATACCAACCCTCCAAACATACAAGTCAAATCATAGATCAAAGTAACACCAGAGCAAATTCATACCATCCTTCCACATGCACTAACCCAAAATCACCATAAGACATTATTTTTCATACTTCCAACAAGTAACAACTATATTTCCACAATAACATCTTAGATTAAAAACCTATCACAACATCTTGACAATACTTCAAGAGCATATAATAAACTCACCAAATAAACAAGTCAACAAAAGAGCAAAGTTTCACAATTATAAATTCACTTCACACATACAAGTGATGCTAAGGTTAAGGTGAGAATGTACTTACAAATACTCCAAGCATAAAGTAAGGAGAATCTAAAAATATATAAAGAACAACATGATTAAACTTAGAAAAATAGTTGATTTATATAAACAAAAATATTTGCTTAGGAGGAAATCATTTTTGAGATTCAAATAGAGCTATTTTTCCAAAAACATACTAGTTTTCATTTCTTTTTTAAAAGAGAACCAAAAAATTTAAATCTTTCATGCAAGCTCAAGAAAAATATTTAAGAACATGGTGATAAAAGATTTTTAGAAAGAAAAGCTCATTTAATCTTTGTTCGGAAGAAAAGAAAGAGTTAAGAGAAAAGATCACTTACTTTCAAAGTAGTAGTTTTCACAAAACTTTTGAAGAACACCATTGATCTTGCTAGGAAATAGTGTTTGGAAGGTAAGAAAGTGTGAATAAAAGTGGAGAGAATTGAGAGAAAGAGACTTGGCCAAGAGTTTGAGGATGGGAGGAAAACAAGCTTGTGGTGGATTGGCCAAGGCATACATGGCCATGAGGTGATCTTCTCTAGGGTCATAGGCCACTCCAATCTACCTAGGGTTGAAAGACACAAGATGGACAGGTTAGGTTGATTGATGGAAGAAGAAATGATGGGTTAGGGGTTGTGACATGGTCGGCTAGCACTTGGAAATGGGTTTGCCGAAACACATGGGAGAGAAACCAAAAGTGTAAGGCTCCAAGTCACTTCCAAATAATGCCGCTAGAATTAGGTTCTACTCAAGACTATCCTACTAGATCTCTAGGTTAAAAGTTGATCTTGCATGGGGAAACTAAAAAGTAAGGTTGTTTCTTCTTCATACGTAGCTCTTCATAAGGTGGAAGATTTCTTTTGCTTGAATATCTAGGCACATCACTTGTCATGCACACTTCTCCAACAAACTTCTCACTTCACACTCTTCCTACACGCTTATCAACAATTTTTTTCTTCCAAAAATCTTCTTACACACACCTCCCTTGTCAAACACTTTCCCCAAGGTTTCTTACAAAAATCTTTCTTCTAGATATGATGTGATATTCTTGGGAAAAATAAAGTGAGAATTGGCTCACTCTTGCTTCCTCATCCGTAGCCTACTTCCCCTCCAAAAATAGTTACTTCACTTGCCACCATCATGCCCTTACAAGTCAAAACATATCCTTAAGTATGTTCTTACACCACATCTACTTTTTGTCACATCAAAAGTGAGGCTTGCATAGGAAAACTCAAAGTGAAGTTGGTTTGGCTTCTCCTTGCTTTTTCCCATATGTAACTTACCTCCTCAAATCTCCAACAAATCTTCCCATGTCCTTGTCACTCATTTTTCCCAAAGATCCTCTTACACTCCACCTCCTTCTTGTCATGTCAAGGATTTCACATTGGAAATCTCAAAGTGAGCAAGTTGGCTCCCCCTTGGCTCCATTTCATATGCATCTTCCTTTCTCTCCAACCACTATCTCTCTTCCCAATGACACAACATTCCAACTTGTCACTTGTCACACATCCTCCAATGGCTTTTTCTTACATACAAATCTTTTACTTCTTACAACACCTAGCACAAGTCAAGTCACCTAGGGAAACTCAATTGGAAGAGTTGATTTTTGTTTTTATATCTCACGGCCTCATGCTCTCTAAGTGATGAGAAAAACTCATCTTAGTTTCAACATTTTTTTCCTCCAAGAAACCTACCAGTCAACCCTCAAACTAATAGTCTTTTCTCTTTTTACCTATTAGTCTTTAAAGACTTAATAGAGTTCTTCTAAATATAACATGTGTCTCTTATATGGGCTCGGTTGACTATGGATCAATCTTATGGGTTTAAGGCTTTACCATTCCACTTTGGCCCAATTACTTAAGCCATACTTCCAAAATTCAATTTTAAGCCCAACTTCAAATGCTTAATTAAATAAAATACCTTCATCACTCTTATAATAATTAGTTAATTTAAATAAAATAAAATCTGAAATTCTAGGTCGTCACAGGAAATAAGGAGATAGCTATGGATCCCACAAATAATTGCATTGCATTTGCAATGAATTTGTTTAATTTATAAATATATGTATAAATAAGTAATAAGAATTTATAAATTGCCTACCCAATTTTATTTTTTTATAACATATTTCATAATAAAATAATAAGATGACAATATTTTTATCACATCAAATTATATAAAAAATATCAAATAAAATTATTTTTTATTTACAACATTCTTAATAAAATAATTATTTTATTTATATTTATAAATAATTATAAAATCAACTCATTGCTTCTTAATAAGCAAGAAATCAATTTCAAAAAGAATAAACCATAGGTCTTTTGTCATTAGTGAAAACAATAAAAACCATTCAAAGGTAAATAAAAGAGTATTTGAATTAAAAAAGGTTTTACTATATGAAATGGGTTGAGATGATCCCAACTCAACTTTGAAACCAAACCAGCCAGTCTTTAAAACATGAAAAACCAACAAAGTCATAAAATAATATGTACATGCATGATGATGGAAACTCATGCATCATGAGATACCATAAACCGAAAAGAAAGAAAAGATAAATGAGATATATAAACTTCTAATGCGCAAGTCATTTGTAAATAAAAATAAAAATAAAAATAGGTCTTACTATAAAAATTGTAAAAACCCCACTTTTTATAGTCTACGTTTTCACAACAAAAAAATGTACAAAACTTATTTGTTAGGACTTTATCATTAATAGAAAGAAAGAGGTTGTCCCTTACAACAGTACTAAGAAACATTTGTAAACAAACATTGGGATCTACAAAGAAAAATGGTAAAAATTGTGCACTGTCACATGATTTAAATTCTAAAATCAATAACCATAGCACCACCCTTGGGTGTCGATTAGCACTGGTTCCTGTTCTTTCCCCAGATTATAATCTCTGTCGTGGTGACCAGGATTGTAAGTGTTGCTTAACAACCAAACATGAAGTATAACAATTGGGTGAATGTTAGAATAATTGTAAATGCCTCTCTTCCTATATATGCTTAGCAAACACTATTCTTACTTTCTAATATTACAATTGAAGATCCCGTTTAGTTTTTTTTTATTTAGTGATTAAGTACATATTTAATGCAAATTTGGAAGTTAATGCAAATCCATAAACTACTCCTTGAATTGTGGTTAATAGAGGCCTATCTAGTTGTTGAGATTCTTATCTCTGTTTTTTTGAAATATTGTTGTTTATGTGGTAGTTTTTTCCTTTTTTATTTCCTAAATTATAATATTCTATGTAATCTATTTAAGAAGGGTCAAATGGAAGGAAAAAGGCAGTTGCCACTTGCTAATGGATTTGATTTTTGTAGATATTCCATCTGCAGAGAGTTCTATATTATTTTCCTTGTCTCTTGGCTGTCAACTTAAGGTTGGATCTGGAGGTTTTGCACCAAATCTTGGCATCAGAGTAAGGTTTTCTTTCTCAAGGAATTCAGCATCTCATGCTTGTAACCTACCGTGGTAATGCCTACAACATGTCGAATAACCAATTTCCAAACGACTAAGCCCTAAACAACCAAAATCCAAACACTAACCTACCCCATCTACGAGAACAAATTACTCAATTCACATTTGTCTTGGAGTAGATTATTGATAGGCTGGATGCAATGAATGAGCGTCGAGCTCGAGATGAGTTTGGTCTTCACAATAGGAGAGGGCATGGACCTTTTTAAGAGACCGTGCTGGATGATAGTGAATGGAAAGAAGAGGATGAGCAATACAAGGAGAGGGACATGGGACTTTTTAATCGTGGAGCTCGTTTTGAGCATAATGGGTGAAAATTTTTCCGCGGACGAGGAAGGCATGACGCTAACCACCATCCTCTTAATGAACTAACTAAGAGGACATATGTGGATGTTTGAGATTCTCTTATTGAATTGACCATCTAAGGATTGGTTAACATCCATTAAGGATTATTTCGATTGGTTCTCTGTGTCAAAGTATAGAAAAACTCATGATGTTCGAATGAAATTAAAATGGCATACATGAGCTTGGTAGAGAAGTGTGGAAGAGCAATTATGTCGTATTCAAAATGCGCTAGTTTCTAATTAGGAAGAAGTGAAAGAACGACTGAAGAAAAAATATTTTCCTATTGATTACGAGCAAATGAAGTTCGAAGAAATGTCACAATTGAGGCAATGATCATTGATTGTCGATCAGCATATTTTTATGAGCTGGTTGTCCATAGTAAGATGATAGAGAATGAACAACAAACTCTTGCTTGATGCCACATTAGTTGATGTAATGAATTGCGCAAGAAAATAATACTTGCGCGACCAATCAACATTGAGAAAGCATATCAACTGGCATTACGTATTGAGAACTAGTCAAGACTTTCGAGTAGGAGGCTAATGGTATCAATGGATCCTAGGCAGAAGCACTTGTCAACCTATTTATTCCAGAAAACCACTCTTACCAATTGGCCAATCTAGGAATGTTGTTATGAGAGACCAAAAGGGAAGGACAAAGCTACGGGTGAAGGGCCACAATGTTACAAATGCAAGAGGTTTGGACACTTTGTTATTGTGCATCCTACAAAGGATAAAAAAATGAACATTTGTCTGCGAAAGAGAACTAAGAGTGAGGAGGAGGAAGCCGATAAAGGTATAATGATCAAGAAGAACATTTGGGTGCAACTAAACTACCTGATTATGTGATCCACTAAGTTCTAACTGAAACTAAGAAAAAGATATAGGCTGACTTCATTTGGTGATGCATGAATATTTTTCACACCCGTTTGGAACATGGAGGTTGTGCTTTGAATGTCATCATCGACAACGAAAGTAGCGTGGATGTGATTTCTGGAAATGCAGTAGAGCATTTGGGTTGAAAGTTGAAAAAATCATATTCCTTATCAAGTCAGTTGGGTCAATAAAGACAATCCAATCCTAGTGAAGTATCAATGCCAAGCAAAGTTCTTATTAGGAAATACTTATGTGGACAAAGACTGGTGTGAAGTGGTTCCTTCGACCATATGTTACTTTTTGTCTTATGAAGACTACATCAATTCTTATTCCTTTCAAATTTAATAATCATGCCTAGCGAGATACCAAAACAATTATTACCAATGCGAGATGTGTAACATGCTATCCATTTAATTCATGGATCATCTATGCCTAACTTGCCACATTATCGCATGAGTCCCATGAAAAAGGAGAAGCTTAGTCGACAGATCCAACAGTTGCTTAATAGTGGCTTCATCTAAAAAAGTCTTAGTCCTTATCCTATGTCAGTCTTACATCCAAGCAGTATGGTAGTTGGAGGATATGCATAAACAACTGAGTCATGTTAGATGACATGCTAGATAAAGGTGAAGTACCGATTTTCCATCCCTCGAGTTATGACATGCTACATTTATTGAGTGGTACATCCATTTTCACAAAAACTGATCTTCAAAGTGAGTATCACCAAATTTGAATCCATCTCCGTAATGATTAGAAGATAGCATTCATGAAAAAATACGGCTTGTTGGATTGGTTGGTCATGTCTTTCAGACTAACCAACATGTCAAACACCTTCACGCGTGTTATGACACAAGCATTCAAACCGTTCTTAAATATATTTGTAGTCGTCTATTTTGATGATATCTTAATTTTCAGCCATTATTTACAAGACCATTAAGACCATGTAAAACAGGTTTTGAAAACCTTAAAAAATGAAAGACTTTATGTAAATCAAGACAAGTGTTCTTCTATGAAAAAACAGGTGAATTTTTTGAGAAGTTGAAGCTGATCCTACTTGCTCCTTGGAATTTTTCTTAAGTACAAAACTTTCATAGACTTACTACATTCTATCGGCATTTTATACAAAATTTTAGCACCATTGTGGCTTCTATTACTAAGTACTTAAAGTCCAAAAATTTTATTTGGACTGTAGTTTCTAATAAAACAATTGCCGAGATCAAGATTAAAATGGGGAAGTCACTAGTTTTGAAGCTATCAGATTTTTCAAAATTATTTCAGGTTGCATGTAATTCATCACATGTGGGCATTGCAATAGTACTAAATCAAGAAGGTCATCCTATCGCCTTCTACAATAAGAAACATAATGAGACTCGATGATGAAATCCAGGATATGACATGGAATTTTATGCTTTGAATCAAACTCTTAAACATGGCATTCTTGTTTAATGCATAAAGAGTTCATTAGTTATACTCATTATGATTCCTTGAAGCATTTGAATTCCCAGAGTAAGCTAAATGCTAGGCATGCTCGTTGGATAGATTATTTACAGCGGTTTGAATTCATCATTAAGCATAAATTGAGAATTGAAAATAAATTAGTTGACACGTTAAGCAGGAGGCCACACTTGCTAGTTGTATCTTCTGTTAATACTATGAGATTCGACAATCTCAAGTAACAGTATGCTGTAGATGAAGATTTTGGCAATTTTTGGAGTAAATCCGATGGTGTAGAGGACCTAAAAGTGAGTACTCATTGAAGGATGGTTATTTCTTCTATTGCACCCGATTGTGCATCCCTTATGGTTCTTTCTATATATATATAATTTTAGAACTTCATGAAAAGGAGTAGCGGGACACTTTGGTTATGATAAAACCATTTTTATAGTTTTCGATCATTTTTTTTTCACAACCGTGTCGCGACGTGCATAAGGTGGTGGCTCGTTGTCGAATTTATGAGATAAACAATGGCACTAAGCAGCGAACGTGACTTTATACCCCACTCCTAATTCCAGATAAACCTTGGCAACACCTTAGTATGAATTTTGTGTTTAGGTTACCTAAGACTCTTTGACAACATGATTCTATCATGGTGGTATTTGATTGTTTTTTGAAAATGACTTTTTTTTTAAAATGACTTATTTTTTTCTTGTCATAGGACTTAAAATGCTTCCAAAACTGCAACATCATTTTTGCAAGGGGTAATTCTATTACATGGTGTTTGATCGAGATGTCAAATTTCTGAACAACTTTTAGAAGAAATTGTTGGCAAGAATGGGGATGAAGTTGTTGTTCTTTAGTGCATTTCATCCTCAAATCGATAGCCAAACCAAAGTAAACAATCGCAGTTTATGATATTTGTTACGTTATCTTGTAGTAGGTCATGAATTAAGTTGGGACCTAGTATTACCTCAAGCAGAGTTTGCTTTCAATAATTCTGGTAATCGACCCACAAGTTGCACTCCATTTGAAGTGGTCTATGGTTTTCAACCCCATACTCGTTCTTTGACTTTGTCTTTTAACCCAAGTAAAGCTTCACTAAATTTTTCTAACTATATTTACAACATCCATGAAGAAGTAAAACAACGTCTCTCCCTTAGAACAGAAGTATAAATGACCTTTACAAATACTCAGCACAAGGATAGACAATTTGACATGGCAATAGGGTTATTATTCGTTTAAGATCCTAGTGTTTTCCTCTAAGGAGTTTTACCAAACTATATGCTGTGTGCAGGACCTTTTAAGATTGGCAAGAAATTGGGTCCCAGTGCCTATTTCATAGAGTTACCCTCCCACTGTGGTATCAATCATTTTTTCAATATTGAAGACCTCACTAAGTTTTAAACTTTGGAAGAGCAAGTGCCAACAACTCCAGACACACCAACCCTGAAGGATAAAATTATTCGTGCTTCTAAAAATATAGCTCCGAAAGATGAGATCGTGTGACATCTCGAATTTTTATAAGGAACCTCGTTTATATTTCATATAGTTGTTTCTTTTTTTTTTTGCTTACGAATTTTTGGTTAAGTAGTGAAAGGATTCATAAAGACCTTTTTATTTTTGGAATTGGATCTTGGAGTATGAAGTTAGAGTCCACAAGAATAATATAGAAGGAAAGGCTAATGGAATTCGGCCCTTAAGGAATTTTGGCTTTGGAATGCCAAAGTTGACCTATTGGGTAAGGATGAGACACCATTTGGTATTGGAAAAGAGTATTTGGTTTTTTTGAAAAAAAAAATTGCTAAAGTGACACTTGTCCATTATGCATTGGATTCTTAGAAGAAAAAGTGGAAAAGGTAAAAGGGACATAGGATTTTGGATTGTAAAGTGTTAGGTGTTACTTTTACAATGCACAAGCTCCTAAGTGGACACATATCAAGCTTAGGGCAAAAGTAACTTTTAGAATTCCAAGATGCGTCATATATAGAAAAGACAAAAGTTAGATTTTCTAAGAATTTACATTGGAATACCAAGAGACTTTCGGGTTCCCTAAGCTTCATGCCACTCAAGTTAATTTCCTGTCATTATGCCATTTGTCATCTATGCATTAGTAGAGGAAAGGATCTAGAAGGAAGTGGAAGAGATAATGCACAAAATTTACTAGTGTATCCCCAGAGTTTTGACCACTACATTGTCACATGTCATGTTTTGAGTTTTTTAGAATATAGGAAAGTGGGAAAGTCACTTAGGGAATATGCATTTGGTGGAAGAAGCAACAACTTGGAAAGAGAGAAGTGTAGTGGATAGTTAGAAGCATGAAACATGTTTACACTAAACTCATTTTGGCATAATTTCGAGTTCCATGGAAGATGCCTATGAAAAATTGTGTCTAGGAAAAGATAAAAGGGATATTTTAAAGGAATTTACATAGGGAAATGCAAGGGGCAAAATGAGAATTTCGAAATTTGTTTATACTCAAAACTTTCATCAGAATTTGCCACATGTCATTCATTCAAAGAGCTTCTAGAAGATGGAGGAAGGGAATCTTGCACAAAAAGACTACTCTACCCTTAAGAATTTGGCCACTACACTCACAAGCATATTCTCACATGCCACTTGTCACTTAGATTACATAATGGACCAATAATATATCAAGAGTCACTTTAGGAAGAGTAAAAGACGCTTGAAAAAAGGAAGAGATGCATGGGAAGAAGAAGAGATGCATGAAAAAACGAAGAGATACATGGGGAAATGGAAGAAGTATGGAGAATACGCACCCATGACACTTGTCAAGCATGCAAAAGTCTCTAAGGCTCATGCCTAGGGTTGAGATTCATCAAATGGCGATTTTGCCTTAGAAAGAGCATGCCTAAGGAGCCTCTTAAAATTTCAAAATTGACAAAAAAATCTTGCCACTTGTTACTCATAAAGAGGATCTTATAGATTTTCCAAGGATAGGCATGATGAAGAAGGAATAGGATCTTTGACACATGGCACTCACGTAAGGATATGCTTAGATTTTTTAGAAAAGCATTCCAAGGACCATGCCACTTGGCAAGATGATTCTTTTTAAGAATACTTTTCAGATTTGTGTTCCCTATAGCCTAGCTTAGTGTGTCACGTGTCCCACATGCATCAACAAATGCGCCATTTGTCCCACATGCATCAGAAAGTGCCACGTGTCCCATATACATAAGCAAGAGCACCACTTGTCTCACATGCACCAGTTATGCCACTTGTCCAACATGTAGAGTTGCCACACGCCACTTGTAAAATATGTAATAGTAAAAAATCAAAGGCCATCCACTTGACAACAAAGCTGGAGCAAGAAGCAAGAGAGTTTGAGCCATTTTTAGTATAAAACACCCATTTTTCTTCTAGTTTTGGGTTTTACCGAAAACCACTCACTTTTCTCATACTTTCCTCTCTATTCACATACACAACCAAAGCTCTAACTACACCACATTTGAATCAAGAGCTTAACACATTACAATTGAGAAAATTGAGAGCCATTAGCTAGAACAATGCAAACTGAGCCTCCTCTTCAAGATTTTCGACTTTGTGAGTGATCGTTCTCTATATATTTTCTTAATAGATGTTAGAAGGTCATGTTAATGTTCTGGTGGGAGATTTTTCTAAAAAGAAACAAATCGATTTATGGTATCTTTAATGGCTATGGGTTTCGAATGATAAAGAAAATGCTATTTGATGTTGATAGATGATTTTAAGTTTGATCAAAAGATGGACTTTTATCATTTTCTTGGTGCATATAGATCTTGTATAAGCTTGAGAAAACATGGTTGGTTGGATGAAGTTCTTGTACAAAATTTGAGGTATTATGGTTTATAATGCCATCTAGAATCACTAATGCATATTGTGGTTAGTATTTGATGATTGAATATGGACTTAAGGTCGATCATCTAATGATTGGATTTTTATAGATAATGTGATACTTGGAAACTTAGAATAGGCTTGTAAATGATTTGTTTGGTTTTGATCTATGAGAAATAGATGTAAGAATTCCATATGTTCAATTGGTAAAAATGCATGTCTCTGCTTTGATGATCTAAGTCTCAAGTTTTAAGGTTTGATGACTAAACATATGTTGGGTGGTGATCTCTCTTAGATTTGGTTGTATGTTGGGTGAATCCAATGGATGAGCACACTTTCAAGTTTTCTCCTAGAGATAGATCAAGTATTTGACTTCGAGTAAGGCAATTTCAAGTATGACCTTAGGCTAAGTCTAGTGAATGATTTAATTGTCTTCTAATGACTTACATTCGATGATAAAATAACGGTGGAAACTTATTTTGAGGTTGGAAATGGGTTTAAGATGGATACTAAACAAAGTTGTAAAGTTTGGAGGAATTCAGTATTTGATGGCGATATTTAAGGTTTAAAACTTAATGTTCAATGTTTTAGAGTCAATAGGCGGTTAGAATGAAACTCTTGCTAGGCTTTATAAGTTTAGAGTTTTATAAGTTTATGTTTCAATTGAGGATCTCTTTAATGTTAATACACTTCTATTTCAGCCCATAAAGATTATACTCTTTGTAAATAAGAAAAAGTTTGTAAATAGACCCTCAACATACCTCGGTTAATATTGGTATATTTTTGTGTAAATCTTTTTCTTGTTCTCGTTACTTCTTACTTGATTGCTTGAGTATGCTATTATGATCTTGAATATGACTACAAAGTAAATTCTATGCTTTGAATTTGTGATGAAAATACCATGAGATACTCCTACAAGTTTCGATTTCTACTTGAATAGGGTTAATGATTTTTGCAACGTGATGTTTTGGTTTGAATACGTGTTAAGAGTTTCAGACCATAGTCAAATGTGATGATTACATGATTTGTTTTACTATGTTATGATTCTAAGCAATAAATTAGAAGCTGGAGGTTGATGAAGTGATGATTTTTCATGTTTTCGTACCTATATGTTTCGGCCAAGGTTCTTTCTCATAGTTCCATGTATGTGTTTTAATGTTTCATATATTCCATGGTATCATGCTATGAATTGAATGTGTTACGCTTGATTATTCTATGCACGACATTTTATGTGTCACATGTCAAATGTAAGAAGGTATATGTCTTAAGTCTCATGTCATATACATTTGGGGAAAAAGGTTTTTCAAAGAAAAGTGTCCACAAATGTTTTATCACAACCCCAAAGGCTACGACGGAATAATGCCTTAATGGAACTTCCTGTTCACTCAGGAGTGTTTAAAGTCGAGTGAAACCCTCTAGGTCGACGAATAATAGTCGACGGGTCTCGAATGGATCCTATGAAAGGATTCTGGAATGATATCGCACCTAAAGTTAGTGGGTGTTAAGAATAGTGAAGGTGAAATAAGCGAACTGCCATATAATATATGATTATGACATAGTCACATTGACTAAAAGAGTCGTAAAGTGATGCAGTAATTAGCAAAAAACACACGGTGCATAAGGGAGCCATAAGGTATCTACATATGTATATGGAAGTCATGACAAGAGTAAGACTATGAGCCTATGAATGATATAAATGACAAGAAAAGATATGAAATGTTATGAACACGTGTTAAAAAAAGTCAACAGAAGAAATAAGGTTTTTTCAAGAAAGAACATGATGCATACGTCAAAGTTATAAGTTTCTGTTGCAAGTCTTTGAAAATGGTCAAGTGTATACGTCAAGTTCTGATCAAGTGCATAAGTCAAGTTTTGTCAAAGTATTATGTCAAGTACATGTCCGTACATGCATTTCATGATTTACCATTTGTATGCTTATGTTAACTATTGTATGTCGTGTGTTTACTTACTGAGATTTCTCGAAATCTCATTGTAGTAATTTCTATGATAATCCGATATTTATACCCATTGGGTTTTTCATGCTTGGAATAATTATATCTTCTTTAGAATTATTTTGGTAATTTGTTGGAACTATATTTGCTATTTATTTTGTTGGGCATTCTCTTGTATTAAATGGTGGTAACTTAGGCCCAAATTATTGTGAGGAATCAAATAAAATCTATAAGAAAACTTAGGAGACGTTTATATAGTGGAAAAGAATCTAATTGAGATACATGGGAAAATGTGTAGAAATTGGAGGGACTAGCTTGGAAAGTGAAGTTAGACAACAAGTGATTTGTCTTTAGAAAAAAGGGAGGCTATGGTTTGGACAATTGGAAGGGAAAAACCCAATTCTATGCATAGCTTACTTGGGAGATAAGGAACTAAAGGGAATGTGGCAAAAGGATTTGAGTTATACCTACTTTTGTCTTCTTCCTAGAGGAAAAAATGAAAATGGATGAGTTTGGAAGGAAAAGTCTAATTTCATCTATATTTCACTGGATGACATTTGGCATGTTGAGAAGATATGAGTTTTGGAAATCCAAGGAGAATTTGTATAGAAATTAGAGTTAGGTAGCTTGACATAGGAGTTTAAGTGAAACAAGTAAAAACTATTCCTCCTTGAGATCAATTGTTTGGACGGATTCTAAGGGAGAAATTGACTTGAGCTTTTTTTATTTTATCCTTCCTTGTTAGTCATTTTCTTCTGAAGAATAATTGACCAAAGTCAAGTGATGATTGAAGCTAGACATGGAATTTCTTATTGGTAGTTTCAGTTGGGCATATATCTAATACTTTTGTTTTCTTTTTATCTAAAAATTTACCTTTTGAGAGATGGTGACAAGTGGAAGTGGAGATAATTGATTTATGCATATTATTTTAGGTTTTCCATGCAAAGATTGTTATTCTTAAGAAACATGGAACATGTGAAAAGTAGTAATATTATGCACATAGAGGCGTTAAGTGCAAATAAAGATAGTTGAGTAATTTAGACAATTTTGACGTCTCTTTGTAATTTGGATATAACTCTCTCATCCAATCTCCGATTGAGATTATTCAAGATGTTATGGATTACCAAACAAAAGATCTACAACTTTCATGTTTTAAGTTTTCAAAGATAATGGCTTAATTACATACGAAATCGGGCTTGAAGTCGACACACCTGCAATTAATCCAAGTGGTGACCAGGTGCATATGCCACATAGCCTAGCCGAATTCTTCCTTATCCACTTGTCCCAAATTACTCCAAACTCTCCACTAAATGAAAATTACACCTCAACAAGGGATCCAAAAATTTGAAAATGAGAAAGCAAAGTTAAACAATACACTTAAAAAATAGATTACTTATTGAAGTGAAATTATACTAGCATGCTTGCATATTGCGGCTAGGATGATTCAAGTGAGAGCAAGACTTATTCAAATTGAACACTCAAGCCACCTTATTGACTCAAGAGCAGTTGGCATAGTGAGATTCACATAAACTTTTTAGAATTTCAAGATGATAGGGCATGAGAGCTTTAGTGAATCAAGCAAGGAATATGGAGAATATTCTCACTAGTGGAGGAATCAGATTGGTGGGCTTTGGGGGGGTAAGCACTGACTTTGTTACTTGTCCTATACCCTTATATGTTTATCTATTCTTTTGAGAGATTTGGGACAATTGGTAAGTGATAATTAGAGGATAAAACAAGCTCTCTTCCCTCGGTGGTATTCGGCTAAAATAGAATGAGGAAGAGATTGAGGTAGCAGAATAGATGTTTGTCTTATTCCCTAAGAATTTTCAAGATTTGGGATAAGTATTTGGTCTTGTCATGTTACCTAAGCCTAAG
This sequence comes from Platycarya longipes, assembly GCA_036559045.1. Classification (NCBI taxonomy): domain Eukaryota; kingdom Viridiplantae; phylum Streptophyta; class Magnoliopsida; order Fagales; family Juglandaceae; genus Platycarya; species Platycarya longipes. Next base: position 36,544,021 of record CM071790.1, read on the forward strand.
AAAAGATATGAGTGCTCTATGACCTAAGTGGACACTTGGCTTAATTAGATCAAATGCTAAGTTTAAATCACTTCTTTTACCCCTAAGTTATCAACCCAAACATACAAAAAAACACACTCACGTTCTTCTTACTTAGAGCTCTTGGCCAAGATCCTCCTTTTGTCCTCCATCTCTTTTCTTCCATCTCCTCACTATCTAAACACCACTCCTAGCATACTTGAGTGAATTTCTTTCAAAGATTTAGTGGAGGACTTGTATCTTGCAAGGAGGTTTCATTAGTTTGCCTTTTTGAAAAGGGTAAGTACTCTTATAACTTAATTTTAACATTTATATATATATACTTGATGAATTTGTTATTTAGTATCTTATTTGTTATTTGGTTATTTGAAGAATATATTTATCATTAGTGATTGATAAGTAGTCCAAGAATACTTTATATTAGTATTTGATTGATAAGGGTTTAGGTTTTAATCTCCTTGTGTTTATCTAAGGCGATAATTTAATATTTGGTTCAAATGATATTTTAGAGATATATGATGAAAAGTTTAAGGAACGATGTCAAGGAATAAAGTGGAGAATTGTGGAGTAAGTTTTAAATTGTGGCATGATATGTTTAAAAACTAGGAATAGAAACTTTAAAGTTTTGTTTCCTTATGGATGACATAATTATAAATTAGATTTTTAGAGAAAATAGGAAAATATATCATTTGAATTTGATAAATAGTTAAAGATATGTAATTGGTTTGAAAGAAAGATTATATGGTGAAAAAGAATTGAGGAGAATAATTTTATAATGCATGATTGGTATTCGGCCTAGACTATTTTAAGACTAGGATTTGTTTGTTTTATCTTTTGCTTTAAAGAAGTATTCATGATTTATTTGAAAATATTCATAAGCACGTGTTTAACATGTATATGCTATGAATTGTTAAGTGCATGCTTTATATATTGCATGAATCATGCTCCATGCATGAGAAAGTCTAAGTTTGCATGCATTTTTATTCACATGAAAAGTCTCATGATTTGAATTATCATGATTTTTCAAAGAAAACAAGAACAAGAATAAGAATAAGAAAGAACAAAGAAAAATGAAAAGTCATGTCACAACGATGAAGGTGATTTGATCTGCTTGATGACTGACTTGCCAACAGTAAAGGCGATTCGATCTGTTGTTGAAAGATAAGAAGTTACGTCATGATAGTGAAGGCAATTCGATTTGCCGTATGACTAACGTAAACAAGCAAGTTGACGGTGAAGATGATTCGATCTGCCATCGTGCTAAGAAACCCGACGGTAAAGATGTTTCAATTTATCGTCGTGATTAAGAAAAATCATGTCAGGACGATGAAGGCAATTCGATCTGCCAAATGACTGATATGAACAAAGGAAACCCAACGGTGAAGGTGATTCGATCTGTCGTTATGGTTAAAAAATGACAATGAAGACGATTCGATCTACTGTCATTACAAGATTGATAAGAACAAGAACAATGTATCATTAAGGATTCTGGAAAGGACATTGCATTCATGCAAAAAGTTTTGTTTACGTGTCAAAGAAAGTCTTTTCATGAAAACATGACGATTTTTACTAAAGGTGCATCGTGCATAAGTCATCTTATGAGTCTCATGATCATGGTGTATGTATTCATTTATCTGTATAAATATTAACGATCCTTTTATTACGTTATCTGTTTATTTACTGAGATTTCCTAGAAATCTCACTCTTTTAAATTTACTTATCATTCCTTATAGAATGATAGACGTTAGTGTAGGAATAAATGACTCAATACAAGATCCAGACTACTCGAGAAATTTTAAGGAACTCCTGAAGGTGAAGAGGGGTAATTGTATATTTGTTTCTTTTGGACTATAGCATAATGATGTGTATTGTTAAAAATCCGGTACATTATGTTTTATGGTTATAAAGTTATAGGTTTAATACAGATTACCATGTGATACTTGCAAAGATTTAGATTTCTTTGTTGATTACTTGGAATTAATATTATTTCGCTGCAATATACATTCATACCGTTATTAAGTTAGGTGTATGCACATGATTTTCGACATAAACGAGGAGTATGTAGCCTAGTGTTACATGTTTCAACGTTTCAATTTACGTTAAATCTTAAAGGTAAATTTGGAGACATCACAGTTTCCACTACCATTCCCCATCCAGGATGGTAGGAGTTGTAACAGGACCAGAAATAGCAAATCAGGATGATGATCAAGGTTAAGGATATACTTAACTCGGAGAAAGAACAGACTTAATCATAACTCACTAGGAGATATGGAGATTAGATGATTGCCTTAATGATTTCTTGTTAAGACCTTTTTAGAAGAAACTTGCTATGTTAAAGTGTATCAAGGAGTTTGATACTCTAGTACTAAAAATTATGTTTTAAATAACGAATGAAGTTGAGATATTAATTTTATTCTGGTACATCATTTATGAAATGATCCCTTTTCGCTGCAATTTATTGCATATTGCTAGTTTATGATAGATGCATTGCATCTTAACTGTCATTTATGTGGAATATGTAGCCTTCTGTTGCATGTTTCGACGCTTCAGTCACCATCAAATCCCAAGCGGGGGCAAGGGGGCGTTACAGATCGCTTCTATACTTGATCATCAATTTGTTACCACCCAATGATGGGGTTATTACAATTATTAGTGCGTTGGAAAAATTGCCCTAAGTCCAATTTAATTTGGCTGTGAACTTGTACTCAACTGACTTCACCCAGAATTATTTGTTGTCTATGTTCATCAAAACTTGTTGGAATCAAGTTCTTCTGGATGGCCCACAATTGATGCAAATTTGGAAGTTGATGTAAATCCAAAAACCGCTCCTTGAATCGTGGTTAATGGAAGGCTATCTAGTTGTTGAGATTCTTATCCTCTTTTTTTGAAATATTGTTGCTTATTTGGTAGTTCTTTCCTTGTTATTTTCCTAAATTGTAACATTAAATGTAATCCATTTAAAAAGGGTCAAGTGGAAGGAAAAAGGCAGTTGTCATTTGTTAATGAATTCAAATTTTGGAGGGATTATATTTATAGAGAGATTATGTCTTATTTTCCTTTCCTCTTAGCAGTTTATGTGAGATTGGCTTTAAAGGTTTTCCACCAATATTTTTCAGTGATATTGCGAATTCTTGTTTTAAAAAAATACTTAAAAGTATTAGAAAAAATAAAATACATTAGATGGGATCCCATTCCAATGTAAAAGTACTCATATAGTTGCAAATCTACAAAGGTTTTAAAGCATTTGGGTGGTTAACCTTTACATAAGTTCATCGAAGAACTAGAATGAAGATGGGGAAAAGATACCGAAAAGCTAGTGCTGGAAGGGCCCAAGTCACTGCTTGATATTGATGCATTGTAGCTAGATTGTCATTCCTCCAAACATTGATGTGGTTGCCACTTAGGAATTTGGAAACCAGGCTAAGAGCTTCAGCTATTGTGACAATTGTCAGAAGAAACTTGTCGCAATACTACCCGCCAAAACTTTGTCATTTTTTTTTGTCAAACGAAGAAACCTAAATGCCATTGGAGGTAGTCCAAGAATGGAAAAAATCTCTTCAATTACTTTTCTGTGATAACTTCAAGATAGACATACTTATGATATTATAACTTATAATTTTTATTATATTTGTAATTATAAAGTATGCAAGCATTGTATACTCCTTTTAAAAAGAATAATTAAATATGGATTCACATAAAAATAATAATTTTGTAATAGTAGATCATATTATTTCTCAAAATGAATGCATAGTACTTGTACAACTCATAATTGTATCTAGCATTACACTTGTTTTTAGGAATTATAACTTACATTTATTTTACACAAAATTCACAATTATGTCATATAAGTTTTAAAAACTTTAATACCATATTAATGTTTTTTTAATATTTAACTTAATTTATTATTATTATTATTATTATTATAATATTATCTTGATGTGTTTAAATTTAAATGTTGTAATATTTATTATAAAATTGTAAATAAGTTGTTGTATCACTTCTCATTTTATGTTGAAAGTAGTTTGGACATGGTTGAAGTATATTTTCTTAATTTTGTGTATGTAGTAAAGGAGTGCCCATATAGAGTTGTATTCTAGCTGAGTTCGAGCAAGCATATAGTGCCTAAGCTTGGCTTTCAATTCGAAGCTTGATCTGATATTGAACCAAGTTGAGCAACTCGATGCAATTCAAAATGTGTGATTTTTTGTAATTACAAATAAAATATAAAAAACTCAGGCAATAAAATACAAGCTACATGACTTACATCAAGAGCATGTAAGTCTTGGATTTGATGCGGCTGTTCAACAAATATTTATATCATTATTGTTCGTCTAAAATATCATTGTCGATAGAATAGTGTGCTACGTAGTAATATTAGAGAAACGCTTACGAATCTCATAATCTAAATGTCGAGATTAAAGAGAACTAACACTTGGGAGAGATTTCTAGCCTTTAGCTACATGGTAATACCATAACAAATATTAGCTTTATGTTGCATAGTAATTGATAAGATAATAAATAGTAATACAATATTGAGAACATTCCACTACCCAAATAGAGATTTAAAGATGGTCTTCAAAACTCATATAGCCATTTCATAACCCTAGCCAATGGAAAGGGGAGTGGTGCCCAATATAGGCTCCCTTTTACTACATCTCTCACTTGCATATGGTGAACAAGACTCACGATCAATATCTTTCAATATGTTTGATCTTGTTCATACTAACAGATAGATTGTGTGATCAACGAGTATGCATGTAGAAGAAAATTGAAGCCCTATACTAATCTCTCTTAGAGAAAATTGGCATATCAACATTCTAATCAAAAGTGCTTTGTTATATTTTGACTTATTTCATCACATTAAATTAAGCATTTATAATTTTTTTTGAATCTAAATAACTTAAAAGAGTTCTTCAATTTTCATAAATTATGCTATACTAAAAGCTATACATACATTTAAAAAGCAACATAACTTGATGGAATACAAACAAGTTTTTAAAAATGTTTTTTTGTGCACTTGTTGTCTTTTATTGTTTTCATTTTTTTTTCTTTATTGGCACGCTTACAATATTTTAGAGAATTATATTATGAGTAGTATTGGGTGCAAACAAGTCTGTACACACACCTACTCACATGAATAATAGTTTTACTGTTTATGTGAACTATAAAAATATTGTTCATGTGAGTGGATTTGTGTATAGGCCTGCTTGCACATAATTTTTTTTTATATTATTAACCAAACTCACATTCTATATTTATTTTATTATATTGATGCGTAGTTATAACTACGTACTCTCAAGTAAAGCACCTAATTGTCAAGGGGATAAAAAAGAAGAAGAAAAATCGGCATATGAACTTTTTCTATTAAGATCTCTATATACGAAATTATTACCGAGGTGATATGAGATAAATAAATAAATAAATTATTATTAAAATTATTATTTTTTAATATTATTATTTAAACAAACTTAATTAAAATTTATATTTTATATAGAAAATTTTAAAAATAATTTGTATAATCAAATTAGGCCTAAATTCAAACAAAGATTTAAAACCACCCATTAGACTAGTTATAGATGCAAAAAGTATTTCATATCATCTTATCTCATCTCATTTAATTGTTATAATTTTTCTAGATTTTTATACAAAATATAATAAATAGCTTAATTTTTTCAAATTATAAAAAAATAATAATATTAAAAAATAAGATTCTCATAATATTTTTATGACTTATAACTTTCATCTCAACTCACTACCAAAATCTCCTCTTAATAATCTCAAATTGAAAAATAAAATAAAATAAGCTTTACAATATTTGTTATTATCCGTATATATATTATAACAATACATTTTAAACCAAACAATATTAAATAAAAAATAATGGTTTTATTATTCCTTTTACAGGTCTATTTCTCTCCATTAAAGTCTCCAACTTGACCATGAGTTTTAGGGAAGCTTGCTGGTGAATGGTGATCAGTGATGAAATTGTGTCAAGTCCAAAGAATTTTAAAAAAGATAAGCGTAATAACTATAAAAAGGTTTCACAAAAATTAATTTATAAATTAAGTAATTTTTTTATGATACATTAAATTTATTTTATAATAAAATTAATTTTATAATATGATAATATACAATATCAAGTCAGATCAATTATGAATTTATTTTTATAAAATATTTTTATATTTAAAGTATTTCTTTTTTAAAAAAATATTCTCATTTTTCTGAATATCCTTCTAAATAAATTAATAAAAAATATAATTTTTATAACAATAAATAAAAAATTCATTTTGACGGGCAATAGAAGTTGACAATAAATGATATAGCTGAAAGCGTCACGGTTGTTTTATTCTATGCTTCAACTTCTTGTATGCGTCATAATAGAAATATCTGATCTCTTAAAACTGAGTTAATATAAAACTACTAGATCGAACTTGTAGATGGATAAGTCTAAAATAATCAAATATATATATATATATATATACATGATACACATTACACAGAAATATATATATATATATATATATATATTACTTAAAAAAATAATATATATATATATATAAAGTATATCTATCATAAGAATTATTTATTACATGGTAGCTGCTGCACAGATCGATAATGGACCGATAATATCTGATTGATAAGTGCAAATATGTATTTTTATTTTTTTATTCTATTTCAATCATTTTTATATATCTTTATATATTTTAAAAAAATAAAAAATTAATTAAGTAATAATTAATTTTTTAATTATTAAATAAAAAATAAAAATAAAAAGTACAGTTGATCACTTTTATAAATTTAAATAGAATTTTTCTTATTACATTATCCATTTTCTTAAAAAAAAATTATTCATTTTTATTGTTAAGCTTTAGCGACTAAATTATGTGGCGGCCGAAAATAACAAGGACAGTGGACACATTGGACAGAACCAGAACCCTTTATTTAGAGGGGAGCTAAGGCATAGCAAAGAAAATATATTAATATTTCTTCTCATGGGTCGAGCCTTCTTAATTGTTGTTACTTTTTTTATTATTTAAATGGAGCACGGATAATATGATTAAATGAGGTGTGTTAAATTTTAAAAATAAGATATAATTTCAATAGAATGTCAAACCTAAATGTTGTGAATAATAATACTTTATTAATTTATTAATATTATAAAATTATAATATAAAACAAATACTAAAACTAAGGAGACATTCTCCAACTCGACTCGTTTTAATTTTATCTTTTGGATATTACATGTAAGTTTTTTTTGTCATGATTTGGCGAGTATATGTGGCAGTAAAAAATAATATCGATATCTTGTTTGTTTTTAAAGATGAGATGAGATGATGAGATGAGATAAAAGTTAAAAAAATAATAAAATATTATTGTAATATATTTTTTTAATATTAGTTTTATATGGAGATTTGAAAAAGTAATTTTGAAATTTAAAAAGTTAAAATTTTTATTATATTTTATATAAAAATTTTAAAAAATATAATAATGAGTTTGAGATAAAACTAAAAATTTTGATTTCATTTTCAAAAATAAACAAGCCTTAACTTTTTATTAGAGGGAGCCAAAGCATGAATAAGAGAATATATTAATACTTCTTTTCTTGAATCAAGCCTTCTTAATTATTGTTACTCTTATTTATTATTTAAGTCGATCATAAATAATAATAAAAATTAAACGGTTTGGGTTTAAAGTTTAGAGAAAAAAATCTAATTTGAATATGGAATAAGGAAGAATCTTAAGAAATGATATTATTTATGCACAAAAATCATTTCTAAATGGAAAAGATAAGGTTGCCGTTAGTTGAGTCTTGTTGTGTGCACCGTTTCATTTTTTTTTTCTGATTTAATAATTAAAAAAATATTATTTAATAATATTATAATTTTTTTTCTAAAAATGTTTAAAATATTAAAAAATAATATAAAAAAAAAAAGGAACAACTAACAAGACCTTGAACGAGTCGGGAGCGGTAGCAGCCCCTTCCTAAATTATCATGAAACTCCAGTCCGGACTACCTTCAAAAAGCTATTTTTGCAAATAACCAACCATAAGAGGCCACGTAAACATCTATAAAAATTTGAGAAAACCGCATCTCACCTAATCGGAACCCGCTGCCATCCTCTTCCGACTTTGTTCCCTCAATTTTATTTTTAAAGATTAATGCTATTTGTTTCTACGTAAAATTTTTATTAAGAATTTTGATTTTAATTTTAATTTTTTACATGATTTTCTTAGTAAGTATTTTTAAATAATATTGTAATTTTTTTATATTTTTAAAAAATGTTTTACAAATCAGGTTTTTTTCACATGATTTTTTTTTAAATATTAAAATACTTTTTAAAAATACAAAAAAATCACAATATTATTTAAAAATATTTACTAAAAAATCTTTTGAAAATTTTTTTTGAAAAATTAAAATAAAAATCGGCATCTTAATAGGAATCTCAAATAAGATCTTGTAGCATTTTCTTTTTTGTAAATATCTACGTGGCCTCCTATAATTGGTTTGCAAAATAACATGTTAAAGGCAGTTCGGATTGAAGCTTTTCCCAAAATAGAAAGGGAATGCCAGAATTTCACATGTCAGCAATTATTAAGCATTTATAATTTTTTTTTTTAAAATAAGTTTTTTTGGCTGAAATGTTCATTTACAATTTTACGGTAAACCAGGAACCCTATTTAAGCAGAGGTAGGAGGAAATGGGCATTGACATCACACCAGTCCAAATTCTAATGCTCCGAATCTGAAATACGAAATGACAATTTTCAACTTGAAAATGTAATCGTATTTCGTATCTTAATATTATTATATTACTCAAAATCTCTCTCAGCTCTCTCTCTCTCTCTCTGTGTGTCCGAAATCCTCCATGAAAATACCTCCCGAGCGCACCCCAGAACCCTAGGACAGGCAGAAAAGCTCCACCACCTCACATTCCCTTTATTGACTGATATCCGACTCTTTCTTTCAGTTTTACTAACAAAATGGGCTCTCTTATCCCCTTCCAAGACCTCAATATGTTCCCCGACCCACCCGCCACGAGCACCACCAAGGCTGCTCTGCCTCTGCTAACCCCCAAAATCGAGCCCAAGCTCGAACCCTCAGACGAGCCACTACAAAGCCAGACGACTCCTCAAGAATCGTTCTTTTCCTCCTGGACCACCCCAACCCCTTACGTCCTCTCCAATTCCGAGCTTACCCCTGTGTCCTCCCTGCCCATGGCCATTTCCTCCGGCGAAGACAGCGTCTACTCCGAGTTTTTCCGAGTTTCCGAGCTCTTTCGCTCCGCCTTTGCCAAGCGGTTTCAGAGTTACGGCGATGTTGAAGTTTGCGATCCCGATTCTCGCGCAATCGTGCCAGTCCCACAGGAAGAAGGCAACAACCAGGTCTCAACCGTTGTTTCTCGGAGAAAGCTCCACCAACGCTCGGCGGAGCTCGTCCGTGTCGCGGATCTCAGCATGGAGGACCGGCGCTACTTCCGCGATCTCATTCGTCGGACCCGCATGATCTTCGACTCTCTCCGCGTCTTATCCATGATGGAGGACGAGAAGCGCCGTCTCGTGGATGGCGGCCTCAGTCGCAAGGTCCGCGGGGATCTACGCGCCGCCTCTGCCCTGCGCGACCGTGATCTGTGGCTCAACCGGGACAAGCGCATCGTCGGCTCCATCCCGGGGATCTACGTTGGTGATTTGTTCTTCTTCCGAATGGAATTGTGCGTAGTCGGCTTACATGGTCAGGTCCAAGCTGGAATCGATTACGTCCCCGCCAGCCATAGCTCGAGCGGCGAGCCAATAGCCACCAGCATAATCGTGTCCGGTGGGTACGAAGACGACGAGGACACCGGGGACGTGATAATCTACACGGGTCACGGCGGGCAGGACAAGTTCTCGAGGCAATGTGCGCATCAAAAGCTGGAGGGTGGGAATTTAGCATTGGAGAGAAGCATGCATTACGGAATTGAAGTGAGGGTTATCAGAGGGATCAAATACGAGGGCGGCTTATCGAGTAAGGTTTACGTTTATGACGGCTTGTATAGGATTCTTGATTGTTGGCTTGATACGGGAAAGTCTGGTTTTGGGGTTTACAAGTTTAAGCTTATGAGAATAGATGGGCAGGATGAGATGGGTAGCTCCATTTTAAGGTTTGCTGAGAGTCTCAGGACTAGGCCGTTGACGGCGAGGCCCGTGGGTTATCTTAGCCTTGATATGTCGATGAAGAAGGAGAAAGTGCCGGTACTGCTCTTCAATGACATTGATACTGATCAGGAACCCATGTATTATGACTATCTTGCGAAGACGGTATTTCCACCGTATGCATTTCACAGCACGGGGAATGGGACTGGGTGTGAATGCGCCTCGGGTTGTGCCGATGGTTGCCTTTGTGGCATGAAGAACGGGGGAGAGATTGCTTATGACCACAGTGGGATTCTTTTGAGAGGGAAGCCCGTTATTTTTGAATGTGGACCCTTTTGTAGGTGCCCACCTACTTGCCGGAACCGTGTTACTCAGAAAGGGTTGAGATATAGGTTGGAATTGTTTAGGTCGAGGGAGACAGGTTGGGGAGTTAGGTCCTTGGATTTGATACAAGCTGGTGCTTTTATATGTGAATATGCTGGGGTTGCTCTGACCAGGGACCAAGCTCAAATTTTGTCGATGAATGGTGATACGTTGATTTACCCAAATCGTTTTTCAAGTAGATGGGCCGAATGGGGGGATTTGTCTCAGATATTTACTGATTTTGTGCGTCCAACGTTTCCCTCAATTCCTCCACTGGATTTTGCAATGGATGTATCGAGAATGAGGAATGTTGCCTGTTATATCAGCCATAGTGACACTCCTAATGTGTTGGTGCAGTTTGTGCTATATGATCACAATAACTTGATGTTCCCTCACCTTATGCTGTTTGCAATGGAGAACATCCCTCCTTTGAGGGAGCTCAGCCTTGATTATGGTGTGGCTGATGAATGGACGGGGAAGCTAGCTATCTGTAACTGAATAATTATAACAGAATAATTTTGAAGGCTTCATGCATTTTGAATGTGGTGCAGCGCAGAGTCCAGAGGGACATGATGCACTGAGGTATTCACCAACTTTCTATCAGAAGAAGAATCATTTTCTATCTAGTACCATTCATATTGGCATGCGCTGTTTTCCTTCTGATTGTTAAGAATTATTTGTGGCCAATCTCTGCTCTCTGCTTTCTTCTAGTTCTAGTTCTATTTTCTCTCTTTTTCATCTAGCTTTAGTTCAATGTCAACTTTGTAGCCTATTTGTGCCAGCATGTCATTTTTTATGCAGCCATACACCATCGTCATCATAACAGCAGGAACTTTTCAGAGTGGAATCTCTAGCATTCTGTGGGAGGAGTTAATGTGTCTTAATAGCCTACTATTGCTGGCCATTCAAATTTATATTTTCGCGTTGACCCTCTTCTGTGTAATTCTTTTATGTTATATATAAAAAAAAAGTGCACTTCTTTTGTGTTATTTCTGTTGGACTTGTAGTCAGAGCATGTTAGCTATGTGTCATACCGTTTTTCCTTCTTTACATAAACTTTGAAAGGATTTGATTGAATATGTTAATTTCTTTTGAGCTTTACTGTCTGATTGTTTTAAAGGTTTGCCTTCCGTGGTCATTTTAGTTCACACTAGTTCTTCCCTTATTCGTAGTGTGATCAATTCATTTCCGTGTGCATAAAATTGGTCTGAGTAAGGTACTATAGTTGTGTTTCCTGTGGGAGATAGGTAAGTGCCTTCCTAAGCTTAGTAAGCATAGAGTCACATCTTTGGCTTTTTCACAGTTCATAATATGATGCCTAGCTACCTATTTTTCTTTCTTTTTCAAGATATTATGGGATTTTAGATAAGGTGTATAACATCATCATTTTATATTGTTTAGTTTTTTCTGGTACAAGAGAGAATTGGAGTCACCACTTGAAAAGATTTTTCTCCAAGAGCATTTATGACAAAATTTTGAGGCAAGCTGTTGTTGAGAATTAACTGCATTTCTTGATATTGGACTACAATTGTTTTTTGAGATCCCGAGTTGTGATTGGCATGCTTATGGAAGCAGTTGTCACTTTTGTAAATAATACTGGAGAAACTTCAGTCAGCGTGATGGTCTTGAAACAGGCAAAAGAAAAAAGCTGATAACACAGGCCTGAACCTTGCAAATTTAGGCATAGAAAGGTGAAAGGTGTGATTCAGACTACATACTGGCCATCATGCTCCTGCTGCTAATGTAGCTTAAAGGTTTTAAACGATTGTTTTTCTTCTAATGTGACTCCAGATGCACCTCACAATTATAGCACAGGTCCAAGTCACATGGTTTTAAAAAAGATTCTTAATTTGGCTGGAGTTTATTTTTCTTGATACTTATGGATTTTATTAAAAGGATTCTTCATTTGATAATTTGGATGGAGTTTATTTTTGCAGTCATTGAAAAGGAGTTTAGTATGGTCCCCATGCATCATTTGGGGAAAAAAAGGGTGCTGAATTAATTAAAATGTAAAATACAGAGATCCTTACCCCTAAGGTCCTCTCTAAATCTCACCCGTTTTAGAGATAGAATTTTGATGGGCAGGGGGAAAGAGCTAAAAGATTTTTCTTACAGTTGCATTTCTTTTTTCTCCCCCTTGACTCACCACAAACTCTGTTACCCTGTACATGTATGTTGACTCAAGGAAGTATAAGTGAGAATGGAGCTCTTTGGAAATAGCATATTCATCCCACTTCTGCCTATGCAGTGTTTTATACAGAGTCCACAATATTACATTTTTACCTCATTGAAGTCTGAAGCACTAAAGATTCTAGGTTGCAAAAGTTTAGCTTCCTGTAGCATTTTACTAAATGATTTATTATGTCAGCTTTGCTTCGTTGAAATACGAACTCTTCCGAAGCCTTTTAATATTTTAATGACAATGCAGACCCCTGGTATAGTCATTAGATTGAAATTGAATTTAATAACAACTACCTTTGGTTCAGAATCATACTAGATTGGAATAAGGTTTGATGGTATCTTAGTGCTTGTCCTTTTCCTGAATCTGGTCTTTTTTGACCCAAATGGAGTTACTGCTTTAATTCCTCAGAATGGGATTTGACAAGTGCGGAAAGTTCATCTTTATCTTCATCTAGAGATGAACTAACATTTTTTGTGCGATTGGATGGGTTAGAAGTCAAAAATGTAAATATTCACCTTTGATTATTTTATGTGCTAAAGCATTCTTCTATTTGCTTGGGCAGCTCCAAAGGTCTGAGTAAAATTGATGCCGTGGTGAATTTTTTTATGTTCAAGCCTCCTCTGGCTTAACATTAGATATGCCATTTGTGATCATTAAATTTTAAATTATACACGGAGGAATGTCTCCAGGGCATTCTCTGTCTGATTGATTTAGAAAATTGTGGGATTTATGGATTTCCAGTCCTGTAATCTATGATATTTAGTTGGATTTGATTTTCCATTAACTCTAGAAATAAGCAAAAGTTTCTTGTAATGCCAATTAATGATTTCCAGATTGAAGGGATGATTTCAGCTAGATCTTATGGAATGCATGACTTAATTGTACCATAAGGCAAACCCCTAGAGGTTGCCTAAGTGGTAGGAGTTGTCTTGGTGGTATGCTCTCTGTAGGTTTAAGGTTTGAACCCTCGGGTGTAAACAATCTTGAGGGGCCACGTTCCATTGGTGGAAAGCTGATGATTTACCAGATCTGTTTGATGGGGACAAATTACACGGGCATGGATATTAATCAGATAAAAGACACGTTGTGCTTGAATGGTCTTTGGGACTCCTCGTCATAATAAAAAAGTTGTACCCATAATGGCAAGTTAACTTTTGGAGATAAAAAACTTTAGTTGTGAAGGCATTAAATGCTTCACTTCAAATGTTAGTTTTTCTTGTAAGATTCTTATTTAATGGGACTGAGGAAGTGGTTATTCTCAGCTCAAATCTCATCCTCTTCTGCTGTGGGTTGGTGTGGGCTTCTGTAAATAAACACATCCCTAACGTTAGGGCACTTGCTGTTGTCTGCTGTTTCCTCGTAATTGTGTTCAGTATAGAGAATATCTTTCTGTGTGTAAATAATTATATGCTTCTAATTTTTGAAGTAAATTGGTATTCTTAAGTTGATTAATCTGCTACTTAATTTGGGGATGGTTATGGAATCAATTCTTGATGAAAATAAATGTGTACTTGTAGACCATGAAAATTTTAGCAGTGCATCTGTGGTGGCACAATTTGTGAATTCAATTTGAAGTGTGAACTTGTTTTCATTGAAAATGTTGTTTGTACCAGTTACCTACAGTGGAAAATGCATCATAGATTTATGCTTAGCTGGTTCATTTCTAGCACACAGACGCAATTTTTTTCTACCATATTATATATTTTTGTGACATTATATATAGCGATTTACATGAATGTTCCATTCATCTTAATTCTTCATTTCCTTTGCATCCCATTCCGTGATCAACTCCCAAATACATTGTAAGAGGGGTTAAGTTTCATTGCATTGAAACGAGAGTAGTGTAAAACTTCTGCAATCAAAGTGGCAAATCTTATAACCGGAGTTTCTTTCTAGGCTATGTTGAGCCCCCTTTTAAAAAAAATGTTTTCTTATTTATTTTGGATAGGTTGGATTTATATATCTTCAAAGGCCAATATGTGAATTTGCATTCAGTTGTAGTCATTAATTATTGTATGGGTGATATTATCGACCTCTTCAAGTGATCACTGGAACTTTGACCATGCTCCAGTGGAAGTATGACTTGCACCTCCACATTTATGAACTGTTGGACTTTTTGTCCTTCATTTTCTTTTTCAGAGTTGATTTGGAATGTATTTCCATTTAGTTAATTTTGATTCACCATTTACATATCCCTCAATAAATGATGTCTGCAACATTTGACTTAACCAAGGTGTGCTCACGTATTTTGTGGTAATCTATGCAGCTGAAGGTGGACTGTACGTTTATAGAATTTTGTCACCTGGCTTCCCAAAATTCTCTTGTCCGTCAAGATAGGTGCTGTAAATATAAACCCTCGATCAGATTACTAAAAAAGCTATGACTTGATTGATATCTAACTGTTGTGGTTATATGGTTGTGTTCTTGAACTGAGTACACAATCTTGGACTTCCTCAGTTGGTGAAGAAATTGACAACTCAAAATTTGTCAAGTCAGAAAACCGGCTGTGATGGTCAACCCTGACATTTTAGAAACTACTATAATCCCTTTTCTAGACTTGGGAGGATCAAGCCTTTCTGCAAACCATTTCCACTGGGGCTGGTTGCAACGAGGTTTTGTAAGCCTGTGTAGTCTTGGCTTGGCTGTATGGACCCTTTTTTGTACTTTTAGCCTGTACATATTAAGTGCAAAATTGGATAAAGCTTGTATGGAAATTGTATCAGTGCATGTGCATAGGGGGGTGTCTCTTTCTTGTGTTCTTTTATGTGTATCTCAATATCCTTTTTTGTGGTAATGCAGCTGCAACAGAGTATGGAAAAACCGTTGCCTTTCTTACAGAGAAAATTGCCGCTTTGTGCCATCCGCTTAGTAGTTTGGATTTAATAATAGTCAAATTATTAAGTTTTATGAGAGTAGATAATGTCTCATGTCGCGTTAAGACCTAATTATAGATCTGGCATCATAGAGCAAAGCAAGTCAAGGTGATGACTGAATGATAATTAAGGGTAATTCCTACCAGTTTTTGGATGTTAGAAGTATTCCTAAGGAAGTGTGGGATCCCATCGGGAGGTAGTATGGCGGTTTATTTCCTGCAAGACCGCCGTACTCCCAACTGTGGGAGCACGGTGGTAACGGACTGGGAACTCCAGGAAATGGAGGCAGGGCTGTTGGGTAAGAAGATTCTGGATGGTGATTATTTTTTAAAGGCTTAGATTCAGACGGAGTCAGAGATGACCGTTGCCAGAGACTCGAAACTCTGATTCTGATCTCTCTCTCTCTCAACTCCTTTATTTTCAAATTTTAAAATGGTTTTTCATTTATATAGACGCTTGGGCTTTTCTTTTTCCATTGAAACAACATAATATTTTTAATTAAAATTACATTACATCTACGAAGTTTTATTAAAAAGAAAAAAGAAAAAAACCATATACGCAGTATTCATCACTTTACTAGAAGATTGTTATGTTTTAGAAAACTGAATTTGAGCATGTAGATATGCTTGGGCGAGACCAAAAATTGACGTTCATGTTGGATAAATTGGATTAGCTCGTGGTATTCTGCCGAGGATGCTTGTTTATTTTGTGGGCCGACGGCAAGAAATATGAGCTGCATAGTGCATACCATTCCTTGTTCATAGAATATGCTTTTATACGTGTTCGATCTGCAAACAAATATTGATTGGAATTCAACTGTTTTAGGCCAAGTCAAAAGAGAGATCGGCCAGGTGTTCCATTTAATACTCTGATTCGAAACTCTCAGACAAAAGAGTCATGGGCAGAAACCTTCCCTGTTTTTAATCCCTATTGGCTGTTGACCGGGTCTCCAGGACGAGTCTCCAAAAACAAACATCCACCCCCACCCCCCAATTTTAGCACTAAATTTAGAGTCAGAGAACCAAAGCTAACAAAATGTGTTAATTGTTGTCCTGCTGTACAAACTCAGACAAAAAGATTTACCACCTCGTACTGTATTTCGTTTTTCTGACCTCCAATCCAGATCCGTTTTGGTGGTAGTGGTGAGTGGCTAGGTTTGTGGTGGCAGGAATTGTTGTGGTGGAGGTGGGGTTGCCATTGCTAATATAATATCAAAGAGAAATATACAGGCCATGCAAGATTATTTGTAACCACAGTTTTCCTCCACAAGTGAGGGCTATCAATAAACTTAATATTGTCCTTTTTTTAAAAAAATAAAATAAAATACGGGCCATGCAAGGTGGGACAGCTACGGTGAGGAAGGTAATGGTGGTAGCAGAAGCAACCCGGGAGTCAGCTGTGGCACTCCAATACGCTCTTTCTCATGCAGTGTTTGAACAAGACGAACTGATTCTTCTACACGTTGGAAATCCATATTCATGGCGGAACACATTCTCCACGTTCTTGAGAAAGCCGAGCATAAGCTCTTCTTCCCATACAACATGTGCGGATGGATCAAATGGAGGGGAAGTGGATTTTCTAGAAGAAATGAAACATGCATGCAAAATTTCCCAACCAACACTGCACGTGCGTGTTGAGAGAGTGGAAATGGATGGCAAGGACAAGGCAGGGGTTATTCTTTCCCAAAGCATGGCACTAAGGGTTGATCTCATAGTTATAGGGCAACGGCGGAATCTCTCAACAGCAATATTAGGGTGAGTATTTTATTCTTTTGATTCTTTATAATAAAAATAATTTTACAATATGATGAACTATATCAAGTCACGTCAGTTTGTGAGATTGTTTTTGTATAATCTCTTTGTGGCTATAACATTTTTTCGAAAATATACATCAAGATCTTCTATTATAATTACAATTTGTCAGAGAAAATAGATCTGTATATAAACCCATGCATGAAAATCTCAACCTGTCACAACTTTATGCCAGTTTCAAAACATGCACATTAATTTCTCAGCTTATCAAATTAAAAGCTTGTTTCCTTCAAGAAAGCCCATTGGGGAATTTAGAAATAAATGATTCTTTGTTACTTATAAAATTGGAAAACAAAACACCATTAAAAGTATTATCTTGCTATCATTATTTTTCTATTAGTACTACTAGATTTTAGTTTGTGAAAACAGAATCACATATAGACTGTTTCTTAATCGATTATTGCGTGTGTCCTTGCATGCCAAAAGGAGTAGGCGGCCTGGAGGGTCTATGAGAGGTAGCAAAGCGGTAGACACAGCAGAGTATTTGATAGAAAATAGCAAGTGCACCTGTGTTGGAGTGCAGAAAAAGGGCCAAAATGCAGGCTTTCTTCTCAATTCAAAGACCCACAAGAATTTCTGGCTTTTGGCATAAAAGCACTCGACCAATCCCAGAGCCACTCGCCCTTCATCATTTGCACCGTCTCTCACACTCTGTGTTGGGATATCTGTTGGCCTACATTCGGTTCATGATCTATCAGGTTCCCAGAACGGCAAAAGTGGACCAATTTGAGTGCTGTGTTTTGCTAGATCAGTTGAATGCTGGGTTTTGAAGACGTATTTTCATCCCTAGTGAACCATATGTATAATGTTCTCAACATCTATAGCACAAAGATTGTAAATATTTGGACATGGCTGGCAATTTGGAACCTAGCCATGAGAAACTGCGAGGACAGCAGAAATGCCAAAAACCATCTTTCCTTTTCATTTATTTTCTTAAATGATTTAGGGATTACTGACAAACGAAACATTTTACTATGGGAGTAACGGAAAAAATCGAGAGTTGTCAATATAGGACACAATTTTTTATCCTAACACCAAAAGAAGTTTAGAGTTCATCACGCATAAGTTGTTCTAAAGGAACATCCACCTTATTAACTGCATTTTCATGGACATGGGGAGGATTTATGCCATCCACAACAGCTCTGTGTCAAACGTCTGCTTGTCTCACAATACCAGCCTTTATAAGGCAGCAGTAACCTGTCTCTGCAACTTTAGTAGCCCAACGTGTTTTGAGACAACATAGAGAATCCAGCGCGTTTTGACAACTCCTATGGCAAGTATCAATCTGTTCGCATAAAAGGGATTCACATAAATTGTTTGAAAATAAAGATAATTTGCCATTGGAAGAGGGGAAAATCCTTTACCTGTCAATTACATCTTGACGTTGCATTGTGGAGAGTAGGTTTCAGGTTTGCATGAACAGCGAGCAGTGCCCTTTGTATTCACTTTCATCCTGTTGATTCCTCTATAGATCCAAGAAAAATATGAACTCGTGTAAACTTATTGTATGGTGGTACTAAGAGAAATGACAAATGACAAATGACAAATGACAAATGACAAGATTTACACATCCCTTGACATTCTCTAGTTCTTTTTTCTTATGTAAGGCCGCAGAACAAGATAAGCATTACCTAAAAGCTAACTCGCTAACTCGAATAAATTGATTCAAATATTCTAACCTCATCAGAAAGATGCTGGTATACAACAGTCAGAATTCAATTTTAAAACCAGGCAACATTCCGACGACCAGAAATTAGGACCCCACAGAGGAATAGACACAAGAACACAACCAGGTAAAATTTCATAGACTCAAGGAAAATGATGAGTGATAAATAGTAATACTACTCACAAATGAAGTTCTCATCCTGAATGCACAAATTGCAAGGACTCAAAAAAAAAAAATGGTGCATAAATCTTCTTTTAGATCAGTTATAGTAGGGAGAGCTTTCAGAGCCAAGAGCATTGAAGACTCTTTTCTTTCATAAATCTAGCTCATCCATCTTGAAAATATGACTGCGATGAATAGGAAAATCAACCAAATACCAATCAATGCGAACACCATCTCCTTGTGAGGCTGCCCTAACAGAAACTTAATAACATTTCATCCCAGCTTCAATTGGACCACTACCACGGGAAGATTCTACCCTACCCTATATTTGGTCTAATTGATCAATGGTTTAAAGTAAATTCTAGATCCTGTAGCCATATCTTTTTTTTTTATTCACACTGGGTGCCCGGAACAATGTCCCAACTAATCCTAAGGGTGCACAGGTCTCAACAAGGAGTTTCCACAAGTGCACTCTGAGAAATTCAAGGAAAAAATAATCCAGTCTGATGGCCCCAAGAGATTGTTTGCACCCAAGGGGTTTTGAATCTTAGATCTAGGGGGAGCATACTCCCAAATCGAATCATGTAGCCATATCAAAATATTCCTTAATGTTTTGACCCTTGCAGCTAATAGCACGTCATTCTTTATAACTTACTATCAGAAACAGAAATAGTATCCAGACCAAGTACGTCGAATACAAGAAATAATGCTGAGATCATAATGGAATAGACGATCTACCAAAAGTCATGAGTGTGCTTGCACTTCTTTCCACTTCCTATATCCAAACAGCAATAGAAATAAATAAATTAATGCTGCATCCCAAGAAAAGACATATGACAAAATAAAGCAAGAAATACAGCTACTAACCTGAACCATCAATTGGTGAGTGCGGTGAAGGCTCTCAGTGACGCTTTCAGCAGCAGATGTCATTCCGGCCTTTGTTCTGAAAAGGAAAATTATAAATAGTACTGTAATTTAACAAATCCATGTTAAGGAAATGGCTATTTTTGTTCATGTTCATAAAACTAGCCACAAAATTCAATCACTGCATTCAATTTGGGACCAAATCCATAAAGCATAATACATACTGTAAGTTGCATCTGCAAATTGTGGATTCTCCTCCACCACCCAAAAGTAATTCTCTCTGCAATTTCCCAGCCATGTAAAATCACACCTCACTCCAAGCCTCTCTCATAAGCACTCCCATATTTAATCACAAGCTTATCACAAAATGGGATTTGTTAAATAAGTGTGAGAAAACTGTATTTTGTAACTTCTGCAGAAAATAGCTACTGAAGAAAAGAGTTTTAACTCATATATAGGAATGGCTAACTTGTGTACTTGGGCTATGCCTATCTCTATGAAGAGCATTCACAATAGACTCAATAAATCTATTGTTTAGTCAAATAATAGCTAGGAGGCATTAATATAGGGCTACAACAGCCTCAACAAGTGTATAGCTAAAATAACTTTCTTGTACTTAGTTCAACAAATGTAGCTAGCCCCTTGGGCTGGCCAAGTTATTTTGTGGGACTAAAATATTCATCCTGCCTGCTTGTTTACTCTCCCGCACTCAGACTTTTGCTTTTTATTTTCGTGTTTGCAAGGATTTTCACAAATCTTAATTCCAGTCCCTTGCACAATCATTTCTTGCACTCCGGCTTAAAAAATATAATAGTTGGAGACATATAACCATAAAAAAATATGACCGTTAAAAAATATGCTCCATTAAGAATAGTTTGAACGTTAGAAAACTAATGTATATTTTATAATAACAAATAAATATTCAATTTACAATTAGAATTAAAATAAATAGAAAGTTGAAAATTAATATTTTAATAGAATAGCTATTAATTTGTTGAGTCTGTTATTTAGTAAAGCAAAAAGTAGCTAACCAAAATTTATAAAAGTGAAATTTTTAGCTAGAATTTGGCTAAACATAGCTAAGCTATTGTGAATGCTCTAATAATATCGTTTATTTATAAAATATATATATATATATATATACCAAGTTAAAGTAACATGCAAAGCATATTCGCCTAGTTTAATTATGAAGTTATTTTTAAGAATTAATATTGTTTTTATTAAGAAATAAACTTTGATTAATAATGTAATATTTGTTGATTATTCAGCTATTGATAGTTTAAAAAAATTAATAAATTAATTAATAAATGAAAATGCGAAGTAAATGCATAGGCTAGCATACAGTTCATTTCTTAATCAAGTTAATTAAGGTTACTGAACAGATTTTATATATTTTTATGCATAGGTAGTTGAAGATTACGAAAATGCACACAAATATAGTGTTACAAAAATCTTATGATCCTATGGGTTACGTGCAAGCGTTTTCTCTCTGTACACATGAGTTTCTCGCGAACCCTAATTTCACAGGCGATTTCCAGTGGGCTTGATTTGCCGTAGTTCATTACGTATTGAGTTTAGGTTTTTTAGTGTCTATTTTACTTTGGTGGACTTTATGGGGTGTCCTCCGGAAGTAGTCATTGAATCAAAAATTTCTTCTTCGCAAAGGAAGGAGGGTTTCTCAGAGTAACAGCGAGAAACTGGAAGGCGGAATACTCGATTGTGTTGAGCTCAGCCACGGTGCTCTGGTTGGCAAAGGTGCTATCAAAGAGTTCGAATGGGGGAAAGAAGGAAATCTACGTAACTTCAAGGGATGGCTATCGAAGCTTTGTAGCTCATTGACGGGCAAACAGGCGAGGGCGTTTCCTTGAGTTCTCGGAGTATGACCAGGGGGGAGGAGATCAGTCCTCTGTTTCCCTGAAGGTGAAGAAGGCTGGGGATAGTGGAAGATTCGGGAGAGGCTTTCGGACTTGGGGGGTGGCAGTACCTCAAAGTGAGGCAACGCGGCATCCAAACCGACGACAGTCGTAGGTGGGCAAGTGGCATCGGCGAGATCGTACAAGGAAGCTCTCTCCATGCCGTTAGAGGGGTAGAAGGGGAAAACTGTACCGTTGACATTATCCAATGGATTTAAGTCTGTAGGGCGTACCGATGGTCAACAACCATCTATCAAGTCTGTGATGGATCTGGAGACACGCAAAGTGCTGATGGATATTTAGAGACAATTGGGGAAGCTGCAGAGTGACCTGGACATCGTCGTACGCCTCGTCGGCCTGTATCAGGAGAATAGGGGAAAGCTGGAAGAAGATATGGGTAGGCACGATACGGTAAAAGGCTCAAATAGAAGGGGGGACAGGCCAGGCCGTGTGCACTTTACAAAAAAGGCAAGGTGTGGAGGGCGAGGTCCCGGACCAAACACACGATCCAAACGCCCAAGCCCATTAAGGCCCAATCTCTTAAGAGGACAGACGAGGGTTTGGGGGTGGCAAGGCCTACTGAGAAGACTTGCAACCTTGGGTCAGGATCGGCAGTCCCCATACCCGACCCGAAAATCTTCACTTTAGACCGAAACCTGCAAGCATTAGGTTTAGTGCTCGAAAGCGAGCCGGTGGGGGAAAGTCTGGCGACGGGGGGACAAAAAAGGCCAATGGTCCCGGCGGCTAGCTCCGACCTGATTCCGGCGACCCAAAATACTCCACAGCAACGCACGGAGAAATCCCAGGCCTTTCCGTCGCTGAAAGACTTCCAGAAGGTGGGGAAAAGTCCCGTGCCGGTAAGTGAGCCGGCGGGGAAAAGTCCGGCAATGGGGGGACAGAACACGCCGATGGTCCTAGAGGCTTGCTCAGACGTGACTCTGGTGACCCAAAACACCCCACAGCAATCCACGGAGACAGTCCAGAAGTCACAACAAAGGCAGCGTGAAGTTTCTCTAGTAGTTAGCAACGAAGGAAGCTTGAAGATGCAGTGTAGAGGCGAATCAGAGGCTCTGTGCAGAGGTTTAGAGGTCTCACAGACAGATATGTCATTGAGGGAGGAACAAAGGCTCTGTGCAGAGGTGAATCAGAATTTACTCGCAGAGGATCTTCTCGAGATGACGGATACAGATGAGGATTCAGAGGAACCTTTCATTCCAGGTTCGTTTGATACGCAGGGCTTGGAGGATATTCCCTTTGGAGATGGTTTTCAACCTGTTCCGTTGAACTCTATTTTTCCTAACCAATCCTCTAGTTGGGTTATAAAAACTATTTTAGCAATCCAACATATCGTGGGCTTCTGGTGTAAGGGCTACGAAGAGCAGATGATGGTTTTATTCACCGCTATGGAAGCCAGTTATAACCAAAATAATAAGGGGAAGTCAAAACAAAGTCAGGAACTTAAGTGTTTGACTTGGTCTTTGAACACGGAAGGCCCTCACATAAAAGGGAGGGTTAAGGGAAAGGGGCTGGCCATTACCCAATGAAGCCAAAAATTGTCCTGGAACGTCCGAGGTCTAAATGAAACTGATAAGCGTCTTCAGATTCGACACCTACTTCGCATATGGAAAGCAGACATTGTTTGTTTGCAAGAGACTAAATTGAAGAGGATCTCTAGGAAAATAGTGCGCAGCTTGTGGAGCGACATACATGTGGATTAGGTGTATCTAGCCTCTTCAGGAGCGTCAGGGGGCATCGTGGTTTTGTGGGATAGGCGGGTGGTGGAAAAATTGGATGAGTATATTGGGAGGTACACAATAGCGTGTTCTTTTAAATGTGTTTCTGATAATTTTGTGTGGGCTTTTGTAGGTGTGTACGGCCAAATGTAGATGCGGATCGTCGTCTTCTGTGGGAAAAACTGGCGGGGGTGAATAGTTGGTGGGATGTACCATAGTGCATGGGAGGTGACTTTAATATTGCCAGATTTTCTAGTGAGACAAGTGGTTGTAGGCGTGTAAGATCCGTCAGGTTGGAATTCGCAGAGAGTATCTTTGATTTGAATCTCTTAGATTTACCACTAGTACGGGGTCTAGCCATTTGGTCAACCAATTAGACTTGGTCTAGGTTGGATTGTTTTCTTATTTCACCTGAGTGGGAAAGCCATTTCTCAGATGTTATGCAAAAACGTTTAGGTCACATATGCTCGGATCACTGGCCCATTCTTTTGGATTGTGGGGGGCTTCGGAGTGGTCGACAGTATTTTAAGTTTGAGAATATGTGGCTGAAGTCGGATGGTTTTGTTGATAAGATACATCAGTGGTGGTCCTCTTATCACTTTCAGGACACCCCAAGTTTCATTTTCGCAAGTAAGTTAAAAGCCCTTAAAGGTGACTTGAAGTTATGGAACACTCTCTCTTTCGAAAATGTGGGGGATAACAAGGCTTGTTTGATGAGAGGTATCAAAGAATTAGATAGGATTCAAGAGGGACGTTCTCTTACCCAGGAAGAACAGGTTTAGAAGAACTTGTTGGCTTTAGAACTCGAGAGATTGTTATTGATGGAAGAGGTCTCATGGAGGCAACAATCGAGAGCTTTGTGGTAACGTGAAGGCGATCGCAATACAAAATTCTTTCACAAAACTGGGGATTCGCATAGAAGAAATAACAATATCGAGATGTTAATGATTGATGGGGAAGAGACTAAAGATGGAAGAGTCATACAAGGTCACATAGTAGAGTTTTTTGAGACGCTTTTAACAGAACAAGAGGATTGGAGATCTACATTAGAGGGCCTTGCTTTTGAGGCCCTAGGGTCGGAAGATGTCGCTCGGATTGAATGGGCTTTTGAGGAGGAGGAGGTATTAAATGTCGTTCGGAAAATGGTTAAAAACAAAGCACCGGGGCCCGATGGTTTCTCTATGGGTTTTTTCCAAGAATGCTGGAGAGTGATAAAAGAGGACCTTATGACTATTTTCAAAGAGCTATCCTCAAAAGGGAAATTTGAGAAAAGTCTTAATAATTCTTTCTTAGCTCTTATTCCAAAAAAGCCTGGAGCAATAGACATAAAAGATTTTCGACCTATTAGTCTTGTGGGTGGGACTTATAAGATCATTTCAAAAGTTCTGGCCAATCGTCTCAGTGAGGTATTTGGGAAATTAATCTTTACGCCCCAAAATGCATTTATCAAAGGTAGACAGATACTCAATGCGGTTCTCATAGCAAATGAATGCATTGAGAGTAGAAGGAAAGCCGGCAACCTAGGGATTTTGTGCAAATTAGATATGGAAAAGGCCTACGATCATGTCAATTGGAGTTTCCTTCTGTATTTACTCAGGAGGTGTGGTTTTGGGGAAAAGTGGAAATCTTGGATTAGGTGGTGCATAACGACGGCAAGATTCTCTGTTTTGATTAATGAATGCCCGGAAGGTTTCTTCCTGAGCTCTTGAGGTTTGAGACAAGGGGATCCCTTATCGCCCATGCTATTTGTTATAGTTATGGAGGCTCTGAGCAGGATACTTTCGGCCTTGGTAGCCAATGGTTTGGTAAGTGGCTTTCCGGTTAGTACTCCTGAGAGGGGCATTACTAAAATCTATCATCTGTTATTTGCAGACGACACCCTTGTACTCTACGAGGCTGACTAGAATCAGGTGCGAGTGTTGAAGACACTGCTATTTTGTTTTGAAGCAGCCTTTGGTTTAAAAGTGAATTACGATAAATCTGAGATGGTGCCGATCGGCGACATCCGAAATATACGTGCTTTGACCGGAAATCTCGGGTGTAAAATCTCTGCCTTACCGATGACATACTTGGGGCTTCCGTTGGGATCGACTTCAAGGTCCATTAGGATTTGGGACACGGTTATCGAGAAAGTGGAAAGGAAGCTAGCAGAGTGCAAGAGAATGTATTTGTCTAAAAAGGGTCGTATTACATTGATCAAAAGCACTTTTTCAAATTTACCCACATATTTCTTGTCTTTATTTCCGATACCAGCAAGTGTGGCAGGTCGTTTAGAGAAGCTCCAACGAGACTTCTTGTGGGGGGATATGGGGGAAGAGTTCAAATACCATTTAGTCAACTGGAAGACAGTCTGTCGTCCTATCTCGAATGGTGGCTTGGGTATCCGTAATCTGAAGATCTTCAATCAAGCACTTCTGGGTAAATGGCTTATGGAGATATCACAAGGAACTTGTGGTTTTGTGGAAAATTGTGAACGAGAGCAAATATAAGAGTCTTTGGGGGGGTTGGAACTCCTATGAGGTTAGGGGAGCAGGGGAGGGGGGGCGTGGGTTTGTGGAAAAATATAAGAAAAGGGTGGGGTTTGTTTGAGAGAAACACCAGGACCCAATTGGGGACAGGGACGAGAATTACATTCTAAAAGGACATTTGGTGTGAGGACAGAGCCTTACGTGAGTTATTTCCTTCATTTTATCAGATAGCTAGTGCCAAAGACTTAACAGTGGCGGAAGCCATGGAGTATGAGGGTGGGAGAATCAGTTGAAACATCGCTTTCTACTGAGTAGCACAAGATTGGAAAATGAGGATTTTTGCAGATTTCTTTGGACTTATTTATTCGCAAAGACCAAATCTCCATCAAGACAATAGGCTATGGTGGATTCCTACGAGGAGAGGATTCTTTTCAATTCGTTCATTTTATATGGTTCTCACTCACGTTCCTATTTTGCAGTTCCCATGGAGACCTTTTTGGCGGCACAAAGCACCTCTAAAAGCGGCATTCTTCGTATGGACAGCGGCTTGGGGAAAGATCCTTACCACAGACAACCTGAGGAAACGGAGGGTTATCATCGCAGACTAGTGTTACATGTGTTGGCGAGGGGGCGAGTCGGTAAACCATCTTCTGTTACAATGCGAGACAGCCAGAATTCTCTGGAATGAGATTTTTGGCAGATTGAATCTAGCATGGGTCATGCCGGAGACCGTGTTAGATATTATGAGGGGTTGGCCTTCGATTCGGGGCACGAGACATATCAAGGTTGTTTGGAAGATGATCCTCATTTGCATCATGTGATGCTTATGACAGGAGCACAATGAACGATCTTTTGAAGACATGGAGAAAACTAAAGAGTAGCTTAAAATTTTATTTTTTAGAACTCTTTGTACATGGTTCATTGCCGTGGATTTTAATGGCATGGATCTACATGATTTCCTTGTTTCTAGAGTGCCTTCTTAAGAGGGCATGTATGTTTCTTGTAACTGGCTTTGATGCCACTCAATTTATTAATAAAATCTTTTACTTATAAAAAAAAAAGATTACGAAAATGAAAGAATAAAAAAAGTATTTAACAGAACTGTTTAAAAAATATGCATTTAAAAAGTAGAATTTTTCTTTAAAATTATTATCATGTAGAGTACCATGGTAATCCAATGTGAGGTTCAACTGTTGAATGGATAGCCAAAAAAAGAGTCATATTATCCAAACTTTGCCTTAGGATTTAGCTAAATCAATGCTAACCGACGGGGATACAAGTAACTATATATCCATTACAACGAGGGAAAACCAAGCAGGGACAGCAAAATTATTTATTCATCTGATTCATTTTAATTCACTGCCATTTTTTCGATGCTGTCAGGCAATAAAATCTTATAAAATCTAAAGATAAAGTCTGAAGCAAAAACAATACCTTCTGCACATGATATCAAAAGAAAAGAGATACGTTTGGATGATGGGAGTCCAAATAAAAACAAAAGATGGGTGCTTCAATTATTAACTTATATTTTTTAATAAAAAATCATGGCGGCCATTAAACAACTCGACAACTTTACGGTATCATTATCATCTCCCCTGTCTGGCCTTGACAATTCTGCCATTGCAGACTTGACATTTAATCCTCCTAGAAGCTTCTCAAACACAGCTTTAACTTCAACACCTCTTCCTCTCTATATTAAGTTCAGAAACAGTAGTGAGTGTCCACATTGCCAAATCACCTCCAATGGCTTGTGGTTCAAGAAATAATTGTGTAGATTTCTATGACAATTTGTTTTTGCTAGAAAACTCCATGACAATTGTTCAGCTCTCCCTAAACAAAAGAAGTGACTTCTAAAGTTGAAGCAAAATTGCATGCGACTTTTAAGGCAAACAGAATTTAACCAAAAAAGATAGAGAGCATCACATATAAACCCTAAGAATTTAACAAAAGCACCTATTTGTTATTTCTCACACACAAATTGAAACTCTGATTCCATGAGGTAAAACCCTCGTCTTCCTGTCTTTTACCCTAAAAAAGGGGTAAAAAAATCCTGCCTGCAAAAGCTGCAAAACCCCCATACAACAAAGATCACACGCATTCATCTCACAGAAAAATGTAACAATCTTTAACTTTAAGCACAGGAAAATGTAACATAGTAAATGCTCATATAGAAGAAGAACCATTAAAAGAAAATTGAATCCATACATCACAGTTTGCCAATGCTCCATTCTCCTTTCTATTCATCAGGAAAGCCTAAAGGTAGTAGCTTATTAAGGCATTTGATCCATATCTGTGCAAACGGTTGATCCTTATAATAATCATGATGAAGCCAACACTTTCTCACCTCAAGGCATTACATTTTGACATAGGCTTTAATCATTTCTTTAGCTGGGCCAAATAATTATTTATTTGTGACAGAAACTTTTGAGTGATTTGAGAATTATCATTACACAAACAGTTAGAAAACTCGACAAAATACCATATTCTTGATTCAGATACTAATATATGCAAAGCAACAAATATTCCAAGAACCAACTAAGCCTCAAAATTATCCCAGTTCAGTCCAAAATTTTATAATATAAAATAAACACAGCGAGAGAGAGAGAGAGAGAGAGAGAGAGAGAGAGACACACACACACACACACCTTCAACAGCTTCTCTGGGAGTCTTGAAATTGAGACCAATGCTCTTACAGAAACAGTTCCAGCCCTTACCATCCCAGACTTTTTCGAGCTGTAAATTTCGTTTGAAATTACACAGAATAAACAGAACAGTAAATCGCCAAAAAATGGAAATCTCAGAAACCACAAGATGTATATATATGTATGTATATGTATATGTATATATATATATATATAGGAATGGCTAACCTTTTGCTACAGTAATTCAATATGGTGTTGATTACCTCTTCCTGAGCAGCTTTCCTCATGTAAGCCTTTGCTTATAAATTGGAATTCCTCAGACTCAATCACAAACTGGCAACGAGGACAGTAAACAAAGATTAGCAAACTACTCTACAATTAAGGAGTGCCCAAAATAAAGTCGTCCACTCAAAGAAAGCATTTTCGCTAAATTGGCTTAGTTCAGTTCTGTTCGGGCAATTGAAGTTAAAAAAAGCAACAAGAAGAAACATTACAAGCAATCGCTGTGTGAGAGAGAGAATTAGGTACTTGTGGGATTGGTTCTTCCAAGGCTCAAACAAAGCGGTAGCAGATTGGACTTCATCATCGGTGGGCAACTGTGGCGCAAGAAGATCGAGCTTGAACTGGACTGATGAGAGCAAGCCAAGCCATCTTGGGCAAGCCCGTTCAATCTCGGAAGCGAATTCGAATTTCTCTCCTCCCTAGATTTCGCGTACTCTTCGATCGACTTTATATGCTCTTGGGTCCGACAATACGCTTCGGCCCACTCTTTCTTCGCTTCGTCTACACCCTCCACTCCCCGTCCATGGAAATCTCACCGCACCGGGTCTCCCAATAGGAAACAAAGAAAAAAAAAACCCCAAGTTACTAATCCGTTTGTTTGGGCCAAGAGAAAACGGGGAAAGTTAAAACGTGATTTCTCGGTTTCGTTTCGGATTTGGGGTCAATTTTCTTGGTCGATAAAAATGGGTGCTACTAGATGCAAGAGGGTAATAAAACCCAGATATTATTAGGAATTTATGAATATTTTTTATCTTTGGATTTCTCATGTTTATTGTATTGATTTGTTATCTATTTAATTATATAAAAGTAAAATCATAACTCACTTATAAAAATGAATAGAAAAAGAGTGAATTCCGAAATAAAAGGATGATGGAGAATGTCCAGAACGGTGAAACTCAATTTACACCGCTTGCAGAAAAGCCAAAGGCTCCAACTCACTCCTTTTGCAGATAATGCTTAAAATGGTAATGCCGCTTGTAGATATTGCTTGATAAGGCATGCTACACTAAATTTTTTCTAATTTAAAAAATAAAATGGCATTTCTCATTTCCCTTATTTTTTTTCCCTCTTCATATTTCTCTTAACTCTTTCCATCCGAAAACTCCAACCCAACAAAATTACAAACCCAGAAAGCTCGCCCCTCATTTTCCCCTGTCAAACCTCATTTCCCTCTATACTTCCAATTTGTGAGGTAGAATAGATCTTGGGGGGATTTAACAATTCCAAACTCTTGTTATGTATCTGATTTAAGATGAAGATGTGTGGCACTGTGTCAAGGACTGAGATATCTGGAGTAGACTCTTTGAGGGGCCTGACCTCCAATATACAAGTTTATGGACTCAAAGGATAGATCATTCATTAATTTGGAAACAGTACAATAAATAGGTTAGAATTTCGACTGACCATGCGGTCCACGTTGGCCTTCACAGCACGACTTGGTGGTGGCCTAATGGCCCACAATGCGTAAAGCCCGGAACAAAAAATTGGAGAATAAATAACAATAATTCTTTTTACAACTGTCTGGGAGAACACCGACGTAATCAAAGCACGCGACATTAAATAGAGACGACACCGTTTCATTTCTTTGATATCTTAAAACCATTCATTCTCATTTCTTTGCTTTTGTCTTCTTTATCTTCCTCAGTCATTCCTTCATCTCATAATCGAACAAGTATATTTATTCCTTCGTATCTCCCATCGCACCGCCTCAGTAGATGGCCGACAAACCGCCCAGCTGTACAAATCTCCAAAAATCTCTAAATACAATTAATCATTTCCCAGTTATTCAAAGAGATTCACTGTGCTAAATTAACTAGTAACATCTCCTATTTTATCTGAGCAGTGTGTTTCGTCTTTCTTTCTTCTTCTTCCAAATTGTTTTGGGTTCTCCTTCTCCCCTTCTTCTTCTTCTTCTTCTAGATTGTCGAGACTATTTAGTCAGAGGCTATAAAGAAATAATTTGAAGTGACAGAAATCTGGGAACTTGAGTTTGGAAACATATATATTGATCTGAATGAGAAGGAAGCACTTGTCAAAGAAATTGAAAGGTTAAAATCTATAGTTGCCCAAAAACTTCAAATTAGAAATGAAATATAAATCGAGTAAATATCTAAAGATGGGCAATAATCATTTGCAGAATAACAAAAATTCAAAAATTACAAAAAGTTCAGAAATTCATGTACAGACATTATTCGTAGTTTGCTTCTCCAATTCTGGAAACAAAAACAAGATGCAAAAAGTACCAGTACTTTTGAGAAGCAAGTTCCCAATTTTGAGCTTGAAAACCTCCACAAAACATTTTTCCTCTATTAAAAAAGATGTAGTTCAACTGTAGATTAAGATTCATAAAACCCCAAAAGATGCAAAAATATTTTACTGAGAGAGAGAGAGAGAAACATGTTCTTCAAACCCACTTCCTGAAAAACCCAGAAAGAAATTAATTAGTTGGATCAAAGTATGGATAAGAAGGGATGATCGAGAAACTGTGCGTGAAATTGCAGATCTTTCAAGAGCAAAGCAAACCTCTCGGAAAAAGTTACAATACGGAACACCTAAAGCTTATAGAGGGAGTTTTTTCTCTCTCTCTCTCTCGTGTGTGTTTTTCTACTAATTTTTCATCTGACTTTTTTTATAACTCCACGTCAGCGATTTTCCAATGGTTTCCCATCCACGGTTGTGTGTAGCAGTGCTGAATAAATAATTGACCATAAGGGCAGCCTAATGGCCCATTACGCTAAAAATCCAGTAATTGATAACACAACTTAAATGTAAAAAATGACTTAGAACCTTCTAGACTTAAAATAACAACGATCCTCATCTTCCCGCTTGCTGGCCCTTGGATTACTCGGACTGGCAACTAAGAGGTCACATTACAATACTCCCCTTCTTCGAGAACCTTTTCCACAAGGTCTCCATGCTGCTGTCAAAAAATCCTAATGTCTTCCCATGTCGCATTCTCCATTCCCGACTTTTTGCCATTTCACTAAAAGTTTGGTTATAGCCTTGTTGCACACCTATTTAAGCCTTCGATCGAGAATCGCTTTGGGTTTTGGGTGAATGGAGCCATCAAGGTTGATGGGGGGAAGCTAGGTTTGTGGGAGGACTGAAATTCGAGTCGCTTCTTGAGGTATGAAACATGAAATACCAGATGGATCTTCGATTCCAGTGGTAAGGTTAATTTGTAAGCCATTTTACTGATTTTCTTTTCCACCTAGAATGGTCTGTAGAATCTTGGTGCCAGTTTTTGATTTCTTCGAAGGGCTGCCGACATTTGCTGATAGGGTTTGAGTCTCAGGTAAATCTATTCTTTTTCCTCAAAATTCCTTTCAATTCTCTTTAGATCGGCGTACTTCTTCATTCGAGCTTGGGATTCATTAGAGCATCATCACAGGTCTCAAAATCATCTCCCATGCGCAATGACAACAAAGATCATGGTAATTCTCGAGGTTCTTTGGACCAAGAGGAAGATGAAGTTGGAAAAGGAAACACAGCTAATTTTGGTAAGAACTCAAATTCTGCTGTAGACGAGGCTCATTTAGTGAAAAAGATCAGGAAAGCAATAGTCAATTTTTAAAGTTCCCTTCCTAGAAATGAGGAGGAATCTAAGGGTCAGCCTTTTGAAGAGGGGAGAGGGTATCAATCAGAGGAAATATCTCAGCAAGATGAGGAGTTGAAATATGGTAATAAGAAAAGATCTAGGATCGCAGACATGGATTCTGAGTATGCCAAAATTAGGATTGGGAATGTCTCTTTCCAATTTAGATGTGGGACATCTCGAGACCATTGGTATAGTTAAGACCACTCCTACTCTAGTTTAGGAAATTGAGGCTAGCATTAATTACCAGATTAGTGGAATTGACCCCATTATGAATGAGGAGAATTATATGGTGCTTGATGGCATAACCGATAAGGAAAATAAAAAAGTGACAAAATGGAAAAGGAGAGTTCATAAAAAAGTGTGCAACACTGATCACCATTATGAAATAAGGTCTCACAAGAGGAGACTAGTGACGAACTAGAAGAAGTTGCTGCAAACATAAAAGTTTCTAAAAAACAAATAAGTCAAAATAATGTAGAAGAGCTCACTCAATCCCAACTGGTAGAGGCTGGTGTCCAACTCTGCCAAATTCGAAGATTTGTCTTAGTTGGAACTGCTGAGGGCTTGAAAACCCTTAAACAGTTAGGATCCTTAATCTTTTGATTAAGGAGAAGTGCCCTAGTATAGTATTTCTTATAAAAACCAAATGCAATAAAGAAAAAATTGAGGACATAAGGTTTAAGTGAGATTTGATGCACGTGTGATAATAGAGAGTATTGGAAAAAGTAGTGGTCTTGCACTACTTTGGAAATTAGAATTTCATGTTCTCATAAGCAGTTATACAAGGTGGCACATTAGTTCAACCATTTTTGACCATCAAGGTAACCAACAATGGATGTTCACAAGCTTTTATGAACATCCAGCAACATCTAAGAGAGAGAAAGTTTGGGCACATTTGAGAAGACATTGATAAGACACAACTCTTCCTTGGGTCTGTGGGGGTATTTTAATGAGCTTATCAGTCAACATGAGAATATGGGGGCTAGTTTTAGACCATATAGACAAATGGAACAATTTAAGGTTGCAATCAAGTGGTGCTCTTTGAATGGAATTTATACAAAGAGACCAAAGTTTACATGTTCCAACAATAAATTTGATGTCTCTTTCACTAAAGAAAAGCTTGATAGAGCTTTAGTTGACATTGAGTCGATGCAGATGTTTCCTAACAGTTTCTGCCAAGTTCTCCTTGCTATTAAATCTGATCATGCCCTATTCATTTGACTTTGTGAAGGAGCAACAGACCAGGAATAAACACTTTATTTTTGGATACCAGGCTACTTGGACTTTGAGGGAGGAGTGTTTTGTAATTATTAAGAATACATGGCAACAAGACTGTTCTTGTGGCTCAACTACTATAACTATTAGAAACAGGCTCCTTAATTGTCAAAAAATTTTTCAGAAGATGTGAGCTCTTCATCAGAGGAAAACTCTCCATGTTATAAAGCAAAAAATAAGAATTGTGGTTGATTTGCATGATAGTGGAGATGGCACCCATTTAAGTCAAGTTAAGTAGAATGAAGATGATATTGAATTTCATCTTGCTGAAGAGGGGCTCAAATGGAAGCTACAAGAAAAACAACATTAGTTGCAGTTTGGTGATCAAAATACAACTTTTTACCATTTGCATGCTTCACAAAGAAGAAAAGCCAATTCTATAAGGCACTTAATGGACTAGTGAGGGAATGTTGTTACAGAACAACAACAAATTGGTGATCTTTTTACAGATTTTTTCACCAACCTTTTTATGACTTCTCATCCTACTGCTATTGACAGATGTATCTCAAGTCTAGTTCCAAAAGTCATAGCTGATATGAACCAAAGTTTATTGCAATAGTTTACAAAAGAGGAGGTGAAGGATGTCATGTTCCAAATGAATGCTCTAAGCACACTTGGACCTAATGGTTTTCCTGTTCACTTTTTTCAAAACCATTGGGAGATTATAGGCAAAGAAGTTTGCCATTATGCTTTGAATGTGCTGAACCATGTTGGCTCCTTGCAAGGTGTTAATGATGCCTATATCACTTTGATTCCAATGCTCAAAGAGGCCAAAAGAATTGTTGATTTCAGACCTATTAAAGTAGTAGCTTGCCAATAGGTCTGAAATCAACAATTCTTTTGGCTAAGATGCTTGCCAATAGGCTGAAATCTGTTTTGCCTCATATTATATCTCCTAAGCAAAGTGTCTTTGTTCCTGCTAGGTTAGTTTCTGATAATGTTCTAATTGTTTATAAAACCTTACTTGTGATGAACTCAAAATGCAAGGGAAATGTGGTTTTATGGCACTCAAATTATACATGAGCAAAG
Source organism: Platycarya longipes (assembly GCA_036559045.1). Lineage (NCBI taxonomy): Eukaryota > Viridiplantae > Streptophyta > Magnoliopsida > Fagales > Juglandaceae > Platycarya > Platycarya longipes. Next base: position 36,579,030 of record CM071790.1, read on the forward strand.
TCTACAACAAAGTTGAATGGCATTTTCTTGAAACTGTAATGAGAAAATTGGGGGTTGATGCCAAGTGAATTTCTCTATTGATGGGATGCCTTTCTATTGTCTCTTTTTCAATTTTGGTGAAAGGTGAACCTCAACAGGCTTTTCATCCATCTCAAGGGTTAAGGAAGGGATATCTACTTTCTCCTTACTTTTTATCCTCTGTGCTAAAGCTCTATCAAACATGTTGCAGTAAGCTGAGGCAATAGGTAGTATCTTAAGTGTCCAAATTGGAAGGGGAACATCCATGTCAATACTTGTTCTTTGCTGATGACAGTTTGGGCTTTTGAAAAACAAACTCACTAGAGTGGTCGAAGATTATCCACATTCTTGAGACATGAACAAGGGTCTGGCCAAATGCTAAATAAAGAGAAGACCTTTATCCTATTTTGCATAAATACATCCATTGAGAATCAGAAGACTATCTTGATGACTGCAGGAATCAAATCAAAAAGTTCCCTTGAAAAATACTTGGAACTTCCAGCAATTGTAGGTAGAAAGAAACGGATTGCATTCCATTCACTCATTTACAGAACATGGGTTAAAGTTACTAATTGAAAATCAAAGTTTCTTTCAGCTGCTAGCAATGAAATCATAGTGAAGGTTGTCCTACAAGCTATTCCCACTTACACAATGGGCATCTTTATGCTACCTCACTCCATTATAGAGAAGCTAAATTAGCTATTAAAGAACTTTTGGTGGGCATACAATGAAGATGAGAAAAGGATCCAGTGGGTTAAATGAAATCACATGGGGTAAGGAAAAGATCAAGGTGGATTGGGGTTTAGAGAGTTTAAGTCATTTAATATTGCTATTTCATCAAAGCAATGTTGGAGAATTTTTAAAAACCTTGAGTCTCTGTTAGTTAAGGTGTTTAAATGCAAGTACTTCCCCCACATAGATTTTCTTGAGGCCAAATTGGGATCCAAACCATCATTTACTTGGAGGAGTATTATGGCAGGGCATAAACTGCTAAAAGAAGACCTTATTTAGAGAGTTAGAGATGACAACTAGATCAGAATATGGGAGGATATTTGGCTTTCAGAGTCAAACGGATTGATGCTTCTCAAACAGGAGCAAAATGCAACAGGTTTTGAAAGGGTGGCTGATCTGATTCATCTTGTGCTCAAAATGTGGAATGAGGATGCAATTTCAAACCTATTCTCCTCTACGATGCCACACAAATTAAATCTATCCCTCTCAAATCATTTGGGAGGGAATACATGTAGGTGTGGGCTTATACAAAGAATGGGATTCACTCAATTAAGAGTGCCTACTTGCTACAACAAGAAATTTTTAGTTAGAAAGAGAATTAATCTTCGAAAGGAAGGGAGAGAAGGGAGTCATGGAAGGCTATATGGAAAATGAAATCTCCTAGTGCTGTTAAAATGCTCATATGGAAAGCCTACAAAAATGCTCTACCTACTATAAAGAATTTGTTTCATAGGAAAGTGACAATTAAAGATGCTTGCCCCATTTGCACCATCTCTTCAGAAATAGTTTTCCATGCTCTTTGGGAATGTGAATTAGCAATAGATATGTGGTGCAAAGCTAGAAAAAGGCTCCAAAAGATGCCTATCCAAAGATCCACATTTCTAGAGCTTTGGGAGGTGTTGGTTAAGTCCTTGCAAGAGGATGAGGTTGTTGAATTTTCAGTGATTGCCAGATTAATTTGGTTCAAGAGGAACCACTTTGTTCATGGAAAAGGTTTTTCTCACCCAGATTTAATTAAATTGAAGACCGCTGAAGAGATACACTTGTTCAAGCAATGCCGTGTTCAAAAACACTTGACTAAGCCTACTGTTCGAGAAAACTTATGTAGATGGGTGAAATCTCCAATGGGGCTTTACAAGTTGAACTGGGATGTAGCAATTAAAAAAGAAGCAGGTCGAGTTGGGATAGGTGTTGTTATCGAGGATCTATTGGGTCATGTTGTTGGCACTCTTTAAGCTCAGAGAAATCTACAAGCTTATTCCTTCATTGCAGATGCTTATGTTTTGATATTAGACTCCATTTTCTATCGAGATATGGGTGTACAAGATGTCATTATGGTGAATGATTCATTGCGGGTCATTGACATTCTTCGCAAATGCACTACTGATTGGAGCCAAGGAGGAGCCCTGATGGGACCATGGAGAATCAATTCAGTTTTTTTTTTTTTTTTTTTTTAATTTTTATTTCATGTGGCAAAAAGAGAAATTGCACTGCACTTTATGCGGGCCCACATATAATTTCACTTCGGCGCCACAGGCAACTTTCAACTTCAATTGAATTTAGTAGGCCGCACAATATATTCAATTAGGACTTTGACTGGGCCGCACTTATTGCTGCTTGGAAATTATTCTACAGGCCATGCATTTCATGATTTTAAGGCCTTGTTTAGTTGTCAGATATATTCAATTTTAAACTCATTTAAACTTTTTGGTCTGACTTTTTTTTTCTTGTACTCTCTCTCACACTTGATTTTTTGCTCTCTCTCCAGTTAGTCAGATGCAATGAGAATATTTAATGCTTTCACACTTCAATTTTACAAATCACGCCATGTAAGGGAACAAATAATAAATCATAAGTCCTACAATTTTACATCTTTTTATAAATTTATTTAAATTCATCTAACCATCTAAATACAGTTTAAACTCAATTAAGTGGGTTCTACAAAAACTCACTCAACCATCTCAATTAACTACTATTAAAAAAGGTCTCAGATCAACTTAGCACACTCTTCTTTCAAAAAACAAAAACTCAGCACACTTCAAAATCCAAACGTAACTTTAGCATCAATTTCGCACAACAATTCAGAGACACTTCGCGTAGACCTAAGGGCACAACATATATATTTGTAAGTCTTGAAGTTGAAGCGCCGCAAAGAAGATTGAGAAGAGGAGAGCCGAATACATAAAGCAGAATTGATAAGAGACAAATAAAAATAAAAGTGAGCAACTGAGAAGTGGATCCAATACATTGGGGATTTTCATTCGAAGTTTTTTTTTGAGGAGAAATTTCTAGAAAACATAGGCGATAGTTACATGTTTCATTAACTTATTCCAATGAAGAATCTAAGTTTTATTACTTTTCTTTTCAATTTTATTTTTAAGAGTTTTGATATATTCTAGCATTGAACACAATTTATTATTTCGAGTTATTTTACTTTTAATATTTTCATGATTGATTGAGTGTTTAATTATTATTTTTAATGCTTGCAATTTTCTAATGAATTATTATTTGATCAATTGAATTACACTGATGACCAATAGGTAATTTGTGATTTTTTAAGTTCTAGAATTAACTACTTTATTTAGCTTGAGGCGGAAAGTAAAGTTACTTTATCACGACTAGTATAATTTTCATATAAAATTTTTTAAAGATTTTATATGAGTTTACCAATTAGTTAAATTCACATAGGAAAATAAAGAAATTTATTTAGTTGGAGATATTTTTAATATGTATTCAACTGAGAGAATATATTGAATATAGTTAAGAAATTTTTAATCATCAACTGGGATTATTGGAACAATTAATAATTAAGACAAAAATTAATTGTGTTGAAAATTGCTAGGCACTACCAAGAGAAATTTGACCTTTTTTAGGATGTCAATATTTCAATCTTATATATGAAATTTTGTTCAGGGACAAATTAATTTATGTTCCCTACAAGGTGATTTTTATGAGACGAATTTTAACTTTCCTGCCATAAAGTTTTGACTAGTGCCAAAATTAGTTTGGACGAACAAAAATTCGTCCGAACAAGGACATTTGATGCACGAAAAAAAAACACTTGAACAACACGAAAATGCGTCTGGACGGATAATTCTTTGTTCACGAGATAATCTATATCGAGCTGGAACACGTGATGTGGAATTTGAAAGATCGTAACGTTACAGGAAAGATACTATTCACAACCGTGAACACATGTTGAAAATGAGATTTTAATTATTTATCACCATTAATTTGTGTATATATATTCTTTTCCATTAATTTCATTTTATCATTTTCAAAATATAAAAGTTTATTTATATTACATATTATGATTTACGGAACATTTAAAATATTTATAAATGCACAATTAATCTA